>CM056378.1:95799534-96229552 GCA_029718625.1 Synaphobranchus kaupii | reverse complement strand
CAACACCTTTGTTTGCAGAGTTGGTAGTCTACAGGACTTTTGAAAACATAGCATTATGTTTATTGCCTGTGTATTGACTATTTACTCCCAACAATTTAGGAAAAGTCATATAGTTTGAAGATTAAAAAATAAGGTGAACTGGTTTTTAAGAGACGTCACACATGACATCAGGTCAAATTGACCCAAACATAATATGAGGGTTAAATGGGCACAGATGTCTTTTTCCTGTGTCTCCAGCCACAGTCTGTAGTTTATTTTGCCAAAACTCGTCATGCACAGTGACTCATCTTGAGTCAGCGATGCAAATTTATTTGTTTTTCGGTTTCATGATGCAACCATAATGGAATGTAACGTCACTTTACGCCACATCACTAAGCTGGGTAATGAAGGATAATGCATGATTCATTTCCAAAAGTTTAATCATTTTACCATGTGCAGTGACATTCAGAAGTGTATTTTTTCAGTGAGTATGTGAACATCCACTACAGAAGACAAAGTCGCCTACATAAGCAAGTGTGAGTGGTTTCCTTTGCTGGGGTCCTTGGTCTTTATCCCAGCAAGCTAATAATATTTATTATATTTTGTGAACAGTGAGGGCAGTGATTCAACACCAACAGCAGCCCTATCCCCTATTAAAGTAGTAAGGATTTAGCTTCAACACCATATTTAACATAGCATTCTGCCTTCCAATCATACATGTACAGCAGTGGTCCACACCCCTGTTCCTGGAGATCTACCATCCTGTAGGTTTTCACTCCAACCCTAATAAAGCACATCTCATTCAACAGCTAGAGATCTCATTGAGCTGCTAATTAGCAGAATAATGTGTGCCAAATTAGGGTTGAAATGAAAACCTACAGGATGGTAGCTCTCCAGGAACAGGGTTGGGGACCACTGATGTACAGTAATAGGTAGTGGCCAAAAAGATGGTAACACTTGGGTAGATTGGGTAGACAAAGTATTTTGAAAGCAGGTGATTCCACACAGGTGTGGTTCCTGAGTTAATTAATCAATTAGCAACCCAGCATTCTAAGGGTAGTGAACTGCTGGACAGGCCTGACTGCCTATGGTCATGTGTAGAATGGGTAAATACTGAAGATTAACTAATAATTAAATTATCAAATACACCTAATTCATGCAGTCATTAATGTTAACAAAAACATGTGCCAAGTAATTTAGTTGCATTTTATTCATTTCGAATATTACATAGTCTACGGGAAGGTGAATGTAGCCAGTGCAAACGTGCCTGGTGTCTTTGAGAAGGGAATCAGAATGTAACATGCAGCATGTCTTCCAAGAAATGTCTGAAGTTTCAAGTTTTCATAGTACACATCTGGACACAAAACACACCCAGAATATCTATTGCTTTCATTTTCATGGCACTGGAAATTTGTGTGTGTACACCGTACAGCGGCTACAATTGACTCAAATTGCAATTCACATTTACTTGATCGCTGAACGTATGGTGCAATTTAACATGCAACTACACGTAAATAAATGTATACATTATGTTATTCTTAACATGTATATTAAAGAACTGTAGGTTCATAGTTCCAACATGCATCTGCTTTACACAACCATGAAACATTCATTCTACATATGCTAATATCATGACAGAATTTTTGGATTGCAAGAATAAACAGTTTCTTAATTACAACTTCTGCACAGAGAAATCCATATCACATGAATCAGAACACTGTATAAAGACAACGTCTGTTATGAATAATGATGGGATTAACTTTATTAGTTCAACTGAAGAAATAAATTCCATTTGGCTGCAGTAGGCCTACATCTTTAGGTACTTTGGGAAAAGAACGGGAAAATGTGTATTCTTGGAAAATCAGGGGTATTTTAAATCACATTATTAAATCACAGCTCTTTAAAGTCTATGAGAACAAAGGCTGCTCAAATTATGTGCACGCTTGCCCATCTTTACAGTAACCATAAATAGTTAATAGCTGACAGAGAATTCAATGAGCTGTCCAGATAGTCTACAAATCAAAAAATCTGTTCAGAAGCTGTGCAGCGCCGTGTTTCACAGCGCGACCACATTACATAAACACACATGCGCACGCATATCTTTTATATAAATTATACCATGTCGCACAGCAATGGTATACAATAATATGTCATACAGTGCAACCACATGAACGCGTACATGAATACACACACAGGCTCAAATGCAAATGTTGCTGACAGTAAATAAGTGCAGAACATCAACGGAGTTCATGACATCCAGCTGTGTGGTTCTACAGACAGGAGGAAAGGTGAAACACCCAGTGTTGATGCCAGGGCCTGATCACCATGGCGACGACAGCCTGGGTGCATGGAAGGGCTATGGTGTGTGGGGGGGGGGGGGGGGGGGGGGTAATTTCCTTACTTGTGTGAGGAGGAACAGGCTGTCAGCTGCTTCTCATTTCAGACACTGCCGACCTTGGGCATAACAGGGCTACATGCAAACATGCAGGGTGAGGAGAGACGAGTCGTCCCCGCCTCTCCTGTGACCGGCTGCACGGAGAAGTCCCGGCCCAAGCCACCCAAAGGCTCCCATAACTTAGTGTCAGGTAATATTAATAAGATGTGACTGTTATCGTAAATATACATTTTGTACACCCTGTTCTTTTCTCCTGCAGTTTTTCTATGGCTGGGAAGGGACGCCTGCCCGAGCATGGAAAAAACCATGCAATTATAGTAAAAAAAAACAATTTTTTAAAAAGTTCACCTTGGAAACTTACAGCATGTTGGAAAATGCTTACAGAATTGTTTGGTGTAACACAGTAAGCAAAATTTGTTTTCATTTCAGTGAGAAAGGGATATTGATATTTTTGGTGCAACACACGGGAACCATTATAAAACGTGTGCACTTTCATTAAATCATTGAGAGGCAGGGTGGGAAAGGGGTTTAAGCCACATCTTTTCCCAGTTAGAGATCCTAAGATTGTAATATTTCAGAAATGACCTGGGATGATTAGAGAACTGGTTGGCAAGCATCGGGAGCAGTGAATGCCAAGTCCAAGCCACCCTGAAGGAGTTCATACAAGCGGCTTCTTTTTCACACACACTCACACACACACGCACACACGCGCATGCACGTACACATGCACGCACAGCGTCGCACACACACGGCTTTCAACTTCAACACCCACAGCGTCAAAACATAAACGGTAGACAATACTGTTATAAAACATTACCATGCATATTTACACACACCTAACTGCACAAGGTTTTCAAGAAAAAAAAAAAAAAAAAAGATATACTACTGGATATGGGGATGAGGATGAGGGTGGTTTTTGTCTGATGCAGCACAAACTTTTCATTATCAATCTGTTAAACTGACTAAAATACTCTCCCATCCTCTCAGGTGGAGGTAAACGTCAGGCAGGTCTGTCTCCCCACCTCTGGGCATGAGTCCTCCGGCGCACTCCTCACACTTGCCCTCACAAGCCGACTGATCCTCGCTGCCTGACAGTTGCTCTGGCAACCCAGCTCCCGCGACTCCAGCTGTAGCCCCGCATCGACATTGACCTCTCATCCCTTTTTGTGGTCGATTCCCCGCTCATCTCCATTGCTCCGTTTGCCCTCAGTCAGAACTGCTTCCGTGAGGGGCCCAGACTCTACGCTCCCACCGTCTCGCGGAGATGGGCAGCGTCGGCCCACTTTACCGCCTTTGAAGCCGAGGGGCACATATGGCGAAGGGCTTACGAGCTGAAGCCTCGCGCCTGTTTTCAATGGGACGCTCATTCAGCTTGGGAGAAACCAAGACCAGCTGTATATGAGAGAATGCCGGCAGTAAGTTTTGTCTGCTTGGGAGATATCAATACTGTTTTGTTTCAGGAGGGCCAAAGTGGACGAAATCCCAGAGTCTTGCGTGCTTAAGGCAGCATGCTATCAAATTCCTGACAAACTGTTGCAGGATGAGCGTCAGTGACCTAACGTAACTTTTTGAAAAACCATAAACTTTTTTATAAATGTTTGCTTTTAGGATAAACTCCCTGCTTAATAATATTGTTAGCAGAACAATTATGAAATTCCTCCGCACTAGTTTTTGCCAGAGGTTTTAAAAGTTATTCTTGGCATTAAAACCGCCATCACTGATATAAAACAATTAGATGCGGGTGAACTTCTGAATGACCCCTTCATATTTAGCTCCAAATATAGCCTTGCACACTAATGGATATGAACACATTGTTTAGACTCTGTGTACTTGCATCTCCCTGGCCAAAATTTACCTTATGAAATCCAAGGCACGCAGTTATGCATTTGTCTGGTATTCATTTTGTGATATGAGCTTGGAATGCGGTTTGAATTATATTGTCAAGTTCGGCCCCAGAGGTTTTAAAGCCTGACCACGCTGTCTGAAACAAATTCTATCCAAAGGACAAAATGAAAAGCAGACAACTGAGGAAGATATTTGCTTTGGCAGAAATATTGCGGAACAGATCACATTATAACGTCAGGTGCCAATTGAGAGGAGAAGTGAGCAAAACGTGCAGCCTTTTCTCCACTTGGTGAGCCTTGTGAATGCACATGAAACCCTTGTCAAAACCTTAATGGCACTTTGATGGGAGAACAATTATAATTCAATTTCCCCTTTCAGAAGTTCAGTTTCCTCTGCTGAGATTAACAACACGGTCTTAACAGTTTCTTTGGATATTGCTTGAATATATTCTGGCGGGATACACGAGCGAGGGGAATAGGCTGCTGATTACATTTTTATTGGTCCAAGTTCAATAGATGTCATCGAGACATTCCCGGGGGGGAAGCAATCCTGGAAAATCTACATCTTGTGTAACTAAAAAAGACCTTCCTGAAGGCTTTGATGATTAGCAAAGATTTTCATGACAGTGTTTGCTTAGCATTGAATAAAAACCTAAAACTAATTCCAGCAATGAAAAACACTGGTTGATTTATCCTCCAGACAGAGGGCGGATTGCTCCTTCCTGGAAATGGAAATGGAAATGTCTGATTAGTCCGGACTGACTTTCATTTGCGTAGGGTGGGCCACCATTTTGTTGAGCGTGATCCATACAGATGCTTCAAAACACATTGAGGATCAATTATACTTTTGCGCGGGCCACGGGGACTGTGTAATCCTCCCAGGCTCGGCCAAGTCGAGAGAGAGGGTTCGCCTCTCGCGAGTGTGAAAACCGGCTGACGTTAGTCACCTGCTGACACGCGTGTCGGATCGCGGGGTTTAGCCTGGGAGCGGAGCCTCCACCTGGAATCGTTTTCTCCGGCAGGATGTAAAATGCCAGGCCTGATTTTCCAGCCACGGTGTGAAGAATTGCATTCTGAGCCCCGTCTCCCTTCGCGAAAAAGCACTCGGGCCCTGCCCTTTTCCATGACGCCACGCACAACCAAACAAAAGACATCTGCCCTCAGGGCTCTGCCACTGCAGCGGCAGCATTCTTTGAAGTCTGAGGAGGTTTTATGACTTCGAAAAAAACCAAGGGAGCAGAATTATATACGTTTTCTTCTGGGGGGAAAGCGAGCTATCAAGACACACCAAAAACAGAGAAAGAGAATGACAATAAGAAAGATGGAGAAAGGTGTAAAGAGAGAGGAAAAGACAGACAGAGACCACCAGAGAGAGGGGGGGGGGGGGGTACATTTTTATTATCACCATTATGTATAGAATTTTTTATGCGATTTGACAGAATTTACAGATCTTTTTCCTGCCAATACCTCATTTTGAATTTGAACTTGAGACAGAAAGACAGAGGAAAAAGAGAATGACAGAGAGGAAGAGACACAGAGAGAAAGTGAGAGAAGGATTGAGAGAGGGTGCAGTAAAGGGAGGACCAACTGCTATCAAACTCTTACTCTCCACCCAGGGCCCCCCCAAGTCAGGCCTGATTCTCTTCCCCTTGTTCTGTTGCTTGTACTTTATTTGAAGTCTGCTCCCAAGGTGGCCTCAATAGCTAAACCAGATGCAGCGCTAAACTCACACAGGCCATACATACTTCAGCGAGTTTCACAACACTCAAAGCGCTACCCTCTCCTTCCTTCCTCCCTCCCTCCCTCCCGCCCTCTCGCTCTCTCTCTGTTGTCCATTTGAATCGATACATGTCATCCCATTGGACTGTGGGAACACAGCCATTCAGCAGCTTCTGATGTGAGGCAGCCTGACCACAAGCTGTTTTAACACAAGCCTATGGAAGAGCATAACCACAACCAACACAGGAAACTAGGAAATTCTTTATGAATATTAATGTCCATGCAGAAAATTCAAACATTGCATATAATGGGACTGCATAATTTGGTTGTCCAGTAGAGAACTAATTTAATTTTCATATTCTGACTGTGTTCGTAACTAATTATTAGCACTCTTGAAACCTATTTAACCTATTTACTACCACTACTAACCGTTAACCGACTAAATGCTAACCGAAAAAAATATATTTTCATCGATTCAATAAATAGCCCAACTTGGCAATTTGATTTCACAATTGTATCGTATCAATTAGGTTGTGAAAAAATATGTAATATTAAATTCGACCAATATTATTATTTGCATACGTAACAGGAAGCGTTTCAGATTATTTAATATGTTAAACTATAGTGGTAAGACTTGCCACACATATAGTTCAGCCATTTTTAATAAAGCCTCTGATAAAACACCCCATTCATTTCATTGTTTTTTTGTGTTCATTTGTTTATCCCTTTCACAAATAAGTCTTTACAACTGACTATGTCCTCAATGTGAGCATTTATTTTGATATTTTATTTTATGACACAGTTCTCACCCAGTTGTATTTTTTCTAGCTCATAGCAGACACTGAGCTAACTGTCACCTGACAGAAAGCATAATACAAATGAGCTAATGGCGAATACAATTTACAACGTATCACATTTCGTATAAACTCATCAGTGAAAATAATTGACTAAAATGCTTTTAAAAAAAAGATATAAGTAATCAGAGGCTAATTCAAAGTGTAGGCTACAACTCCTTTCAAGAAGGGGGAGAGGTGTACGTGGGAGGGGGAGCGCCTTTAAAATGTGCACCAGACGGTATTACAGCTGTACTTCATTCCAAAGTCAAAAATACACATGCGACTGCTTTTTAATAGACAACATTTATGTAATACAAAACTAAAACTGGTATAAATGTTTTTTTTTAAAACCATCACTTCAGTGATGGAAATTAAATTGTAAGGATTTTCATAGCCGCAGTATGCCGATATGGTGATCGCAACAGTCCTACTAAGATTGGCTTTTTTTTTTAGCATGTAAAAAAGATTTCCAGCTAGCTAGCAACTATTCAAAGTTGAAAGAGTTAAATCTTTCCGATGGACGGTTCAATACAAACTGATGCATTGTGCCGTTACACAGGTGCACTTGTTAGTCCTGTTCATGCGATCTGACGAGCACTACAATGTTGTGCAGCCATCATGAAACATTGGACGTGTGGCACACATCCTAGCTTCTAGCAGCAATTAAATGCAATTTCACTTTTCTTTTTTTTAACAATGCACAATTAGTATTGCAGGAAAATAATGCGAGATTGTTTCTTACTCTTTTGTATTTTTGTATAGTCAACCTGCCTACAGGCCCTGTAGGGCATTGAAAAGTTTACTCAGCTGGCCCAGAGTGTTCCCAACATGCTGCCGTGCCAGTGTGCAAATGGTAATGCCGAGCCCTGGTTTTAAGGTTAACGGTTAAAGATCGATTAATGAGGGTCAGTTAATGGTTAGGGTCAGAACAAATCAGACTTCAGGATATTTGTTGGAAATCTCAAATGCTCTAGAGATTAGATGCCCTCCTGTGAATCTTGGCAAAATGAGCTCCCTGAAGAAAGGGCTGCAGTGGGGATCAAAAGTTTGAGGGCATTGATGCAATTTTTGTTGTTTTTGTATTCCAGACCATTGGATTTGAAATGGAACAGTGACTATGAGGTTAAAGTGCAAACTTTCAGCTTTAATTTGAGGCTTTTTACATACATATTGGGTGAACCGTGTAGCAATTGTAGCCCTTTTTATACATAGTCCCTCCATTTTAGGGGACGAAAAGTTATTGGACAAACTAACATCAACTTAAATAAAGTCCTCATATTTAATATTTGGTTACATATCCTTTGCATGCCAAGACTGATGTCTGTGACCCAACAACATCAAAAGACTCTTGATATCTTATTTTCTGATACTCTCACAAGTTACTATAACCTCTCTGCATTTGAATGGATCTCTTTTTCCAGAGTTCAATAGTAAAACAACCCTTAAAGTGATCCATCCATATCTACTGCATATCTGGCAGCTGAGTGATGGTTTGAGGCTTGTTTGATACCTCAGAGCCTTGAAGACTTACAGCCATTTAGACAACCATGTGATCCATACTGTTCCAGTGTAATTTACAGCTTAATCTAGCCCCCTCCACAAATTCCCAAAACAACAAAAATTGTTGTTCCCCAAACAACAAAAATTGTGTCACTGCCCTCAAACCTTTGGTCCCCACTGTACATACTGGTATTTGTATTCTTATATCAGTTCACCCTGTTCCAAAATATGTTTTATGTTATGTCTGTCTGGTTGGCCTTGGTTGCGTTTCAATATGTTAAAGCCCAAATCAATCAAGCCAGAGATAACCAGCAGTCTTCTTCTTCTTCGTTTGGGTGGGATCTTTTGTCCCACATCCCCAGGCTCGGGGCCGAGGGGCTATCCTTTTACCACCCCGAGCCTAGGGGGGGGTTCACCCGGACTATATTTCAGGGCACACCTCCAGTAGCCACGTCACCGTGTCATCATCCAGAACCGACAGACCATGCATCCCATTGGGTGCCCGATAAATCGGGCAGTCCAGGATGACATGGTCTGCGGTTTGTTCCTCCGCGCCACACTCGCAGGCTGCGCAAGAAGCCAAGCCCCATCTGTGCATCGATGAGCGGAAGCGCCCAACGCCGGTCCGGAGGCGGTTAAGCCTCACCCATGCCAGTCTAGGCAGGTCCACCCCAATAGGGGGAAAACCGACGTCTGGGATGAAGTCACGGAGTCTAGAGGTGTTCTCCTCCCACTCCGTGCTCCAGATGTAATCCGCCCACCGTGCCGCACTGATGTTAAGATCACTGCATTGCTGCAGGAATTCCTGTGCGGCAGGCACAAATGGGTGTCTCGACTTAAGGCGCCGGGGAGGCTCAGCAATTACAGCGAGCCTTTCGTGGAGCAGATGGTTTGGCTCCATGGCCCGGCACGCGAGACGTGCTGTGGCTCCCGCGCGGCGAAGCCCAGCGGGCTGGATGCCTGCAAGAATGGGAAGATTGTCCACGGGAGTGGGACGCAGGCATCCTGTCACGATGCGCAAGGCTTCGTTGATGGGCGTATCGATGAGGCGGGTGTGGGCACTGCGACACCATACCGGTGCGCAGTACTCACTAGTCGAGTAAACAAGGGCCAGGGCTGCCGTACGCAATGTTCTTGCGTCGGCGCCCCAGCCTGACCCGACTAGTCGCCTCATCAATGCCACACGAGATGTTAACTTCTTGCGCAGTGACTCAAGGTGTCGGCGAAACGTGAGCGACCTGTCCAATGTCACGCCGAGGTAGATTGGCTCAGCGCAGCATGGCAGGGGTGTTCCGCCAATATATATTCGGAGCTCACGTTTAGCCTCCCTGTTGTTAAGATGGAAGGCCGCCGACACCGTCTTTGCCTCGCTGAGCTTCAACCTCCATTTCCAGAGGTATGCCACTAGTGTCTGCATGTCCTGGCTCAAAGTCCCCTCCAATGACTGCCAGTCTCCAGCGGAGTACACCAAACCAGCAGTGTCAGAACAAGATTGACCACCCTTAGTATATTTGGGATATTTCTCAGTATTTTAACTGTGAAAACTCTCAGCTGGCAAATAAATAAATAAATAAATAGTTATGCATTTTAATTATTTTCCACATAATTATATTTCCCTGGACTTTCTATTGTGCTTTCCTTGCCAGCAAAGTACCATAGAATGTATTGCCTGGAATGTTTGCGTCCTCCGGATCTGTCCAAACTGGTGTTGTTGACATTCTAATGTTTATACGCCCCATTAATTCATTTATTTTAGTCTGATTTAGCATGTTGCACAAGACACTTGTATTCGTCTAGTGAAATGTGTGTTATGGCTCCATCTTAACTGCCCCCTCAATTATTTCCAAGATAAATAAACACAGGGTCTGAATTCCAGTAGATTGGAATTATGATAAGGTATCGAAAAATGGCTCCTACTGCTACTCTAGTAGGTCACCAAGGCCAGGGGATGTGTAACTGTTATGAATTAAAACAACCCACCAATGGGGCCTTTAAAAAATGAAAGCTAATCGTTTCATCAACGTACTCTTGTTAGTCCTGTTCATGAGTTCTATTGGTGCATTTTCCCACCCCAAACTTTATTTCATCATGGAAGAAATCCCATAGAAAAACAATGAAAGGGGGATTGTCATAAATATCAGTTTAACTGAACCATACACATTTTTTGAAAACAAGCAGATTTCATGACTTTATGAAGATTAACCGCAACTACTGGAACATTTTTGGCAAAAGTGATATAGAGTATACAGAGGAAAACAATGCACATGGGATCAAATAAAGCATAACTAACTTATTTGACTGCCAACTGTAGAGAAGAAAAGGAGGTTGGACATGAATGGGCGGGGTGGGGCCAGCCAGCTCCCTTCTGTGTAGTAGATATGTCTAAGCAGCTATAGAAGGTGTGGTGAACCCACAGGTTGAACAATGTCATTTAGTGTGGCAAATCAGTTGGGTTTGCCCCACGGCCACCGATAATCCACGGAAGAATGAGACTCATTCTCTCCTGCTAGAACTGTAGCCTGTGGGACAGTGCGGCCAAATTCCTGAGCAATAAGTCTGAGAGGGACAAATCCGCCAATTCTCTTCCACTTCCCAGCCCCAAATATCAACAAGCTTTGTCATGGTTCTTCAGACTTCAGTTACACACTGGCGTCTACACATAATTACAAGAGCCGTGCTTGTTTTGAGCTGAACAGAAAAAAATGAAACAAGTACTGAGCTAGCATAACCGGATAATGCCACTTATCACGTGCTGTGTGAAGGTGTGGTTTTGAGGTGAAACAAGGTTATGAGTTGGACATCATTCATTGGACTTAAATTCAACAGGAAACCTCAAAACTGCTACCACAGCACATATATGCAGGATGCATAGAGCTGCCTGGGAGCTCAGGACAAATGTAAACATCAAATGAAAAGCATTGCCAAAGAATCGTATTCAACAGCATGCCAATGAACTGGGATTAACACAAAGGGATACAGTAAATATATATTATACAAATGGTTTGTTGTTTGTTTGATATTGTGTATGTAACCAACCAGTGGCATTTCAGGAAAGCGAGTTTTGTTTTATGCCACTAGTAATGCATGCTAAGAAAATCAGAAAGGTAACCGGGAACCTCTCCCAGTCATCACTGCTCACTGGTCTTATATTTGATTATGTGCCATGAAACTCACTGAGACATAATGAGAAATCACTGCTCACTGGTCTTATATTTGATTGTGCCATGAAACTCACTGAGACATAATGAGAAATCACTGCTCACTATTCTTATATTTGATTATGTGCCATGAAACTAACTGAGACATAATGAGAAATCACTGCTCACTGGTCTTATATTTGATTGTGCCATGAAACTAACTGAGACATAATGAGAAATCACTGCTCACTGTTCTTATATTTGATTATGTGCCATGAAACTCACTGAGACATAATGAGAAATCACTGCTCACTGGTCTTATATTTGATTATGTGCCATGAAACTCACTGAGACATAATGAGAAATCACTGCTCACTGGTCTTATATTTGATTAGGTGCCATGAAACTCACTGAGACATAATGAGAAATCACTGCTCACTGGTCTTAAATTTGATTATGTGCCATGAAACTCACTGAGACATAATGAGAAATCACTGCTCACTGGTCTTATATTTGATTGTGCCATGGAACTCACTGAGACATAATGAGAACTCACTGCTCACTGGTCTTATATTTGATTATGTGCCATGAAACTAACTGAGACATAATGAGAAATCACTGCTCACTGTTCTTATATTTGATTATGTGCCATGAAACTCACTGAGACATAATGAGAAATCACTGCTCATTGGTCTTATATTTGATTATGTGCCATGAAACTCAGTGAGACATAATGATAAGTCCCTACCCCAAAAGACAAAAAAGAAGGAAAACTTAAAATATTGCATTTCAACTTAAAAGGATAAGACTTCACATACAGTATCTTTCAAAGTTCGCTTTTATTCCATTTTTAAATCACAGTAAAAAAAACAATGTGCCATTGTCTTGTCACACTGATGTCTGGACACTTAGAAGAAAGTAGAACCTTGATAGTGCTCTGAAAGAACATTGATAATGCTCTGAAGTTCACCAAGTTGTTTTTGGAATAGGAACTACTGTGGTTTTTCACCAATAGTATAATGTAAGCGAGTACCAACACTGAAAACCACAAAGCTTTGCTTATTAAACTTTGTCTGACAGGTTCTCACCACATACTGAAAATGACTGCTTTCTGGCCACGTCTCTGACAGCTGTGTGCTACCATGTTGGGCTTCATAGGGAAAATACCATTTGAGAGCCACCAGGAAGAAATCTTTCAGCTGGATCTTCATCAGTCATGGCACAAATAATGATTTTAAATACTTTAAAATGCTTTAAACACCAGTAAGATCTACGCTGAGTATTCCTAGTTTTACAATAAACATCTATCTTGAGCAATATTGAAAACAAAGTTCTCATTTCATGATTGTGTTATCATTGGTTAGTAGCATGTTTGGTTGAAAACGGCAGTCCGGGAATCTGCAGGGATTTACGAACATTTCCCCAGGATCTAAGAAGTACTATTATTTCAAATACATATTTGATCCTGGTCTGATCTTCACAGCAAAGGCAGTACTTACTCCAAAATAATCAGACACCAGAAATAAACTCTCACCATGCCCAAGAGTACATTTTGATATTTGAGAAAAGTTTCTCAGTCACACAGTAACAGCTGCAAATCATGAATGTTTACCTACTACCTAGTTTGACCTATCCACATGCTGTCTTGGTTTCTGAATGTAGGTATTTCCAGCACAAATGTCCATGAATTATTATATATTTTTTAAACTATACACTCCAAAAGCATAGGAGCATGGACTAATCTGATACAAAAGTATATACACGCACTAATGGTATAGCAACAGAAATCATTTGCACAGGAGCTTGGTAAACTACTCAATTTAAATCGCCATGCTATCCTCTGGAGCTGATGGGATGTATTGCACTGAATGGCATAACGTTAATGTGGATATGCCATTGCAACTATACAGAAGCAGCCTACAGTTGCTCAACATAATATGACAATATGAGATCAGCAAAGGGTCTTTAGTGCAATTAAGCTACGGGTATATTGCCTTACTAGTAATAGAATATTAAAACAGACAACAACTCTATGGTGCTAGCCTGCAATGTGCATGGGTGTTTGCTTATTCCCTTGTGTTTGAGTGAGTGTGTGCATGTGAGAGCGTGACTGGGTTTATTCTTTGTTTGTAACTGGATTTGTTTGTTTCTTTGTGTGTGTGTGTGTGCATGTGATTGGATACGTGAAACTGTGCATACGCATGTGCATGTTTGTATATGCGTGCATGTGTGTGTGTGTGTGTGTGTGTGTGTGTGTGTGTGTGTGTGTGTGTGTGTGTGTGTGTGTGTGTGTGTGTGTGCGTGACCCTGCACAACCCCTGACAATCCGTCTTTAAGAGCTCCCAGGAGTGTGAGCCCCAGTAGAGGATCCTCACAGCTGCGTCCCCTTTGTTCTGCCCAGCTCCACACAGGTGGGGCTCCACCTCACCCAGCCATTTTGGCCCAGAGGGCTGTAGCCCTCGCCAGGATTTACTGATCTACCAGAGACTGCTCCATTGCAGCTCAGCCTGGAACCCGCCCACTCACCCATCCCCCCCCCCCCCCACCCCAAAAAAAAAAAAAAAGCAGAAAGAGTTTTAGAAAAATGAAATGGCTGTTTTTCATCCAAGAAAAATGAAATGAAAATGAAATGTTCCTCAGATACAAACACAGTTGGTTATTTCTTCAAGGTTACTTCCATAATAAATATTGCGGGGCCTACGGCAGTCTGCAGTCATGGCCTATGCCACACATGTCAAAGGAATCCTATGAACTGAACCAACAAAATGGAAAACAGCATACATTGTGTGTGCATGCATGTACATACAGTATATGTGCCTGCGTGTGGGCGAGTGTGCATGTGTATGTTATATATTATACAGGCCCAGCCTTTTCTCATTTTAAGTTCATATGGTACATTCTAAATTATCTATATCATTTTATAAATTATACAAATATATAACCTATAAACATTCTGATTTGAAATGTCTCTCCATTATATAAGAAAATAATAGCAGTGCAGTGGAGTTGTGAAGTGGTTTGCAGCTGTGAACTGATTAATTGCATTCATTGGAGCAACTAGTCAGGTGTCGTGAGCTTGTGAGCAACCCTCCTGTTGGAATTTTCAACATTCTAGGCAAACTAGGCAAATTGTTTCTTATATAACTGCAGCTGTGCTCATTTTCTGAGGGAGAAAATAGGTTAACTACGAACTTTTCACTTATAATGATGTCATTTAATATTTCCCCCCATCAACAAACATGGTAAGCCTTGAAAAGGAGGATAGTCTGTAGCCTACTCACAACGTAAATTTCTTCCATCTGCATTGCTTTGACTTTTTTTCTATTAAATGTATTTAAATAATTCAAATCCATTAGATTTGCTGTATGTCACCTCAATAATTATCCTGGAGTTTATATCATATATATAATAATCTGTGCACTAGGGGTGTGCCCGAGGACGAATACCTTATTCAGAACCGTACGAATAATGAACCATAAACAGATAATGCTTCAGATAATTGCTTTTCAAGGCTTATTTGTTATTCTTTTTTTTTTTTTGGAAAGTGATATGTGGGCTTTTATCATGATTCAACATAGGTAGGCCTATTTTAAGGCTTCAGATTCAATCAGTTTCAAACAATGTTCGGTTAAAGGCTAAAAAACCAATGCTCTTTCCGTGATGGGCCGAAGCGATTAACCAATCAATGCATTTTACTCATATTACTATTGGCAGCTGTCCGCTGATTTGTTTCAAAGTTCTAGCACTTGTTATTGTTACTACACTTGTGCATGTTATTTTAATAATTTCCCGCTGCTGTGTATGAGATCTATTGGTTAATTGAATAAATTAATGGGTTTAAAAAAAAATAAATAAAAAAAAAACACTGATTTCTCACAAATTTTCCCTGACTGCTCCATGACTTCAGCCAGTATTTTCCATGACAAACAACCCAGCCTTATTCTTAACTGCTGTAATTTTATGACACACGGCATGAAACCACAATAAAAAATAAAAAAAACGTATTTCCTTTCTTCTCACCCCCTCTTGTGTCATTTTCCTTTGAAAAGTAATTAGAATTGACGTATTTCAAAGTAGTTCTATAAAACTATCTCAGAAACAAAGACTCATTGTCAGCGTGCAGTGTGGTTATTTACAGGTCCTGTTTACTGTATGTCCCTGCATAAAGGTAAACTAGGAGTATTTCTACAGTATATTTGCATTACTGTTTGTAGGGTCAATGCAGCACATTTCAATTCAATAACATTAGATATTGCTAGAAAGCCAGATAAATATTAAGTAAATCTGGAAATTAATCCAAAGGTTAACCTGATATTGTGAAAATTGTTAGCAAGATTGACGATGATGATGATGAGAACTATGTAGGCCTATATTGTTCTGGATCGTAAGTATAGCTAAGGTTAACTAGAAGAATCTCGTCTAGGCTTACTTTAAAGTTTGAGTGCTTGCAAGTTTCCTTTACTAAAATTAGCCATAGGAAATGTGTTTCTGGGTTTAACATATGAAACGTGCTTGTAGCCACCTAGATAACTAGCTAGCAATATAAATTGTCCACAATGAAAGGTGGGGGGTTTTACAAACATATTTAACAAACATTTCTAATTACTTTTGTTGTAGTTTATGAATGCTCTATTTCTTTGAGTTCCTAACCGATTGTTCATTGTCCTTTAAACTTGGGAGGTGGTGGTGGGGTTCAGTTCTTCATTAATGTACAGTACCTACAGAAACCTGTATCTAGCTACTGTAATACCTAAAACTACTCATCTAAATTGTATTGTTTTGTTTGTGAAAATATAGATTTTTAAAACAATTACATCTATTTTCATTCATTAAGAAAAAGGCTATAATGCAAAGGTCAGTTTGAAGCTTAAAAAGGCCAACTTAATGCCATCTGAGTGAAATCAAGTTGGGAAAAAAAAAACAATTAGTATTTTCAGTTAAACAGTAAATTACTCTGTGGTTTTAGAAAATGCTATTTTACTGCACTGGCTCTGACTGCAGGAAACATTGCCAGAGATAGTGTGTCCCTCACCCATGCACTGAATGACCAACTGACCAACAGACTGACTGGCTGGCTACTGTAATAATGACACATAACCATGAGATGCACAGACATGGCACATGCATAAAAGCGTGTCTTTATTCAGATTCTGAAATTCAATTGTGCGCATTTATGCCTTTCAGTAAACCTTTTCATATAGAGCAGGCCACATTGTGAATATCCAAACAATATAAAGCCCTCAAATTTTGGCTAAAAACATTATGGGAATATTAACTTGGATTTTCACTTAACAATCATCTTATAAACCTCATCTGACCCCCCAAATTGAAAACATTTGTCTAACATTAAGCAAAAACAAGTTTTATACCCATAAATAACTGCCTTCCAACCAACCACCCACTGCAATCAAGTTGTGGACGCTCCTTCAAATGGACCAGAAGCAGAAGAATCAAGACATTAAATTACCCTTTTATCAGATAAACATGCATGCACGCTCCACACAATGGAATTGTTACCTTTGTAACAAAGCAACTTTTTGGACTCTGTTACGTTATGCTATAAACCTTTATGAAGCTTGATTGTATGGAAAAAATGGCTCAGTATGTATCTTAATTTAATAGATAATAAGGGCAACCCAAATAGCTGAGACCATGGTGTACCCCAATGGGATACAGAGATACAGAGCCAGAGAAACCACCACAGAAAGCCTGTCTGGGAAATTCTTCTGTTAAATATTGGGCCTGAGCAAAATTTATCTTGACATGTCTGGGCAATAAAACAACTTCTTAGAGAAACTTTTAAATTGATTTTTATTCCAGAAGTGTATGTGAATCCATTTTTCCGCTTAACCCCATGATGAAACCATTAAAACAAAGCTGACCTGAGGATTTAGTTTATCTTCTCAAATGTTTTTAGGATCTATTTTATACAAATACTGTTCTAATGCCAAACATACGTGTAGAAATAAATGTGTGTTTGAGAGCATGCATTTTTCACAATGTTTGTGATAGATATTTAACTTAAAGACATTTTAAAATATTTTGGATCATCTACAAGAGACGGAGCCCATGTTTTAACCTAGCATTAATGCCAGTGGGTATTAGCGCAGGAACACAGCATTAAACGTCAAAATATGAGATCAAGCGGTTAAATCTGGCAGGATACAAATTGGCCAAATCAGAAGGATTTTTAAATCCAAATCCAAAATACAGATAATGTTCTTAGCTTTACTTGTCTGGTAAACATTGAGGGAAATATTCAGTTCTTGCTCTGGAGTTCTGAGAGAGTATCTTCTGAAATTGCATTGAGGTTTTCTTTGCCTTCCCTGGCTATAAGTGAGTCATCTGTGTGAATGTTTGTATGCGTGTTGGTATGCTTAGGTACCTTCATGTACATTTGCTTGCTGGAGTAAGAAGCTGATTTCAAGGTCTTATAACTAACAATCTATTTTTGCAAACTATTCAGCAAAGTTCATCAGTCTCAAGTGAGACATGCATACATACATACATACCAAAGTTATTATCGTAAACTAAAATAAACATTAAAAAAAAGAGTTTTTGAAAAAAACGAAAGTAAACGGAAACTAGCAAAGCCGTTTTAGAACTAACTGAAATAACATAAAAATACACGTGAAATGTTTTTAGTTTTCATCTTTTTGATAATTTATATGTAAGGTAAGGAAGAGAGAATTTCTGTAGAACACCACTTCACAAGATGGTAATTCTATAGACCATCAGTCCGCTCGTGTTCACACATTGGCGAATGAGAAAATCCCAGCGTGCGTCACCTTATTCCAGACTCCACTACCGAGTTAGCTTTGAAATATATCAAAAATATTGGGGAGAAAGCGCTACAGTCCTGTTTGGGATTAAACAGGAGCAAATGCTTTGTGGTGGATCTTGATATGCGGTGTGCTGATCAAGGGGAAAAATCCCACTAATCAACTATAAGGAGTACCCACACTGGCCCGGGGCCACTATGAGATTTGTTCAGGCCAGTTGATTGGTCTGCCACTTACCCGATTGGGCCAGTACCCTAAATAAACTAAACTAACAAGATAGTTACTGACTAGCCTAATGCTATAATTTGGTTGAACTGCATGCCGCTCTCTCAGAACTCCAGTGCAAGAA
This sequence comes from Synaphobranchus kaupii, assembly GCA_029718625.1. Taxonomy (NCBI): domain Eukaryota; kingdom Metazoa; phylum Chordata; class Actinopteri; order Anguilliformes; family Synaphobranchidae; genus Synaphobranchus; species Synaphobranchus kaupii. Next base: position 96,211,011 of record CM056378.1, on the reverse strand, counting down.
ATCAACAAAAAAGTCATTATAAATCTACAAACATTTTGACATTCAACTGAAGGCAGAGTTGTATAATTAAGTCATCAGCAGGCTTATTCTCCATTCATGCATTGGTTGGCCCAGCGTCACAGTGTGATAACTATTCCAGGATAAACCACATTAAGTACATTGAACAGAACCCAACAGTATGGGCTAAAGATGCTTTTGGGCGTTTGCAATATGATGCAAGACATATGGCTACAGATAGATAAAAGATAGAGGCATTGTCATTGTAAGAGATCATTCTTCCAAAAAATATGCACCTGGCTACATCAGGCACTACACCCAGGGCTTTTTCTAGAGATTAACATGAAGACATGAAGACTCCAAATTCAAATGAGCTTAAGAAAAATTTGGATTTTTGAAAGCTTATTTCCTTCAATTTCTACACCAGCCTGTAATTTGTGATCTGTAACAGATTTATACAAAAGCATCATGATTTTACCATCATTTAAGTGATTCAACTTGAGAAGAAAATGCAGGTAGTCAATCATTAGAAAACAAAGGCTAAAGCACTGTTTAGCATACTGTGCTGTGTCAAGTCACACGCATGACTTTTAAGTGATAAGAGGGCAGGTCCGAGTTTTGATCTTTACTTCACCTTGGACTGATTCCAAAAATGAATTAGGAATCAAGTGACCTTGTAGATAGTGTATTTCTAATACTTAAGAATGTACAATAACCCTAATAAGCTGCGCTGATCTGATTACCTTAGTTTTAAAAGTGATTTAGAATTGATTTGCAGGAAAGAAAAACGAGGACATATTGGTGCGTGAGATGAGGTCCTTGGCTTTAAAATTCCTTTGGACCTTGGCTTTGGCCCAGCCCTCAAAATTGCTCAAGATGAGACGTTGCAGGAGCCTGACTTTTCCCAAGCATTCCTGGAAATGACATTATTATGGGCACAATAGAGGGACAAAGGCACTGGAGATCTGCAAGCGAACCCAATGAAAGGCTGAGCCAACATGTCTTGTGAAACCAAGGAAAATTTGCTAAAAAGAAAAAGGAAAATAAAAAAAATTTAAATAAAAGCGTGCTATGTATCAGTAAAGCCTATTTGGCACACATGCAATTTAATGGGTCCTCTAATAGAACATGTAGTCAAAGAAAAAAAACTGCAAAATCCATGTGATTAAAAGATGGTTTAAAGGATAAAATATGTTTGGATTCATTATCTGGCCCGCATATTTCAGTGCCATAAATTAGCTTAAAGCAAGGGCAAGAGGCTGAAAAAAAGCTTAGCTCAGATTTAGTTTTCCAGCAGAATATATGAGCAGACACAACAATTCTTGACAAACCTACAGTAAGCTTGTCTGTAGAGTCTGGATGAAATAAAGCACATAAGCATCCAAGAAAAAAAACAATTACATTTGTGTCCTACCCAGGAAATCAGTAGCAAATGGGAGTAGTGTGATGCATTGTATGAAATCAAATACAATTAGCAAATTAGTGCCAAAAGATGGCAATACAAAAACAAAAAAATATAATAATATATAATAATATAATAATAACACTTGGCATTTGCTATTCAATGGATTGCATTCCCTTTGAAAAATAACCAAGTTGGAAACAAAATTTATGTTAGTTATCCATTAGTCCTGATGTTTGGTACTGACTGTTTTACTATTAAGTTATGCGCAGCTTAGTGAACTCCATAACCAATCCCCTGCTCTTTGCTAGGTAGGCCATGTGGGTAGTGGAGTAATGTGAGGAATGCAGCTAATTGTCACTGCTCTGAGCTTGCATGTCCGTTCACCTCCGTAATTAACATGTTAACATCTGCGTTGTGTATATGGCCTTGCTGGGAAGCTGAAACACAGTGCCTCCATGACCCGTGTGCGTTATAGACAGGCAGCCTTCATTTATGAGTCCACCCCTTAATTTATGAGTGAACCGCCACCAGTAGCCTATTCTACAAGTGGAAGCTGTCAAAATAGACACACTGGAACTGGAATATTCAAATGTTCAAACACATGCACAGAGTATTGATTTTTCCATAAAACCAACATCTGTACATTGTTTAAAAACAGAAATGTTTCTTTAAACATGAAACATATTTTCCAAACAAATGTAAATTTCAACACAGCATCTCAATAAAGAAGATGTGTAAATTCTCTGGGTCCTCTGCATTAAGCTGCAAATTCTGAAAAAATAAGAAAAAAGTAGTCAAACAATAGAGTCTGTTCAAGAATAAAAATTCACAAAACAGTTATAAAAACGGACTATTACGTTGCAATATTTGTTGTTGGCACACGGTGTTAATGTTTCCTTAACATTGGGCCATGGCATAGGTTGTCCTACATCACAATAGTTGTTTTAATGAAGGCTAACATTGCCAGTGCTAACATTTTGGCCTGTATATTTGCAGTGTTGATTTGTACAGAGTGCTGTCCGCTCTTCCTCCTTTGGGAAATTCCTAAATCATTCAAAGCTGTAATTTGTCAAACACACCACCCTGTTTAAATTCATGTTATTTCATAATGTTAAAATGAAACATGCCTCTATTGCATAATGACTATGATGGTATAATAATGTAAGAGGCTCTTGTATTTGCAAGGAACAACTGGTAACCCATTTTATGACCTTTAAGCAGAAGCATGTTTGAGCAAACGCACAGCAATAGATGAATACTCTGCTTTGTCAGCAGCCATTGAGGATGGTAATTTCTAAAGTAGTAAATGAGGTCTCTGTGTCCAAAACATATTTTGACAATAGTAGTTAGTTTTTTATTTTAATCTGATTAGCCTAGTATAAATGCAGACTATGAAAAAATAAATTTAGAGGGCACACCAATAATGTGTTTAATACCCTGGCAGCATTTAACAATGGGAAAAAATATTTAAGTTTAACTGGAAATTAGGTCATTATGGTGAAAAGCACTATTGACAAAAGGTCTATAAATTGCTGGTTTGTGGATATTGTTGATTTTTTATTGTTTTAACTGCAACCAGCCAAATGCTATTTTATATTTAAATTTTTAACAAGTTTCAAGTTTTTTCCTTAAAAAAAACTGAAGGTAAAGGTACTCTGGGATTTAAAAAAAGAAAGACATTTTGAGGGGAGCTACCAAAAAAGTGTTTCATTTCTTGTATCCAAAGTCTTCCCTTTCATAATTGAATAGTGCAAGCCTATACATATTTCGCTACTCTTTTCTCCTCTGTAAAAGTTGCTTTCATTTGTTTCATCCTTCAATCTTGTCTTTCTAGTCCCCATACTTCCGTTGCTTCTCTGTGGCCCTTGTTGAGTTAGGCCATCACAGCTCTTTGTTGAGTGGAATTTTAAGCTGTCGATGCACCTTGCTGGTAGAGTTTATAAGCTGTTCAAAGGCTTTGCTGGTAGTTCATAATCTGTCATGGTGACTCCCTGAGGAGAGCGTACAAGCTGTTGTAGCACCCTGATGTCAGAGTTCATAAGCGGTCACACCACTTTGCTCGTAGAGTTCATAAGCTGCTAGCGCCTTGCTAAATTCCAGTTATAAGCTGTCAAAGAGTGTTTCTGGCAAAGCTCACGAGCTGTGCAGCAGCACCTTATTCTCCGTGTTTGCTCAGCCCCCCTGGCCTTGGCGGCACAATGGGATGATTCTGGGATACATGTCTGTGGGAGGCACAAACAGTAGAGTCAATGAGTGAGGAGGCAGTGGCACCGCGTCAGCTGGCAGTTGCGGGGACAGTGTGGGAGGACTGCCACAATCAGTCAACAACGTGCCGGAGAGGCCTCTTTGTGCCTTCAAGGTGACACAACAGCGATAAATGGGCTGGGTAAAGGTTAGATGGGGGCTGCTCCATCAGTACAGTTAATAAGGAAGGAGCTCCTGGGCATTGTTGCTCAAACTGGACTCCATGTTTCCTTTCAGCCTCAAGGACAGGGGAGGGGCCTTTTCATTATTCTCATTTCTATGATCATTTCCCGTCTCTGATCAGTCCTTGGTCAAGCGGCCTTGTGCCTTTCGCTACTTCATCTTCAGAAATCCATACAGTGCATTGTATAATTAAACTTATTTTTATTTTTTAAATAAATACTTTTAGACATTACAACAAAGCAAAGATTCTGTGATTTGTCAGATTGAAATGTAGCTTCAGTCTTTTTTGCGTGGTTATAGTCTAGTCACAATTCCTATGTGCCCAAAGAGTGAGGGACAGCTTTCCTGTGCAGCTTGTGTCCCGGCTTCAGGTACGATGGCGTGATTAGCTCGGGCTATGCTATTGGGGAGGAAGTGTGTACCATTAATTCAATTTGGGTGGAGCAGTGCCTTCTCACAAATGGCAGGATAACTCTAGGGGAGGAGCAGAAGGTGTTCAATGAGACCAGGTGCTCAGGTAAGGCCAGGTGCATAATGGCTTTCATGCATTTTCACAAGGTAAGCAGTCTGCACCTGCAGCCACAAAATTACTACATAATCAAAGTTGCAGAAAATGTGCTGTCCCAGCTCATTCTATGAGGTTTTGCTTCTCCCATTGTAGACTGTGTCCTTACACAACCCACATGCTACAGGACAGACTCTCAAGCATCCTCAATGGTGCGTGCAATGGTCTGTCTATCTTCTATCAAACAATAAATCTTCATTTTGAATAGTGCCACTTAGAAAGTTTGATCAAAATACTCAACAATACAGTACCAAAGTACCTGTTAAACATTCTTAAGTGGACTCTCCTCAAAGAGACATTGAGACGCAGAAATCGTAACAGGATTGAATCACGTTATTTTTACAAGCTGTGACATTTCTATGTACCAAGGATAGTACTTCAACCTGCAATGAAAAAGGCTTATGTAGCAAAATAGCATGCATCAAGCAGCCCCATGATATGCAAAATTGGACCATAACAAAGCATAAACAATTGAGCTGAATTGAAGTTGCTATAGTGGCAACTGTCATCTGTAGCACATACAACTAAAACATACTACAATCTATGAGGCATTCCGTTAGTGGCACATATGCTGGGATACTAGGTTATGTGGGAGGAACTTAAATCTGATGCCACCTAATGTGAGGTCGAATAAAGAACATTGCTCAAATACAGAGGATCTTCTCTGTACACCAACCAGCAAGGCCGTTATGAAAATGACAACATCCATATGTTACATTAATTGATTTTACAAGTCATAGAACAATGTTGTGCGCTTTGACAATATATTAGTGGCAGTCACTTGAAAAAGTCCTCAGACATGGCGCTTATATTTTCCTCTGGATGGAACTAGGTTACTGGGGGATTACATGAAACCCCAAACAACAGAAAACAAGGAAACATAAATTGGGGATTGTAAATACCGACTCCGAGAGAGATTCATTTCAAAGGGTTCCAGTGATGACTCATATGAAATGTGTCCAAATATGTAGTAAACAGTGTGCTGATTAAAAAATCCTAAATAAATAAGTCAGCTTCTTCCTGTTATTATAAGGCTAATTTAAGATTATTAAAGCTATTATGGAATAGTTTAAAAACTGATAAAAACCTGAGTGGTCTGAGTCACAACCTTGAGTCACGTCCTTGTTAAAAACACAGGGTGGAGATAGGCCCTGCTGTAGTGGTTCAGTAACTGGGGCTTTCCCCAGTGCAGGACAAAACATGGCCCTTCTCTGAGATGTTGAAAAGATCTGTGTCTGTCCAGGTGTAGGTTCACAGGCTTGTGGGAATAAGTGTTGCAGACCTCTGTCACCAATGATAAAATATAAGGGGCTTTTGGCCTTCCCTATTCCCTGAGAGAAGGGAGTCAGGTCAAAGGCTCTAAAAGGGCCGCAGTATCAGCTTGCAGTTCGCTAACCGAGTCTCTCATCTGAAAACAAAGGCACTTTCCTGACCAGCCCCATAGACATATGCTTTTAGGAATTGCTTAAACACAACTTTAAAAAAGAAAATATACAGGTATGCTTTACAAGATGTTTAAAAATTACATTAAAAAGCATATACAGTATTTCAGATGTATGCTTTGCAATAATGTTTTGTAAAATACAGTGCCTTGTTTGGAATAACATCCTTTCCAACCAATCTTTTTTTTTTTTTTCACTGAACTGTTAAAGACGGCTATAAAAATGTAATGCCCTTGATATATATCAGATTATATGTGGATATGTAGAGAGGTATCTAAAAATACCCAAGGTACCACTGACACAATGCCATGTGCACCATCAAATTCTGCATGGAAATACAAGTAAGAGCGCCATGGGACTCTTACTTGACCTACAGTACGTCATGACTGCTTTATGACACTTTGTTTTCAAAATGGCTCTAACATATGGGGCTTAGTTAAAAAAAAAAAACTGTGACAACCTGTTTTTACAGTATGTAAAAGCAGTGCCATGGTTTGGATAATGAGAGCTGAGGCGCTCATACTTGGACTTTTTATAAACAGGTATATGAGATAACAGAAAGGTTAAGGGAACAGCATCATTTGAGCAGTAGGTGCGAGTCCATCAGTTGAAATGCAAACTGCCATATTGGGTCACATTAAAACAAGGCTTGTATGGCTAAATTAGGTCAGTGGAAACCAGTATTACAACTACCTCAGAAACAGCTCAAGGGTGTTCGCAGGTCATTCTCTGAAGTCACATAAAAGTCTTTATTCCTACAAATGCATTCTCTCAGGTTATGATACAGTGCTGTGGATTCCAACTCCAGGTCAAAGGGATTTCCCTATTGGCAGCCAAGATAAGAATGATATTTAAGCTATCAAGCTGGCCAACATTAGTGTAATAATGTTCCATTAGCACACCATGGCATGGGATAACATATAACATTATAATATGATTACGATACAATCAGTAATTTTACAAACATAAGGAGAAAATTCACAGTGAGCTTGACAGAACTTTTTAGACGGGGATCCATTTTTATCACTGCAAACAGATTTGCCTTGCTCTTTGACAAAACAATATTCCCTCTGGTTTCCTCAACTATTTTAATGATACAAATATATTAAAATATATTTTTCAATGAAACTCAATTTTGTGATGAATCGATTTCTTAAATGAGAATCTGCTGTCATTTTGTGTATTAAGTTGAAGTGGCAAACCTCCGGGTTACAGGATTCACAGGTGACCTTTGCCATGACGTCAGGTGCAGAATATGAATACCAGGATAATATAATATTGAGGGGTGAAAGTAATACATATGTATTGGAAAAGGACAAGCCAAGAGTTAAGAAATCAGTCCCTCAAAGTACATAAACATTTTATGAATATACAAATATTATTACTGTGTTGCTAAGGTTACTTGTAGCATCATTAAACACAAACTGCAATGCACTTCAACATTCAAAGGCAGTGAAGGGTATTTTAGATGTTGACATAGATTTTCAGATGATATGCAGGCTTTACAATGCCTAGTACAGGGGCAACAATGGTTAGTGGTTTAAAGCTTGAAAATACAGTTCAAGTAACTCTGAGCAGCTGATACAGCAAGCTCGGTATTTCAGACGGATGTTTGAGTCAATCCCACCGCAGGAAATATCAAAATAAAGGCTCTGAATTAGATGTGATATGAGAAGAACAACATGTTAGCTTAGCTTATATGCCTAAGTACATGTTTATGGTACATTTGGTTTTTTGCAGAAACAACAGGATAATAACAGGCATATGGGTAAAAAAAAAACTAAAATATATACAGCCACAGTAAACAGAATACTTTACATCATGCGTGTTTATGGGAATTTCCCATTCTATAATATCAATGCCAAGTTTTCTACCATTTCCTCTGAGAAAACAACTAACATTAGTTTTGTGGGAAAATGTGATTGGGAACCATCTCATGTCTGCCTCTTTTTTTGTATCAATTAGACAGCTCCCACATCTTACGTTTACATAACGCTTCCAGCTAGATTTCCAGCTATACAGTTATTAAATGACGTTTAGCATCGAATCGCTTTAAGGCTTTTGTTTTTACCCATAATATTGGAGCAATAATATGCCTGACACTGTAATTAACACCAAACCAAAATCAGAGTAAGGTTAAAACCCCTAGAAGTCTAATGGGAAACTGAAATAACAGCATAGTGCGTAGTATAATACACTGTTGCACCGTTGCACCCGTCATGCATAGTGCCCATTGTACAAGCCTCTGGAGGCAGTGTTATGATCTGGGGTTGCTTCAAATGGTCAGGTCTAGGCTCAGCAACGTTATGCAGCAATAAAATGCCGTCAGCTGAGTATCTGAATGTACTGAATGACCAGGTTATCCCATCAATGGGCATATTCCAGGAAGACAATGCCAAGATTCATCGGGCTCAAATTGTGAAAGAGTGGTTCAGGGAGCATGAGGAATAATTTTCACACATGAATTGGACACCAGAGTCCTGACCTTAACCCCATTGAAAGTCTTTGTGATGTGCTGGAGAACACTTTACGGAGTGGTTCGACTCTCCCGTCGTCAATACAAGATCTCGGCAAAAAATGAATGCAACTCTGGACGGAAATAAATGTTGTGACGTTGCATAAGGTTGTCGAAACAATGCCACAACGAATGCGCGCCGTAATCAAAAAAATAATAATTCCAACAAAATAATAGAGTGTGCGACTTTTTTTTGGGCCAGGCAGTGTATAATGGCTCTATATTAAATTCATACAATATAATAAACTACAAATACATAATGACGAGAACAGACCATGCAGCCTGTCTAGGCTCACCGCACAACTACAGTCGAGAGTGTCCAGAACTGTATCAAGCCTGGGCTTCTGGGGGTCTCTGGCTCAACTACATGACCTGGCCGTGACCAAGATGTTGCATGCTTTTGCCACTCGTTGTACAAAAACATACTTCCTGATATCTCCGCAGAATTACCCTGTAGCTAAGGTAAATAACACCCCAATTGGGGAAAGGAGCCAAGCATAATTTGATGATGTCATCTTTGTAGTGGGAACCACAGTTTGCATAATGAAAGACATAGCTGCACATTTAATTAGTTTCACATTGGGACAGCAGGCAATGTGTGTTGAATACTTTCATTAATAATGCCACAGAATGAGCACTGCCCTTGGTCAATTTTTTTCTTTTCAAGTACCGCATTTGCAAAATCTCTTTATTTGTGTATGTGACATCCCAAAAATCAACATGCATATAGATAGTTAAGTACATATTAATTGATGAAAAGGTGTCAAGTTACTGAGAGTTGTTATTTATTGGAACTTGATTAACGCAAGCAAAAAAAAAAAAAAAAACTTTTGAGAAGCTACCCCTTTAGAGTACGATAACTGAAAAAGTCAAAAGGTGGATAATTGAGAGAAATGTTTGTTTAAGAATAGATGTTTTTTCCTGTTTTGCTGTGATCCTTTGGCCTGTAAAGTGTATTTGTAACAAGTTCTCTGTAAAAAACACTGCACAAATAAAACGGAATTGAACTGTGTACAGGCAGCCCATGTTGTTCCCTTTGTGAAAGACCTCTAGTGCTCTTTTTTACTGCTTTATTATTTTAACTCCTAGGTTACTTCCATTTTACTCAGGCAATTGAACCACTTGACTTGCAATTAACTTCATTGTCCTATACCTAGATTTACTCAAAAATATGTAAAGAATGTATAGAGGAACGTACTGCTGCCTAGATGCAAATGATTTGTCTGTTCTGAAAACTTTCTCTGTGCCGGAGTGACAGGGATGAGATTTCTACCGAGTCCATTTACGAGAGAAAGAAAAACACTCTCTCCCAGGCAGTGAAATAAGATTCCACTCTGCCTGAAACAAGGTAAGTTAGACCAGACCAACTCTCTGACTAATGGTACAGTAGTTTTCCACTGCAAAATGTCAAGAGCTGAGCCGAGCCTGTGGGTCCAAACACAATGGTGACTCATCAGCACAGGAAGGTGATTATCAATAAAGGACGAGTGATTTCCATTACCCTAGGAAAAGGAAAAAAAGAAAAAGAAAAAGTGAGCGTCTCCATCAGGCTGATATAACATGCAGACAGACAGGCAGGCACTAGGACCTGAGAGAGATCCCCGTGTAGAAGGGAACAGACACTGGGACTACTCTGACTAAACTTTCAGAACAATCAATTTGCCAAAGAGTGTAGGAGTTAGGCTAGAGTGAATGGCAGAAGACCTGGCTTTTTAAACCTTAAAAACGGGATCTGGGCTTTGCTTGTGGGATAATTCTGTGGACTGCAAGGTGGAATATTCTTCAGTTTTTGCTGGGGACTTTTACACTTGCTGAGGAGGTGGAACAGAGGCAAAGGTAAGAGACACTTTTTTCCCCCTGTTGTATTCTAACCCTCCTGTCTGTGCGCGCTGTAGAGAACACGGGGAGTCCCACTCCTTACCTGTCAGTGAGGGAAACGGAGAGCGTTCCTCCAAACATATCCACATCAACAGCAAGGAGCAGTGCTCCTTATGAGACTAAAAAATGATGAGCTGTAACACACTTACGACTCGTGCGATAAATATGCCGCGTTTCTCAAATATTACTCGGTTTCTAAGTTGGATCGAGTGCTCGAGCTCTTGCCACTGCTGTGTTTGTTGTTACGGTGTGCTTCTTTGCCTGTGTTTGCCTCAACTTGCAAAGCCCTAAGAGGCTAATGAGCATTCACACAATTAGGCAAAATTCCCATTGTGGAGCCTGACCTGGGTGAGGTTTATGCCAGGGGGGTGCTGCGGGGCTCCAGGGAGCTCTGGAAACGAGGAGTCTCCCCCCCCCCTGGGGAGGGGGAAAGAGACCCTGGCGTATTAGGCGCATTGAGTTATAGTGAACACCGGCACCACCCCTCTCTTCCCTGTGTGCACAGCTCCACAGCGCACCGCATACAAACTCCTCGCGTTACACAACTCGCAGAACCGCTCACCCGGTTGACGTACAGTACGCCGCCAAACCCCCGGCATTGGAACGTGTATCATCCTCCTCATTCCTGTCGGGGCTGGGAGGATCTCCAGAGCAACTGAGGTTTACGTTCACGTGTTTTCCGCAGTGGTAATGGCACAGGGAAACCTAGTAACCTAGTGGTAACCTGTCACTGCAGCCAACAGGCATTCAGACGAGAGAGAGAATCTGAGAAAGCCAGAGAGAGTTGCAGTCTAAAAAGAAAAGAAGAGCAAATCTGTGCACAGAGCACATTCAGTTCTAACAGGTGAATATGTAGAGAGCTGTTCCCTGTCCACTTACTAAATCTTAAAGAGTTTTAACTGTTCGCACAGGTCTGCCAAGTGGGTGAAGCTTTCATTAAATGTTACCGGCTTCTATCTCTGGAAGGCAATTGTGTTTAGACACATACAAGTAATGTTTCCATCGCAGCTGATTATAACCCATAACTGATAATATGCTGAACATTGTGCACAAATGTGTCCTCTTATAGGATAGGGGTATATCTATAAGCAAATATTCTGTGAAGCTGTGTGTAAAAACATTTTACAAACATTAAAAAAAAATATATATATTTCCAGAAGCCATAAAAAGACCTGCAGAGTGTATCAGACTAAATGCGGTTGAGAAAAGAGGGACACTGCAGTCCTGCCCACTCCGAGATGTATGCGGTTATTTATGAGCCGTATCCGATTTCCCATTGAACCTGAATTAAAGGCTTCCGATTGTAGACCTCTCATCGGGACGTGCATTGTACAAGCTCTCATATCGGGCCATAGACCAGCTGTAATGATGCACTCAGCGAAGGCTGTTGAGGTGTGCCTGAAAATGCGCCCAAACGCTCCCCAGATGCTACACTGTGGCCTTGCCGTTTTAATTACAATCACAATATAGTCGCGTAGCAGAAGCTCTTGTGCAGCGCAACTTGCAGTAAGTGCATTCAACTGAGGAGCATGAGAACAACATATCGTCCGACTACATCTGGTCACCAACCCTTCGCCTACACAATCCCTCACATTCCCTACCCACATGGATTCCCCAGGTTTTCACTGCAAACGGAAACAGAGTTCCCTTTTGGCTAACCTGGTTAAATAAAGGTAAAATCTAAAAGCATAACATATCGCAGTCGTTGTACATAAAAGCTTCTTTCAACAATAGCTGCTAGCAGCAGCCACGGTGTTCAATCATTTCAGTGCTTTTCTCCTTTAAGTAAGCAATTGAGAGTTAAGTGCCCGTAACAAGTGATCTGTGCTGGGGAGGTGCTAGGGGGAGGCGACAGGAGAGGGGGAGCAGAGAGATTGCAGTCTGGAGGGAGGGGTTTTCAGTCCGTGGTGGAAGACGGGCAGTGACTGTGTCTGTCCAGGTGCATGTGGGGAGGTCCTTGCACCACGACAGTACCAGGACAAAGAAGCGGGGCAGTTATGCTCCGCTTAAAGTTAGTCATCACAGCTCCCTGGAGCTTAGTTATGCAAATGCATGAATTTGTTTATGGAGCACTTGAGTCGTTTAGTTTCTTGTTTGTGTCTGGTTCGGAAGCGTCTTTCGAGGTGCTTGAGAGGACTAGTCCACTGTTGACAATTCCATAAGTTTGCTGTTGTGGAAGTGTGCCGGGACAGGCTTTTTAGGCTGTGAAATTTTGCGGCCCCTCTGGCCTTTCATACGACAGGCAAATTCCCAAAGCTTTCCTGTCGCTGATCGCGGGATTACCGTTATAAGACCAGGAGAGAAAAGATGATAAATCCTTGGCCCTTTTTGAGAAGGCGGGAAAAGCACAAAGAAAAACAAATCAGGTTGAACATTAACCTTGTTGTTTTTGCATGGAGTCAATTACTATGGCTAGACTAAATATCACTCAACTTCTGGATTTGAGTTATCAATTATTTTATGAAAGCAGTATGGGAACAATGTGCTTAACGTAAGCTTCAAAAAGTTAAGATGAAGTCCATTTATTTCACTCACACACACATGGTGCAAAGACTTGGGTAGGCCATTTCTTATTTTCCTGCTTTGCTGACTCTAGTGCAATTGAATGTGGTTTCAATTTAAACAAGTTTATTAATAAATGCATTCCAATTTCTATGGATTAATATGCTGGAGGGAAAAAAGTTGTAGTGATTCATCTACATTTTGCATCAGTTTTATTGCCTGTGAAACCCTTTTTACAAGTATAAATGTTTGCCATCCCAAACTCATATAAAAGGTAATTTAAACTTTAATGTGAATTAAGCAATGCAAAAACTATTTTTCAGGCACAAACTGTTTTGGTATGTGTTTTGTAGTCCCCTTTTTGCAAGCATGACTTCGAAATTCCACAGGACATTCCTCCCCCGTATGTTGGTGTCTATTAGTGAGCACAGTACAGTATAGCCTAAGTCTGACATACAGAAAAACCCTGACATTTTTCAACTGTGACTACATCACATTCCGCTGCAAACTTATCTATAAATCCTTCCGTCGGCCATCTTTATCACCACTCCCTTTTCACAAGAGCAATTTTAACCCCCCTCAAAATTTCCTCTTTTTCTACACGATAGTCATTTTTACGCATTGTGCTTAACACGGTGGGTAGATTAATTCTTCAGTATTTCTGTGGTAAACAGTAGGCCTAACTTTAAATCATAAATCATAATAGCTATCAAGAATTCGTCATAGAGATAATTCCCCGGATGTTAATTGATTGAATTCTGAACAAAAAATAAATTGATGCCTGGATTAATGTCTATTTGTGAACATTTTCGAATATATTTTACTACTTTCAAGCCAACATAACCAATTAACAAGCAACATCACTTTGTTACCAGTTACACAGCACTGGGAATATGTGGCAAGAAACAGGAGCAACTACTTTCAACAATTGTCAGAAGTGACAGTATGGCACTGAAAATAAAATTGCTCTTAGACTAACATCATTACTTGGATTCTAAACCGTTCTTTGTTACTCACATAACCAACTAAATCTGAGATGTTTAGAATTCTTTGTGGAAAATCGTCTGGCACAACCACTTGATAAATCCTATTCTTATAATTACTTTCCTGTAATCTTGTTATTTAGGGATCATTTTGAACTTAAATCCGTTCTTAATTTTAAGTCTTGTTTTTACATTGATACCAAATGCCTTTACGTTCAAAGGTCTTGAGATGTTCATTAAAAGTGTCTAGAAAGTCTGGAACACTGAAGCAGGCTGTATTTTAGTACAATGGCAAAGGTGTATTTCTTATGGTATATAATGATTATAATAGAAATATGATATTAACATGATATGATATTTTTATATTTAACATTTTCTAAGTGTGACCATAAAACCTCAAGTGTACTTGTTTTGTGTACGTTAGGTTATCATATACAGCACATTGAATGTTTTTTTAAATGATAATCTTCAGATACACTGCGACTAGACTGACCCGCTCATGGATGTAGTGATGGGAGAGTGAGGATTCATGAACCCCATGGTGGAGCTACACTGCCTGGCCAAAAAAAAAGTCGCACACTCTAATATTTCGTTGGACCGCCTTTAGCTTTGATTACGGCGAGCATTCGTCGTGGCATTGTTTCGACAACCTAATGCAACGTCATAACATTTATTTCCGTCCAGAGTTGCATTCATTTTTGGCCGATATCTTGTATTGATGACAGGAGAGTCTAACCACTCCGTAAAGTCTTCTCCACATCCCAAAGACTTTCAGTGGGGTTAAGATCAGGACTCTGGTGGCCAATTCATGTGTGAAAATGATTCCTCATCCTCATGCTCCCTGAACCACTCTTTCACAATTTGAGCCCGATGCATCTTGGCATTGTCGTCCTGGAATATGCCCATTTATGGGATAACCTGGTCATTCAGTACATTCAGGCACTCAGGTGACTTCATTTTATTGCTGCATAACGTTGCTGAGCCTAGACCTGACCAATTGGAGTAACCCCAGATCATAACACTGCCTCCAGAGGCTTGTACAGTGGGCACTATGCATGACGGGTGCAACGGCGACTTTTCTTTTTGCCAGGCAGTGTTCAATAAGCTGTCAATCAGCTACGTCTTCATACAAATGGAAAGGCTTGTTTCTCCACAGCAACACAATGATTGTGTGCTCAAACCACTGAGTCATCGATAGCATATTGTAGCTCCACCCATTTCTGTCGCATGAAACCTCGCAGTGCATTGCATGACTACATGAATGCTCCTGTTCGCCAAAACCTTTGAAACCCTGCCAATGTGACGTGAACCCTCTTAAACCTGCTCCTATGTTCCATATTTACACCCGTTTGGCTCTTCTGTTCAAGTCCCGAATGAGAAGCCCCTCTGCAATGAACTTTCCATTTGATGATGTTCATGAGCAATGCGTCTTACTGGAATTAACACTTCTAACCGGAGTTATGAGTCCTACACTCCCTTGAAGACATCAATTTGCATCCAAAAAATATACTAAGCTTAGTAATCTGATCATCGGCGTGTCAACGTGGATTTAAAACCATTCTAAGACACTTATTTGTTGTTTCTGGAGAAGATCGATGTTGTATCAGTGATTCTCTCTTACCGCAGGAGATGACTCCCTCGCATGGTTTCCGTCTTCCTCAGCTGAGGTTCACAGCTCTGCGTGCTACTACGCGAGACAGATTCCCCAGCCGTTCTGCAACTCTCTTCTATAGCCCCGGGAACTTGCACAGTTTGCATCTGCTTGCATAATTTCCTTTGCAGCTAATGTACAAACTTGCACAGGCCAATAGTGCCAAAGGTAATTCCTGTTTCGATTTCTGTTTGCAGTAAACTGAGGTAAACCAAGCATGACCAAAATCTGTGTAACATACTAATATTAGCCTTGTCTAATTTAGAACCATACAGATACAAAATATGTTGATTTGAGACATACCTATTAATAGGTATTACGTTGCCTTTTTATTTTTTATTCGCGCGTGTTCTCCAAGCCGTTTCAACAATCAATCAATTAGCCAAACCTCCCAATTATGTGATAATATTCAGTTAAAGAAAAATGTTAAGTTAATTAATTGCAAATTCCATTCATGTTCATTCAGGCCAGAAAAAGATTCAGCTGAAGAAAAATGTTTTTTTCATCGAATACAACAGATAGTTTGAAAGCAAAGATATTCTGCTTGAGGGGAGCCCTCGCTCAACAGGAAAACATTAACCTGGATTACCAATACTGACAATTTTCAATCTGAAATCGTCAGAACATGTAAAGCCATGTTCAAAATTTTTGCATTGCGAAATAAATATCTCACGAGCCAGTTCCACAAATTAAAGCCTCTAGACACAAGATGGCTTGAAGTGCTCCACCTAAACTTACAGCAACTGACAGCAACAGCAAGGTCGGCTAAAGGTGTGATAAGTTTTCAAATAAAAACCGGATGAAGCGAGACCGAGTTTATAGGCTCTTGGGGGGCTTGTGAAGACAGGAATCCACTAGTAAACTGAACCCAATGGAAAATGTTTTCTTAATGTGGTCTTATTCAAACAGTTTAAAAGCAGACTTTAAACATGCTGCCAATAGAAGGAAGCCAGATAAATGCCATCTGCACAGCAATGTCCACACAAACATGAGGGGCCCAGGGGAGACGTTAGTGAAAATAACACATCACTAACGAAGGGGCACATACCCTCATGCCACAAAAATATTTTGTCATATATTGAAAATATAGTGCAATACATTTATAATACATTTGAATATATGGAGGCAATCACACACATGCCAATATACTGTCATTTTTTTGTTATTTTCTGATCCATGTCACCTTGACCAAAGCAGCAATAATTTATATATTTTGCAATACATGTCTATATACGTATTATTCAACATAGTATTTGTTATTTCGCAATTAAGTCAATATTGCATATTGATATGATTACTATGTTTAATCAAATACCTGCAATAATCAGAATAGTCTTCCATTATCACAAAAAAAGACAAATCAAGAATGACACTATATTGGAATTCCATACAGTATATGGGAAAATACAAATTTCGTTGCATCAGGGTCTACATATTTGTCCCTTCATTGAACAGTTCCCCAGCTAAAGTGTCCATCCTCACACTGCCAGCCACACCAACCATGCAGACAAATCATCCAGCAGTCCCCCATTTTCAAAGGGAACCGATCGGCCTAGACGCCCAGACTCTTCAAGACGAAGCCCACTCTAACCCCAGTGTGAGTCACAGCCAGATCTGGGCCACGCCGCCCCCATGCCAAAATGGCTCCATTATGCACTTGGGTAATGTGGGTTAATAAGCACATGCACAGAAAGGGAGAACCTGAGTACAACTCAACGCACAGACAGCCTATTATTCAGGCTGCACAGCGATGAGTGATAACACAAAGCGCCCAATCATCTTCATTATTTTTCTCCGGCCACTGGAATACAATGAATCAACTACTCATTAATGCGATCATCTTGTCACCTCTGCCAGAGAGAAAAGAAGGATATTAGTCATGGCGCAATCAGATGAAAGCAAAAGTCTAAGCACCAAGTCACTGAACAGTGTACCACAGAAAGTGACAGATGTAATCATCTCGAAAGGGATTTTTTACTTTACCTGGAGCACGTTTCCATTTCCAAGTCATTCACAGTGTGAGTCATTCAAAAACAATGAGCAGTTTCATTCATACAGTCCACGTAATAAGTGAATATAATTATTTAAATTTAAATACTTTTTTTTTTTTTTTTTAAGTGTTTCCCCAGTGTATTATTTTCTGAACCCGTCAAACCGGTTCACAGCCTAAAACTGGAGGGCTAACAGTCTTCAAACTTCATTAGTTATGCGAAAATTCCAAAAGCAGAGTGGCCCTGCGCACAGTCATTTCAGTTGATATTGTAAAACACCATCAGAGTGGAAGCAGAATGGAGAGCAAGAATGTCATAGCTGTAGGATCTCTCCCTGGACCCTTTCACCTCACAAAATGTAAAATACACTCCAAAATCTAAAATGCAGAATGAGAGAATTCAACGAGAAGCAAGCCACTACCGCCATCATGAGAATATTTTTTAAATAAGTCTAGAGCGCAGCATAGCCAATACAAGCAGCATCTGTACAGCTGTCATAATTAAATCTGATCTAGTTTCGGTTTCAAAGGGCTGGCAGCGGGGGCCAGTGGTTAGCGAAAAAAAGTCACGCAGAATATTTACACAGTTAAATTCTCCCCCCTTTGGAGAATTACAAACGAGACAGGACCCTTGGAGAGAGAGAGTGCATAATAAGGACAATAAACACGGTTCTGCTGCTGAAATTCACAGGCTATTGAATGGTAACAACTCACTGAAGAGGGAGTTAGGGGAGGCTGGGGTAATGGAGATAATGACCAAATTGGAACGTACAGTCTCGACGCAGGAGAGCTTTTTCTCCCGTCTGTTTCCCTCTCTCTCTCTCGCGGTATTCTCTTGTTGCTTCCAAACAAGACATTTGTGACAAATGGTTGAGATATGACTGTATGTCTGACACACACACACACACACACACATATACATATACACACAAAAACTAATTATGCAGCTGCTGTTTGTGAGCCAGGAAAATGTAGTAGACAGTTTACACTGTTTAAAATAACATTGGTTTTAGCACAACTAACAGTGTGCCAACTCAGTGCTTTTTATGGCAACAGCCATGGGCATTTATGGATGACATGGTTCCCATCACAGTTGACAGTTCCACGTAGCAGTCAGGAAAGGTTTGGATGCCACTGTGCCTCATACCCCTTCCTGCTCACGGTCAAGTCTCATTCCATGCTCTGTCTATCTGTTCTACAAGCATATTTTCACGAGCTTCTCATTGGGTTTTTGGGGCAGTGTTGCAGTCAATCTTAATACAATCTTCAAACTGAAGTGATAATTAAATTTCAGCCTAGTTCAAGATCAGTGCCAATTCAGCTCCAGCTCAAAAACTTTGAAATGTACAGGATTTATTTATCAGGGGAGGGGAAAGTTTGGCTAAACCCAGCTTAAGTCAAGGCGCCCCGTTGACTTGACCTGAATCTGATGTGAAAGAAAGCACATGCAACACTTGCTCTGGGAAAAAGGTTTATCAATGGGCGGAAGGATTATTAATGACCTTGTTGACGGTGTTAAAAACCTTTGAGCGCATTAACAATTCAGCTTTGCTTACCTTCGTCAGAATGCAATAGTCATTAAAGTGTTTCTTTAGGTTTTAAACTTTGTCACCTCTATCATTAATAACCTTTAACTATTTTTCAAGTGAATGTTGCACCTACTTTCTTTAATTCTGCAATTCTGTATTCAAACTAATTTCTTTAATTAAAAGCATATCACTCACTTTTTGTTTGGAAAAAAGATATGGTGCATTAAAGGCAGTACATGTTTGATATAATTGGAAACATGCCATCTTCTTCATTGGCAGTGACTTCTGGAGCTTTTTTATACTTATAGTTGCTCCCAAGAATGCACTTTCTTCTCCCGAAGAGTTATTGAGGTACAGCGACCCCTGACCTTTGCTGCATGTGACCAGTAAACGTATTACTCAAACCTTGCTTGGATGAGGTTCACTTCACTGGGACATGATTTGCTAGCATACCAACGGTCAGTAAGCACTTCCGATGACTCGTGATTTTATATAGGTGGGGCTCCAAACAGGTGGTGATTTAAACAAACTCAACCAGTGACAATAACACTGGCTTAAAGCCGTGAGAGCAATTCTCTCATGAACTAACTTCCCTTTCGATGATCTAGAGCAGAGAGCAGGATTCTCAAACTCCAATCTGGTCCCTGGGGTGTTTGCTGCGGAAGACGTGCAGCTTTACAGGACTGGAGTTTGAGACTGCCATTAACCACCTGAGCCAGTTTTGCAGATGGCCTCTCAGTGGCACAGTAGTGCCTTTTTGTAAGCTAAGGAACAAGCTTGCTCCTTCTCCAGGGTAGACAGAGCCCAGATGGTAGCCAATGTCTGTCTTGTTAATTGTTACAGCAACACACCTGAGTCACTGAGGTGTACAGTTTTCACTCCACATACCAAACATGTTTTCATTCAGAAATTGCATAATTTATTTTTGTAAGGTAAAACCAATAATGGAAGCGGATATTGAATCATTTAAGAAAGTAAGCAGTAAGTTTTTCTTCATGTAGTAAGTAGTTTTTCTGCATGTAGTAAGAAAACATTTACCTATACAACACAGCACTAATGTAGATTTCAAAGGCACAACTGGTGTAGCATCTTAACATTTCTGAATAGTATGTTCATTAGCTGCTTTTACTGAAAGCTAAAGTTCCTGAACCAATGTAGGCTACTGTAGTTTGTGAAAGAGGGAATTAATATAAATCTGGTCGATCACCATAGATTCATTCAAGTCCAGGCTATTCAAGACTTCAATCATGAGTTGTGGGAACCAATACATTTTGCTGAATTAGTTGCAAATCTGTTAAATACCTCAAGTTAATAGGATTGGGTGTTTGGGGTTATCTTACATTGAACAAACAATGCCATGACTAAAAGTCTGCAAACTCCCTTAAAACTGAACAGTGTTCAGAGTGACACCATGATGTGCACTGGATCCATTAAATCATTCCAGCAGTAATAGAGCTGTCCTTGCAATGCATACAGCAGTGCATATTCTTGGATCCAAAACATTTTTGAAGGTTTTCGATAACACAGCATTAGTTCACAAGCACAAATATATTTGATAGGGGTTAAAGAAGTGTTTCACAACCGACTCTAAAAAGCAGACCTCGCTGAGCATTACCAACCCACTGAGCCAAACGCTTGAGAGAACAAACAAAGGGACGAAGAACTAGACATATGGAACAATAGAGCAAATGTTGTCCAGCTCTGTTTTAAGTCCAGTCTTTTGTGCATGTGACAGGGCAATCATCTTTGATGACCTGTATACAAAATAGAGGACCAATCCAAACCAAGGATCCAATTTCAATATTTAGAGGAACTGAAGACAGCTGTATACAGTGCCAGAGGATGTAATGTAAATCTGCACATCTGCTGAGAGAGAGGATCATCTGCAGTGTGCAAAACAACATGAGACTGAGCTTCTGCTCCAACACTGCTGTCCGCAACACTGGACATTGTTCACGCTGCACTTCTTCCACTGCTATACACGTACAACTTGCAAAGGCATGTTGTCTCTACAGGCATGGCTTGACACAACTTTGGGCAAAAAAAAAACCTAATTGCCCTGCTTATTTTTCTTGTTGAAGTTTACTTTTGGAAGTTAACATTAATCTTCAGCTGGATGGGGAAAAGAGTGAAACTTCAAGCAAACAGGAGGCTCTGACAGACACAAAACAACACAAAGCCTGATTACCTTTGAGTTACCAAATCTATCTTTATTGAATTTATGTTGAACTCCAAAGGAACAACTGGCAAGTGTGGAATCCACAGAGCAGTTAAATAATGAACGTGTGAAAAGTATTCAAATTAAATGAAAGGAAAATTATCTAAAAATGTATTTAAAATGATCGTGTTCCCGTTGTATCAGTGTCTACACTCTGCTATACCCGGCCTATCTGGCCTAGGAGCATTATTTTAAAAATGGCATCACAGCATTCACTGCTGATGTCATCTCCACCGTCTCTGCAGATATCAACTATGGGTGGCAGAGAGATGGCCAATATGTCACTATTACTTTTTTTTTAAACACTATTTTAGATTTATTTCTCATGTGGAGTGTAACGATTTTTTGTTACACCATGTAAACCATTCCCATACCACAATCAAGAACTTTGCTAATTCAACGTCATCATCCTTATTATTTCTAATGTATGTCATTTTTATGTTATTTATGTCTAAACACAGAGTATAACACTCCCAAAGTGATTGTATTAAGTATACCACAAAACAACCTTTAAACCAGGTAGATCTGCATCAATTGGTTGAAACAACGTCTTTGTGGCACAGTAAATAATCTCATTTTACAATAATAATAAGAGTTCAGGATATTTTTCATTTTTGTAATTTGTCTTTTCTCCAGCACCAACACACACTTGTGGATGTGCATATTATACACTCTGACGTGATATCTTACTGTATTTCTAAAAAATATATACTTTTTTTTAATTTTCATTTTTAACTTGGGAGCAGTTGTCAACATTTAAAAATCTGCAGCATCTGACTCGATACAAACACGCGATACAAATATTTAAGCATGTTTTAGTAGTGAGAGAAATAAGAAGAAGCCACATTCAGTCTGCACCATTGGTGACTCGTGCAACTGGTAAATACATTATTTCATTTATCAAACATTCGTCAACAAATAAAACCTTCCCACAAATTGTGTTCCCATGCCACAGTTGCTGCTGAACAATATAAAATTGAAGGTTCCCTTTTGTTCACTGATGTAGTTGTTTTAATCGTGATGGAAATGACAATGAAGAGTCATCTGCCCCATGGATTACCCGCAAATGGGCTTCTTTTTTAAAAAAATATGAGAACAAATATCATTCTTAAATTTATATAACAGCCAAAAAGATTGTCAACTGACTAGTTCTCATCTTCCCCTTTGGCAGACATTTTTGTTCACTGTTCACTACATAATTAGACTGTTAGTGAATGTTTGTGGTGAACAGAAAGTCTTAAAAATGTGTTCCCATGCGTTAGCTAGCATTAGCCTTGTTGAATGCACATCAGGTGATAGCGGTGTCACTTTCACAGAGGTTACTGTGTGCTTCTGGCCATACATACATATAATAAACGTCTCATTCACTTGGCTAACAGCACAGGTATCCAGGAAAACTGGATCGTTTTTGGCGCAGCTTGCTGTTGTAATCATTTTTTAAAAGCACAAAGCTATGTATGGAAATGATTAAAGCAAGTGTTCAGCTCCTTACGCCCCTGTGGCAGTTGATGCCAGAATGTTTCTGGGCAGAAGGCGGTATAGACTTTTGATGGCAGTAGAATTCAAGGCTACATTGCAGCAGGCTTATCGAACATGTACTATGGCATCTATTAAAAACTGGCCCGTGATAGACCTCTAAGGCACCATTGAAGTAAAAAGCATGTTCTCTGGTTTTAAACAACAATTTCTGCTCTGTACGGTGCCTTAAAGTACGGCCTATACCGCCATAAATGTATACACATTTTACAGGCCTTTGCCTGTGCTCACTAATGTTTAGGCTTTGACTTTGTACTGTTTAATTTGGAATTTTATTATCTGCAAAGTTTTTCATTCATACTAATCATCCATCAGACAGACAGCTGCCATATTCTATGTGCACATACTCGGCTGGTCCACGACAGCAGCAGCTCATTAGTAACCCACTGATCCCTCCATGTTATTTAGGGATCAATGCAATCTCCTAAAACTAGCAGCTATAACAGATGAGCTGAATTGTAAAGCTGGCGTTAGCATGGTTCCCCTGTCTGGGGGTTGCACTGGGGGTTGCACCGGGGCTTGGGGTTGCAGCACATCTGTGCTGCATCAAAGTAGCGTGCCAAAGCGCATCCTGTAAGTATAAGTGCATGTCATTTTTTCCGGGTGGTTTGCTTGATAGTTAGTCTACACAATTACAGTAATACAGCTAGTGCCTAAAGAAGGTTTAAAAGAAGGTTTTAGGGGGGGGAAAAAGAAAAAGAAAACCACATGCTTTGATTGCAAAAGGAATACAGCACAAAAGGGAAATCTTGGTCTTAAATCCCCAAACAGAAGGATATATCCCGCTCCATATTTGGTTTTGGTTGATTTCAACCATTTAAATTGCTTTGGTCCTTTTTTTTTTTAGTTGGGCTGTTCATTTAGACAAGCAGATAAGTACCTAGCTTAAAGAAACCACACTGTTGACATTGATTGCCTTCAATGGATGTTGATGCCTTTTGATGCAAGTTAGAAAGTATTTCACAAAGTTGAACAGTCCTTGACAATGTGTACCCTATGGAAATAACTATCATTATCAAGCTTCTGTGGCATATTTCAGAGCGGCGCGGAATCCTTCACGTACAGTAGGGAGCACGAGAAGGGAAAATTCCCGAAATGTTCCGTGGGCATGCGATATCAGTAAACTCAGTAAACTTATTTCAAAAAATGTATCAGGCGGTGAGAGCCTTCACTTTCTAAAGCGCTTGTCCTGACCTCAGTGAACCAAATGCAGTCTGTTCCAATGTTGACTGTGGCCGGCAGCCCTACTGGGTCCATAGCAGCACAGCGATCTTCAACCCTGGGCCTCACCACTTCATTTACTGATTAAAGTGATTACACCGCTACCTACCCTAACTTGGTTCCTTGGGACTGGATGACTGTGGTTATCACAAGCAGTGTGTTTGATACCACAGTTGTTCGTGAGCAAGCTACCAATAGATAATGGAGGTAATTCTAAAGCGACTCAACTTCATTATCTGGCTAGCTTGATGGTAAAACCGAGCACATATCAACAGCAACATTTATAGAAAACATTCCAAATTCCACTTGACAACCATACAACCTAATGGCTGCTGAGATTCATACAAACCACAAAAAAAATACTCCCTGCCATTATCCAAATCGCACGATTTTCATAAACAAATAAATGTTGCATCAAAGACATGTTCTTTGTATTGTTTTACTCCAGGAATTGAATACTATTCAGATGTCATTTGTATTATTCCAGAGTACTATAAGGAATGTTGCTTCTCTGACCAAGTGAGAATGGGCAGAGCTCCAACAGCATCCTGTGTTTGCATGTGAGGATTGCAGATGGGGACCTGGATACACAGCTGGGAGCAGCTGAACATTGAAAAGAGACAGTGGGGTGTTAACAGGGAAATGTCAAGAAAACCTTACAATATTCTGCTTTATAAAATCAAAATTTTCCAAGGGAATTTAGTTTACCATGAATATATAATAGTTAATTTTAGAAAAGGAACACAAGCGGAACACTTTTCTTCAAATGCATATACTCTACCATTGGATGTTTAATAACAAAAGCCTATCCGCAACCATCTGTTGTGTCCACGATGTTCAGTCTACTCCCTAAGCCAGCTGTAGCTATTCTTCTTTTGCTGAAACAACAAATGAATTTTCACAGCAGATAATATTCCACTGCTTGGAAGTCTGAGTGAAAAAGACACCACAAAACATCAATAGATCAAACAGTTAGTCATTTTTCATCCGTACAGGTGAATTCAGTCATAATTTCATATATCAAAGGTGCATCATTATTGGTGGATTAATGGCTGACACATTAAAGGTGGGAAAGGGTGGCAGTTTGCCTAAGAACCCTTCCTGACCTAATAAAGTACATCAGATGTGTTGAAAACAGGCAAAATGTTCCGTTATCCACTACTTTTTTCATAAAAATGATAAAGCGAAAGATTTAAAGAGATTTGAGCCACAGTATTTGATGCAGTGTTTAAAGATTCGAGGGGTAATAAAGACTAAATCACGTTTTTTGAGTTATAAAGCCGGGTATCTTGTCTCCATTTCATAAATCGCATAAATCCTATAGTTAAAAATAAATAAATAAATAAATGTAATTAAGCCGCATCATCGTATTTTGTGCAAAAAAGAGTCATTCGCTGCCAACCAAAGTGACGTAGAAAAGAGGTCCATTTTTTTTTCTACGTAAGCAAGTCAACGCCCCATCTCCGCCCCTCTTCTTGATTAATGGATATTCAAACTGTGCAAATTAACGTTAGACCGCTTATTTCAAACCACCTGTGGTCAAGTTGGCTTAGGCTATTTAGTTTTTTTATTACCTTCATTGCTTGTTTGTTTTTTGTCTGTCGTCCTCTATTTTTATTATCGGTTTTATGTAATGTCAGTAAATAATAATTTTAATCGTAAAATTAATAAAGCACAAACACAAAACACTCTAAGATGATCTTAACTGTA
The DNA here is from genome assembly GCA_029718625.1 of Synaphobranchus kaupii. Taxonomy (NCBI): domain Eukaryota; kingdom Metazoa; phylum Chordata; class Actinopteri; order Anguilliformes; family Synaphobranchidae; genus Synaphobranchus; species Synaphobranchus kaupii. Next base: position 96,185,442 of record CM056378.1, on the reverse strand, counting down.
AGATGCTTTTGGGAAACGGGAACCCTGGACAGTAATTTGCTTCTCTTTAAATAAATATTGCACATATTAACACCAAACTGCTTAGCTAGCTCAATGTTGATGTTCCCATTCTGCAATCACAAGTTGATATGGCATCAAGTCAATGGTAGCCAATTTTCTAGAATCGGCACTGCAGAACAGTGACAGACCCGGGATTGTTTTCCCCTTGGCTGGCTCTGTGTCTATGACGCTTTACCGAATGGATCTATCGCCCCTACCTCCAACCGTAACTCCTCCCCCCTCCCCTCTCACGCTCCAGCCCAATTCGCATCTCTTGAAATTGTGAAGTGGGCGTATACGGGGCAAAAGCCGGTGTTGCTGTTCACTTTAATTAGAAAATATAGCGTATATCCCCTTGCTTTTTTTTATTAACACAGTAGCCTACAAGTTGAATTTCATCCCAAAATACTGACTTCAGATCAGGGATTGTGTTTCATATATAATAGTTAAACCCAACTGAACTTATCCTGATCTGAAACTGAAACTAAAGACGGATGTTCTTGGCAGCCTTTGAGTGATATGTGTATTCCATGCAGAGGGTAGAGGAGGTTAATTCTGCCTGCTCTCGGTTAGATCAGTCTCCTAGCAGGGATAGGGGTCGACAATAAAGACAAGGCCATCAATCTCTAGCACCACTTCATAATCTCCTAAACTCTGTCAGCACCACCTGAAGAGGCGTGTGCTTTGGCAGAAGGCTTCATTGACATTCTAAAACACACCTATCGTCAGGCGTTACATCGTTGAACAAGACGGATCACATATCATAAACCACCAGCTGAAAGTGTGGTAGTAGTCAAGTGATAAGTGAATGCTATTCAACTGAAATGGTACTGAACATACAAACAGTATTATTTTCATTCAAGGTAACAAAAACATAGGTGAATAATCATTCAGTAATTTCCTTTTAGATACACGTTAAATCTATTGTCACAAAATACCAGTATGTATGCTAGGAATCACAATTACACAAAAAAAATATAAATAAATGACACTTAGAAAATAACTTTATTGTTCATGTTTTAAATCAACGCAATCCTTCTGCATCACATTCACCAACTAATTAAACGATGGCGTTTTCTTCCACATCGTCAGTGGTACACGCTCCGTGCTTTGTATGCTTTGTAGTCTGAAGTCAGTCTAAAAACCGTCACGATCCACCCCTAATTTCTCCGAGGCATGCGGAACACGTGGAAAACGTCATTCGAGACAATTATGAGAAGACTACATAATTACTGCAGTTAAAAATTCAGAAGCAACTCCTCATCAACGACAGGAAGTGCTTTCATAAAGGCTGTGGGCTCAAATCGTCAGCGGAGCTCTGCCTTTGTACTCTGGGTAACAAGCGCACCGATTCCTGCTGCACTTCGCTCGCGCGTGTTTGTGCGCAAAACAAGATCTCGCATACAGCTGCCTGATGACTCACTCGTCAAGTAGCAATGTTTCACGCGGATAAGATAAACTAAACTTCGCCCAGTTTGATAAAGGCGTTTTTGGCCTTACCCCCGACGACGCGCGCAGCGGGAGTACCGCGTCTCTCTTGTGAGCCCGCACTGGCCCCGTCTTTGTGAGATTTCACTTTCGCCGCGGGATCTGATAAAAAGGGGTGCCGCCGTCTTGGCTCATCTTGCCCCGCGATCGAAATAGAGCTTTTAAGATTCACACCAGATAACCCCACATGAAAGGATAGGGCCCTTGGTCGACGTCATGTTGCGGTTTATCAGGATGTTTTAGTGCCAGGCCATGTTCCTGAAACATTAGCCGACAAAGACGGAGCGCAGAACGTGGGGCCAAAGGGGGGGGGGGGGGGTCGGCGCGCGCAGAACATTTAATATCGCCAGTCTAGGTATTCAAAGGTATTCCCTAAGCAACCGCACCCCATGTTGACCTCATGGTCTTCACGCCATGCCATGTTTACGTAGCCCATCTCAAGGAGCACATAGATGGAATGCCTTTAGCATTAGCCGATGGCGCGCCTAGTATTTCATATAAATATTGGTTCCCTTTAGTCATCCTGTATCAATCAAGTGAGTGTGTGTATATATCAGCCCCACATGTGGCAGCGGGCTTGATAGCACTCCCATCTTGTTGCTTGCATTACAAACTGATCTCATACGACTTGAGACAAAGACAGACTCCTGCTTAATTCCGGCTGCTTCCACAAGGCATTAGGGCACTCGTAAAGCATGTGGTTTGTGAAGGTGTTTAGATCTGCCGTTTCCGTGCTCCGATTTGGCAAGAGTGCCTCGCAACTCCCAATAGGATGCAAGGCACCAATACCTCCCTCTTACATGTAGGAGAAACGTGCATCTAAACATGTGATGTGATGAAGATGAATAATACATGCTCTTAACTTCTTTCAATAATGTGCAGCCTACGATGCAGAAAGAACAGTGAATTCACCTCGGCTGGCCACAAGGGCATGTTTTTGTTTGTTTTTTTTTTTACTGTCACTTCCCTTCAAATAATTACAGATGCTTCATTTTGGCAATACAGAAAACAAAATAGTTATACTGCCCTCTGTTGGCCACCCTCTCATGTTACAGTAGATGGGCACACAGGGGCAAGTGAACCTTCCTAAACTGGCATGGGTTAGTTTCCCCATGTTTACAGCAGAACAAAAAAAAATTCTATATATACAGTATATATATATATATATATATATATATATATATATATATATATATATATATACACACATAGTTTACACACAGATGTAGGAGCAGCCATAATACCGTATGTGGTTGTTGAAAGTAGGTCATTTCAGTCCAGCACAATATATTCAGTACTTTCCACTATATCAATGTGTTTGAAAAAGCGTGAAGCATAATTATGGAAAATGTCAGGAGAATCACCATTATTTCCCATTCGTTTCTTGTTTCTTGTTGGTGGTCTCAAGATAAATGTTGCGATACCCATATAATTCTCTTGGTATACTTGGCTTAACGGGCTACTCTTGACAAGATCTCTCTTTGCCATAAGACATAAGGACACCCAAGAAAGGTAGAATATTTGCAATAGTAATACAAGTGCCATTCCAGGTGTTAATACAAAACAGTATTATGAGCTGTATAATGTATGTATAATAAACATTCCATTGTATTAAATTATCGGCCACTGGAGCCCTGTAAAATGCTGGCCGTTTAAAGAACCAGCTTTCTCCGAAGCAATTAAACTGATGCAAAAGGCCTGAAAAGGTACATCTCACAACTGGGGAACAACTTCAAGAATGTAGTTATCCCTGTATTATAACATGCATACAATATTGCACATAGAAATAAAATGCGGGGTATATAACCTTAGTCTAAGCCTTAAATCCACGGTGGACAGCTGTCCATAATGTAAAGTATGATGTAGCTTTTCAAGCAGCCGACGTTTCCCTTCAGTGGCTCCCAGCAATGCCAGTCCCCCATGTATAAGGCACACACAAAGCCACGGTCTATCTCCACTTGCAGACTCGCATGAATAAACCCAGGACTGCAAATAGGTGAGCGGTCAGCTCTGTGACATTCAAAACCCAGCAGTGGCCTGCGAGATAAGGCTGGCCCAAGCTTCTGGCCTCTTTAAAACGAAGGGCCAGGGGCACAGAGTTATGTTACCGAGAGGAGTTTGATTGTGTGAATTTTACCATGTGAATGCGGCCGGAGCTTTGGGACCATTTGGGGCCATTGACTCGGATTCTTTGTGCGGCAGGGTAGGCTGTCAGGGGCAGCAGACGGTATTCAGTAAAGTGACTCCATTAGAGCTAATGAGGTTGAGGTTGCTAGTTGTGGGTGGTCACACTTTTGTGTTAGCACTGCTAAAAAAATTAATAAAAGAAAAATTACAAAATTACAATTTTTTTTTTTAGCGGTATACTTTCTCTTTCCTAATGCTGGTCTGTGTACAGGTGAATTGACAATTCATATCCTGGCTTAAGTGTTAACAAAGCATGCCAGATTAACAACCAGAACTCTAAACCAACATCCTGGCACTGTGATACCAATTAAATTATTTATTTATTTTTTTAAATCGGCATATATGAAAGGCAATGGTTTATTTTTCCTTCTCCACAGAGAATATGGATTGCTTTATCAGGCTAAGGATAGGAGTTAAGAGTCAATAAAGCCCTTGTTTGGTGTTGACAGGGAGTTTTCCTTGTAATCTGTCTGTCTGTCAGAGAGCCAACAGACGCTTCCCCTGCAAGATGGATTCCTTCAGGACTGCTGGGCGGGGCTCCTCGTGACAGGTGCCAGCTCTGGAACAGCTCCAGACTCCACTAAGCTGTGGAGAGCCTTTAATTCTTTAAATAAATAAGAACACATATATATGTGTGGAACTTGCTCCCCGAAACGTGAGCTGTGAGTTTCTGCCTAAATAATTGCAGAGGTGCACAACTGCACGTCCGGAGAGCCAGTGTGCTGACCAGAGGGGGGTCACCAGTGTGCGATGAGAGGCATCTGCCCCGCCAAACGAATCCCTCCCACCCCTCTGTGAAACACACTTTTGCTCCTAATGTCGTGGCTGGATTTCTTTAAACAGCGGTATAGAGCAGTGCTGGTTCAGCCCTATGCTGGAGCGCAGTAAAAGGTTTTCACCAAGGAATATGTGCCATCTGCAGTTGTAACTTGTGACAATAACATCAGAACAAATGATTAGACTGATCAAATAACAGAAAGTTGGCAGAAAAGTCAGAAAAAGACTGGCCCTTGGGCACCGTTTCATCATGGTTATTGCTGCTCGTGTTGCAATGCGGGATGAGTGAAATTAAAATAGAACATTTGTGAGGGTCTGGTAGTCCACGGTTCCTTGAATCATTTTGTTTTTTTGTTGCTAATCTTATCTGTTAGCAAATATTACTCATATAAAAAACAACTGAGAGCACGTAGCCAAGAGGGATACATAGTATGCTCATATGTAGCACGTCGTATGTCCAAAGAATCAGTCCTGTTTTTGTTTAGTGCCATTCACAAATTCGTCACACAGTGCTTCACGGCCAGCCTGGTGACTACATTAGTCTTCAGGCTGGAAGACCTTGATCTGGGGAAGGTTCAACACAACCCAGCTAGGGCATATTTTGTATCGGAGACAGGTGTTGAACAAAGTTAAAAAGGTAACTGAGGTCTTGCTTTTTAAGACCGAAACAGTTTCTGCTTCCCATTTCATCTGGGGAAGGTCATTCCAAAGCCTGGGAGCCCCGAGGCTAAAAGTCCTGCTGCCGCTTGTAAGTTCTGATATTTTTGGCACAGCGAGATAGTTCCTATCCTCTGATCACAGCCTCCTCTCCAGGTGACAGAATACCGTGCGTATGCTGGTCAGAACCCATATCATATTTTATAGGGTGGTAGCAAGATTTTGGTAATCAGCACAGTAGTTAAGAGGGAGCCAAGCCAACGTTTGTTGTGATATGAAACTTACGTGTCACCATGGTAACATCCGGACTGAATAAATGTCTATGATGTGTACTGTGTTACAGTAGAAAGCAGTCACTCAGATTGCTTCGTGAATCTTTTCTTTATCCAAACCCACACTGCAGGGGAATGAGCGGTTAACTGGCTGGCAATGCCATTCATGGAAACTTGCCGAGGCTGACACTTCAATGCTGCCGTCAAAGAGTACACTCCAGCAACCTCCCTGCTTCTTATTTCATGGTTTCATTTTTATGCATGTACATTGTATACATATCCGTGGGAAATATTTCCTTTAATGGCTCAAATGACTTGGTAGTATGTCACAGAAGCATTGCCCCATTGTTTGGGGAGACCCCTGTAAATGCTAATTCTGCACTGACTTAAGACACACCGTGAGCGGCAGGGAGGATGTTCTATTTTTAAAAAGACTGAAACTCTGGCTGCTCAAATTGTACTAATGTCTTTAATAAGATGCCACCGCACTTGACTGAACTGAAATTCCCGTGCTAAGTTCTGACATTACAGCAGGAAATCACCAGAGAGAATTAATATATTTCACTGAAGAGCCTGCTGTTATACATTCCAAAAATGTCAGGGTAACCGGAGGTCATCAGCTTATGGAACATAACAAAGTGGTATCATTTTACACTTCATTTGGAGCTGAATTCCTCAAAAACAGCTGCAGGGGTAGCGCTCTTCAACCAATATTCTAAAGATGTAATCCACTGACGTTAGTCAAACTGGTACGGCATGTATGCTCAACGTTTGTGATGAGTGTGCTAACTAATATCTGATCACATGGGGTTCATAAGAATTCACATAAGATCACTTCAGAGGATCAATACCCTTCCCACAGGCAGACCTTAGAGCGATCTTCTTGTTTCTTGTGTTATGCAATCCCTCTCCAACATCTTACCCCAGACCCAAAAGGAAGGAAAGAATCAAGGTGAAGAGTTTTCACACAAGTCAGGAGGAGGACAGTTCCTTTAGGGAAAATATTTCAATTCTCTCTTCCTGACAGTCCTCCCAAGCCACGACCCGGCACAATGAGTTCTGTATAGTGCGTGCTATTATGTTTCTAATCATTAAGTATTCCTTTCCAAGGTTATACGGCTTTACTAAAAAAAGCCTAACTACCATTGACTCCTCGTCTTGCTCGAGGAAAGATAATCTTCTGCATAGTTCCCGTTAACATCAAAGAATGTAACTAAGCTGTGCAGTCCTTCAAAAGCCTACAGTAGGAACAGTCTCTATCAAACCTGGACTGAATACATATTTGATATACTTTAACACTTTATATGCTGGAAAATGTCTGAAAGAACTTTCCAGCAAATATTTTACTAATCAAAAGATATAATGATATGAAAGAATCATTTTTTTCTGAATGTCGGTGAAAATAGATGTTTGTTTTAAAATTGCCAGGAATTACCCTGGGGTCAAAAGGTTAATACTATTTTTAAATAATGATTTGACCCAAGTCTGGCCTCAATGCTGTCTAGCTGTTCTGCAGGCTTCCACAGAAAGGACATGTGTAGCTAGTAGGATGTCATAAACCTGAGCCAGGCCTGACAAAAATGGGTAAATGCCTAGTGCCATGGCATAAAATGAAATCATATTTACTTGAAGCCATATGGTTCTATTTAGTAGTGTAATCCAGCAAACAATTTCTGGTGCTTGGAACATAGAGATATGTTCTTGATAAATGTTCCCAGCACATACATTAGTCCAGTTTCTGGATGTCCCTTCAGCTTATCTTTAAGTCACAAAAAGAAGTGCATGAATGGCTTTGGAACATTATTCAGTACTGCCATTCAACTTAAAGGGATAGTTCACTTTCTGGGTTTTTTTATACTTCTCTTTAACTGTATGTTTTCAATTGGCCCAGGCCATTTTTGGGTGCAATGAATTATGTTTTATAGTATTTTTGATTGGAACCATTTCCTATGGTGCATGCAACCTGAGACCTTTGCACGCAAGGAAAGAAGTACTGGCACGACATAAAAATGTATAATTATGTTCATTATTGTGAGTAAACACTATGCAATAGCTCTAGTCATATTACCAGCCTCTGGAAACAAAATGTCACTGTACAAGCAGCTTCAGATTTACTTGAAATTTATTTTCTTTACCACAAACCCCTGAATACCCTATACCTGTAATTGTAAAGCCGGCAGGTCATCAGAAACTTCTTTAAGTTCCTAAAATATCTTTCATTGCACACAAAAACTGTCATATCATATGTCATATTGTGTACATGTCATCCATGTTAACTGGATGAGGAATGGAATGTTTTCCAAATATGCTATTTCAATGTACCTTCATTCTGAATTACTTGAAACGATATTTCAAATGTATCCTCCTTTTGTGACTAGATCAGTTGCCATCAGTTGATGTTGTCAGTAAGGTTGTATGCAACATGGCCGGAACATTCTTCAGTGGCAGAACTCGTTTGGCACAATATGTTCCAAGACAATTTTGGGAATTTTATCATCCCAATGTTACCTCACAGCCAAATGACAATCTAACCAGAATGTTCCCCAGTGTTCATGAAACATTTATTTTGATAGCACTCAGTTATTGGGGTAAACTAAAATAGTATTTCACTCCAATGTATTATAGTATTTGCATAACTAGCTGCACATCCTCCTTCCAATAATTAATATTTATAATAATATAATAACTTAAATTAAAGGCCATGCTACTGGCCTCACAGACCCATGACTCCAACCCTGGCATGCAAACGTTAATTTTCTCCTTTATTCCATTCAGTTTGCTTCTCCTTCATCCACTCAAAGGGTAAACAGCAGACATCACAAGAGTTGATTTCACAGTGCATGAGTCGCACATTCATTCACATGAACATTGCAATGATGACATCAATGGTTCCGAAACCATGGCAAACTCTACATTAATGAGGTGTTTGTGGATCAGCGTGGTGTGATCAGTGTAGTGGAAATTCATCCCGAAAGCCCTGTTTGCCTTTTTGCTAAATGTCTTGAACCAGCATGGTAGCTGACACACTGACATATGATTTAAAAGCCTTTATCGTTTCAACCTTCTGTTTCAGAGAAATGTCAGGGCCTGAGGGTTACGATCGCAGCGGCTCCCCTTTGTTGAACCCAAGGTCATTGCAGCACAAAGGGAAACAAACAGTCACGGTATTCACCAGTATATTTGATCAATTTCACAGTACACAGATATATTGCAGGGATGAGTTATGGAATCATTAGTTCATAAATAATAAAACAAAAAACTTGCATTTCATGATATATATAACTCTGCATATAACGTCCTTAAGGCATTGTTATTTTTGGAGCTATTTTGATATGTCATTGAGTGACATGCTCATTTTGATTTATAGTAAAGACATAGTGTAGCAGCGAAATAAGCACTGATTGCAAAGCAATCTAAGCTTCTGGTAACAAACAGCTGTTGAGAGATTTCACATTCTGCAGAGAAGAATTCAGTTTCCCTTTGATAGAAACAAAATGACACACGGCGGGAGCTAATTCGACAGCGCATTCAGTCAAGCCCGAGAAATAAAGCATTCAAGCAAGTTATTGCTTATAAGGCCTGGATTCAATATGTATGCCATTTTATTCTTTATGTGACAACTGGGATGGCAGCATTTCACAAATTTGACATGGTGTACATGATTCTCATTCTCAAGGCTTGAGTCAACTCAATGTCCTTAGAGTGGGGTTATGCAACGGCTAACGTTTCAGGACTTTATGCCAACTTCTGCTTTTAACTACTCAATCAGACCAATTATTTATTAGATATAAGTCATGCACTACAGCTGCAGAATGCAAATGTATCCCTGATCAAAACATTGTACTGTGGTCCCATATAGGAGTGAACCGACACTGGTGCATGCAGCTGCTTTCGAAAATTAAGCCAAAATAATTAGTTGGAAGAAGCACCGGCATACACGTCGGCCCTCCGGGAATGCACCTTGGCACTAACGCAACACCTTTCTCAGCTCAGCGATCCAACTATGATGGTAACAGTGGATGGCAGCATCTCTCAAACGACCTGCGTGACTCTCGTTCTCTAGGCAGACACAACTGAACTACCCCCGTGTCCTTTCAGCGACGTTACCTCAAAGCTACGCATTGGGCAGGCGATGCCAATAGGAGGCCTACACTATTTACACAGTCACCGGGAACGCAAGTTCAGCTCACCCTGACAGCGGACTGGCAGATTTATCCGGAACCTTCCACTGACAGAAGACTCTTGGTTCCGCTTAGTTTGGATAAATAAATCTGTGTTGCTGGGTGGAGTCTTGCGTTCAGATGCAGCTGCTGAACAGATAGAAGCGCGTGGGTCCCGGAGAACGGGGTGCGCTAACCGTGGCCGTCGACACCGGGGCTCCTATGCAGCAGGCTGTCATGTTGACTTCATGTTGAGAATGCTCTGCCAGTCTGCCATCAACAAACTCCGATGCTGTGCCGTCGTTATTTATATCTTCCTGTAGCGCCGATTGCATTCATGCGTAGTGATGTTTAGGTTATTCTAGTTTCAGCTTTTTAAAAAGTATACAGTAAGGTCTTAGCCTTTTAATTTTTTCATTAAAAATTATAGCATATTAAAATTGAATAAAATAAGTGAAGTCATGTACCCTTAACAGTTAGCCAGGCTGACAACCTAAGCTGTATTGGGCCTTTTGTTTTTTAACTGAGACTGCCTTTGACAGTCTATTGGTTCTCTCCCAGCAAGATGCCAACACAGCCTGCTCATAAAGCCACCACTGCAGTATCTAAATTATCATCCGACAGTCATGTAATGATTACTAACCGCACACATATGTGTTATTAGTTCAGTGTTTCGGCTCCTGGCATGTGATTATATACTGTATTCTGTAACATGCCTGACAATGCAGCAGTAGCACATTGTTTACAGCCAGTAACAGCATACAATTTGTCAACCAGAGTTTTTACATTTTTTATTCATAAAAGTAATAACCATAAATGCTGACTGACACTCAATACATATTGCTACTACTACTAGAATTGTGCATCGTAAATGTATTTATAACACTGAAAACTGCAGAAAAGATCACTACCGTGTTGTTGATTCTTCATATTTCTCATTAGACAACGTGTCCCATGGCGCGCTTTTGCGCGTTTCATTTGGTTATCCCAATCCTTATCCATAGACTGAAGTTATGTACTGACACGTGCGTACAGCTTAGCAAGGGGGGGAAAAAAACCTTTCATTGCATCTACTGTCGTCAGAATTTGGTAACGTAAACTATCACCAGCGTGATACTGTTAAATTACATGAATCACATTATTATAGCTTAATCCTCAATTTATCACTCACGGCTTATCGCTCGGGAGGTTTTAAAGAGCCTTGAAAGGCCTTCAATGTGCATTAGTTTACAAAACCCAGATGCTGCAAAATCCATTCACTGCCGCATTTACTAAATGCAAAAATACTAAGTACTAAAAAGTCTAAAGCTGAGTCAGATGTATTACTTACTGATGATGTCCATTCATTAGTATGAACAGAATGTTACAAAAGCATAATGATAGAGGATGACGATTAGGAAATATGAGAAACATCAGGTGCCATGTGCCTGTAACACAAGGTTAATTAACTTTTATATTAATGGAAATGATCTAACACGTGTTAATAAAATGAACATAAAATGTGTATCCTTTCTGCAAGTTCATATTTGATAGAATCCTGACATGGATAACTTCATAAATAAATTTTAGTTTTCATTTATTCTGATTATTCTTAAACTTTTGCATTTGAATTAACAATCTGAACTTGCTTGCATCTATCTGAATCAATTGCCAGTTCATGATCAAACCCCAGCTCTTTGATTTAAATCAATTTTTGATTTCTCAGAATTAATTTTTTAGTTGATAGCATTCTAAGGAATCAAACATAACCGATATAATGAAGTGCAATATTCGATTCTTGGCATTGTGGGATGTTATGCATTTTAACTAGTTTATGTCCTGCAGGTAGTCATAGTTCAGGTCAATAATGGAATTTACTTACTGAAGAAAATAAAACTAATTACTAATGTGCAGAGTGTATTTTCAATCATGACAGACATGATAATAAATAACATCCAAAGCAAAAATCACTCTGTATGCAGATAACTAGATTTTATTTTAAGAGAAACACTGTGTTTAAAGAGATAATTCACTTACTGGAGTTTGTTTTTATATTATTTTGATTGACCCAGACAGTTTTGCCAGGTTGTCGCAAACCTCTGTAAATATTACAAGTCTTTGTCACACACAAAAACTGTCTACAGCACACTAATAATATCTTATAAACTCCAGAGAGTGAACTATCCCTTTCAGTTCTTTGTCTAATTACCCTCAATGCCGCCTGAAAACAACTGAGGTTGAATGCATTGAATGCATCCGAATACATGTAGAGCCAAGTGTTCTCAGTTTGCTTTGATTTTTGAGTGCTGTATAAGGTGTAGCTTGTTCAGTTGCAAAACAATCAGCAAACCTCAATTGTTTCTTTACAAACGTTGCTCCCTCCATTGCATTTATTCATTCGGCTTTGAGCGCAACTTTTATTTCTACTGCCCACATTTCTCTGTGTTTAAGGACACATGTTTTTACTGCCTGAAGCAAAATGAGAATTTCCACTGAAGAATTTCCACTTCTATTTCATTCTACTCTCCTTTCTCATGCCCAGACTTCAATAAAATTAAAAACAACAGAAGGTGAACTGAGGTCTGTGTTCTCTGAGTTTTGACAATGCACAGATTGTGTTACAGGAATGCATTTAAAAGCATATTTGGCCAAATCCTAAGATAAGTGTTAAACAGATCATTGAACACCATCTGTGTGTTTGTTTTTATTAGTATTTATTTTATGTTTTTATTATTATATTATTATTTTAGCATTACAATTGTATCTATTTCACAAAGCTGTTGAATACCTCTGCAAATAATTGCTTGCATTACAAGTATTGGTATTTTCTTATAGTTGAGAAAATATCTATGACAAACAGCATTTCTCTCAATGAATGCATCAGGAAAATGCTGTAAGAATTACAAGACTTAATTCATTTAGCAGCTGTTTAAGCAACATACTGTAAGTGCATTTAATTAGGGTGGGTAAGACAACATCAAAAATATATTCTAGCAGGAAATAGTTTTTGGGTTTGGCAAACAGTTTGCCATTGTCTGTGGTTCTGAATAATGTCAGTTGTCTTCACATATCATTGCATGTGCATTGTTTCTACAATAGTTTGGGTTTCAGAACATGTGAGCATCTGCTCAAAGTAGGCGTGTGAGGTATATTGTAGTGTCAGGTCCACAATTCCAGTAGGCTATGTTAGATCGCAAATATTGAGTGTGCATATGGGTTGCTGTAATGTAGTGTTAATGTGTGTAATTCCAGTGGCCTGTGTCTAAATATTGCATACCATGAAAATGGTAGGTGGTTGTTGTAATGTAGTGTTAATTGTGCTGGTGATATTTGATTATGGGCATTGAGGGTATGTGTGTGTGGTGGGGGCAGTCGGTAATGTCATGTTAATGTGCATTAATCCAGCAGCCTGTGTTTAAAGATGACAGACTCTGAATGCGTGTTTCACAGGGTGCGGCAGTCAGCGAGAGAGGGGGGCAGTCCTGATGGCAGGCGCTTGGGGCGTGGCCTGTACCGGACGCTCGCTCTAGGAGCCCAACAGGGGGCCACACTTCACCTGGAGACATTCCACAGGTGAGAGAGCTGCTAGCAGGGTTACGTTCTCAGGGTTAATTCATTCAGTGCCGCAGGCAACTTTAGTCAACAAAAATACGAAAGGTCTAAAGTGTTGAGGGCGACTATAGTCGACCACAGCTGTCTTTACTCTGCTACACCGGTAAAGAATTCTGGATTTTGGGAAAAATTAAAAAATGACCAATTTACAATTACCTTCTTTTACCATCTATTACCCAGATTTGCTCTTTTTTTACATGGTTCTAGATGGAAATATTTGAAGTTATATGTATCCCATGTTTAAAAAACATCTAAACCAACATCTGGCATGGGAATAATGCATCCCCGTCCCCCGTTTCTGCACCAGTGAACAAAAATATAAAGAAATTGAACACAATCAAGTGGACAAAATAACAAACTAGGCTAGTAGCCTACTGCTATGCTACTGTATCAGTAACGGGAGAAAATAACTCCCCTAGCTTTCAGCCGTTCCACGATCGTCTGGTAAATGTTTGAGTCACAGTAGCCTACCATCAATGAGTAATATCCATTTCCCAACTTATATTTAATAATTCTCTGATTTCCACTTCTGTCCAGTTATTTCCCATATCTCCTCCAGTCACCATCGTTCCGTTTTTAATTAGTCTCTCGCACACCACTGATTTTAGCCTATGTTATTTTTGCCTCAGGATAACTGTTTCTGTTTGAAATGGCTGATACAATGTAACTCACGTGGACAGCTCATTCGTACATATCTATACAAATGACCAGTGACTGTTTATTGTAAATTTTTACATATCTATTATGCATGAGCTGAATTTTATGGGAAACTGTTTTCACTATTATTACACATCACCAATGTAAGAGTCATGTTAACCAAACTAAATTATTTATATTTCCATCAATATTGTTTGAAGTTGTTCTAATCGTGAACTGAACCAGAAGGTGTGCTATTTAGTGCCATCTATCCTCATTACCAAAATATTCTGTTGAATAGGTAAAATACTGTGTTTTATTGGTAGTTTGTACATTGACAGGATCAATCAAGACATTTTGAATGTCAGCAGCCATATTGGCTTGGTACTGCTGAGGCTTAGTGTTCCAGAACACTCCGGCATTGAATGAGTGTTAAAGAGAAATCTCCCTTCAAAGTTCTGCCATGATACCTGCAAACTGACCTGCCAGAAAAGGATTGCTAAAATGGCAACATATTTACAAAACTCATCAGAAAAGTTACCTCAATAAAAATGATAAATACATTTTACATTTATTTAAAATTTTTTAATAAATATGCAGTGTTTATATGCAGCATACTGTTAATGACCGAGACTGCCAAGGTTTATTCAGTAAAATTTCATGAAATATACTATTGCTATCCTAATCATACCCTTCGTTTTCACATACTTCAGTATTCCAGATGTCAAGTTATATCTGTGTGCCACATTCAATGCCAAATTAACCAAATAATTAATTGAATTATCTCATATAAGCAGAATATGTTTATGTCCATGTACGTGCCAACTATAGATAAGAACATCCCTTTCTGGTTAGAAAGTGCAATGAGCCAAGCTAAAAAGCCATTGATTGCATTTTCATTTAGAATTGCACAAGTAACTTGTTTTATTTGTATCCTGATGTACAGTACATGTTTTGTAGTACTGTGGGGGAAATTAATATATTTGCACAACACAATTAAAATAATATTTAAAAAAAACATTTGCTCAAGCATTTTTTGCATTTATTTTCATGGCGTGTCAAAGAAGGCAACACAACCCACGACTTCCTTCAGGAAACAAGACACCCTTCAGGGTCTGAGCCATGACAATTAGAAAGAAATTTGCGATATTAGTCGAGACATGTCCATACAGATTTACTTTGTGGCAAAATGACTTGTGAAATATTATCTAACTGTCAGTTGGTCTTTAGAGCATGGAAGGTCCCAGCAAGACTCTGGGTGGCGGAGAATTCCCACAGTACAGCGGTGACAATATAGCCGATTAATTTGGCTCACTTCCTCACTTTCTCACCCTCCTACTTCTTCAGTGAATGACAGGAATGTTTTTCCGTCTATCATTTTTTTTTACCACTCAAGTAAAAATTCCAACAAAGGAGCCACTGAACAGTGCCTATTATGCTCCTGTTTTCTGTAGTTATGATCACATGCTAAGAAAGCTACTAAGATCCATTTTACAATTATGTTGACAAAGAACTCAACTTGTGTGAACAATTCATTTATTTATTTTTCCACATAATTAAAACTGCAATCACTGGGAAGAAGGCAAGGCTGAAATTAATTTCACAAATCTAAACAATTCATAAGAATGATTTTAGGTCATTATTTATCATGACCTAATACTTGTGCTTTTTATGGTATTTATACAAGTTCTTTTTTTTTTAAATTTATGATCAGCATATGGGTGTGCAAGGGAGACTCGGGAAGTAATGGAAGGGTGTGTTTGTATAGGCTTGACGTCACATCCCAATTAGAAAAGGATTTGCAGACGATGTTCTTCTAATGATCAGCGTTGATGTCTGGGGACTGCCATTTCCACCAAACTGATAAATGCAGGACATGTCGCAGCATGCCAAGAAATTGCGAAACCAATCCAAGCCCTCACTGTCAGCGCAGTGTCTGTTTCCACGGCAATGAAGCCAACACAGTCCCCTTGGCCAACACAAATTTTAAGGCAACACGACTGACTGACTGTCTTACTGCAAGTGTCTTCCCTCAGTTCTGTTTCTGTCAAAGGAAAACATCTTGTTTTTACATAATTTCCACTTAGCAGGCTGTATGATCAGCTGATATTACTACAAAGGTGTTCAGTGCCTTCCGATTCACAGATATGCAGTAAAAATAGGGGCAGAGTTGAGCCTTTTAAATATTGAATTTAAAAATAATATTAACACAATTTCAATAGCCTGGAGGAATTAAAGATGTCTCAATTCAAGCAAGCATTATCTTTGATGGATACCATTATACCATATTATAGAGGCATTCTACCAGAATGGGAATGTAATACAGTTCACAACTAACAGTGTCGTTGCTTAGAGTAATAAAAACAGAAACAAGCCGATTTGACAAAAGCTTCCTTCTAGAGACAGCTATAGAAATCACAAAACTGTCATAATATTTAATAATAAATTTTTAAAATAACAAGTAATTTTCTGCAATACAGACAAAAAGTTTACCGTGTCTACTCTTGCCCAAAATGCACTTAAAAATGTACCCTTTGCAACGGCAATATACAATCAGTATAAACAATTCTGTGTAGTGGAAGAAAGACATCTTCTGTGCCACATGCATATAATGCCATTGCCACGCTTATGGAACCTAGAGCATTTTTGTTTAATCTATCTGGTAAGCCACAATAGTAGAAGTCTCTTCATTTCAAGGTGCCCATAAGTGCGTCTTCCAGAATAACATATTTGTCAGTGTTATGTTTAGCGTTGGCAGCCCTGCAATGAAATGGATTCCACACAATGTGTTCATTCTCATTACTTAGCTCATTCCAAACAAACTACATTCAGGAATTACGCATGTGTATTTCAGTTTCGTCACTGCACAGAGATGTTTCGAATCAGCCAACAAAGCACTTTGAAGATAGCAGGCATAATGCGACTTTCAGTTTAGATTATTGAAGAATAGAAATGTTTATCTATAACACACCTATTTACTCCATTACTGATCTTTACTGTAACACAGTTTTGTTCATCCTCAAACTTTCATCCTTAAACGTCCATATGAACAATGATTGAAAACACTACATACACAAAACTATGCATGTGTTAGGGGGAGGAGTAAGATTCAGTAACATTGTGAATGCAACATTGAGAATCGTCATTAGATAATTTTGTGGCGTACAGGGAGGTAATAATCTTGTCTAATCCTCAGAGATAATGTGCAAAAATAGGTAAAGTGGCTTGTTAATCAGTTAATGGTAGTCAGCCCACTGTCGTTTTCATGAGTGCATTTAAGTAACGTGCAGCAGGCCCCAAAGAAAAGGAAAGCATACTGCGGGAGACATTTTCCACAGAAGTGCTTTTTCTGTTTGTGCCAGACACCAAATTCAATTAAGGCTTGGAAATGTGTTTGTTTTACCGTTACGTTTGTGACTCAGTGGCAAACAATAGCAGTCCAAAATGCACAAGGCCTAAAAACAATGAATTGTGCGGACATAACTTTGTCATTAAGGAATGGCAGGAAGGCAATTTTCCTCTTCAGACGACCACAGGAAGGCAATGCTCTGAGGCTTTTTCCAGACACTGAAGCGCCTTATTCAAGTTAGCCAGCCCCAGATTTGCACAACTGACATTAACCCACATAACTGTGCTTCTGCTTTGCCCCCTTCACCTGTTTCGTTTCGTTTCGTTTGTTTGTTTTGTCTGGCTGAACTGAACTGTCCTCTTTCCCTCCATTTCTAGGACGTGTGCCCATGAGGTCGTCGACGCTGGTCTTGCTCTTCCTGATCAGCGTCCAGGCTGTACTGAACATGGGAGAGGAGGCCAGGCACAACACAGCTGCACACTCGAAGGCGCCTGCGGGGCCCGCCGCGGCCGCCCACCGCCGCCGAACGGCGACGGCAGGACTCGCAACCTCACTCCATCCCCACTGTGGACCCCAAACTCTTCAACAAACGGCGCTACCGCTCGCCACGGGTGCTCTTCAGCGTGCTGCCGCCGGACTCGGAAGAGGGCGCGGCCCGGGCCGGGGCGGGGGCAGGGCCCAGGGTGAGGCGGCGGGCGGGCCAGCCCCTGCACCGCGGGGAGTACTCGGTGTGCGACAGCATCAGCAACTGGGTGGGCAACAAGACCAAGGCCACGGACATTTCGGGCAACGAGGTGACGGTGCTGCCCGACGTCAACATCAACAACGTGATTAAGAAGCAGTTCTTTTTCGAGACCACGTGCCGCGGCAACACCCGCTCCGGCTCATCCTCGGGCTGCCGGGGGATCGACAGCCGCCACTGGAACTCCTACTGCACCAACACACACACCTACGTGCGGGCGCTCACCACCTTTAAGAACCTGGTGGCCTTCCGCCTCATCCGCATTAACGCTGCCTGTGTGTGTGTACTCAGCCGCAAGTCCTGGAGACACTGACCACCCCCCGCCCCTCAACCTTCCCCCATCCCGTCCCGTCACAGAGCCATGCATCCCCGCCCCCTCCAGCCCCATTCCCGCCCACGCCCCCCAACCGCAATCAACCCTCCAAAACAGCCACATCTGCCTTAATGCCAACAAACTGACCCCTCCGCCAACACAGCCTCCTTCTCCGACACCCCCACCCTTCCCCCACCCTACCTCACTCTGTAAATTATTGGTTGTTTTAAGTTATGAGGACTGCATGTCATATTTATAGTTTATACAGTCAAAAAACTAAATATATAAATATATATGTATAAATATACAAAAAAGAAACCAAGCTTTTGTTGTGTTGTTGTTGACATTGTTATTTATTAAACGCTTTGGTACATGCCTAGAGTATGGCTGTCGTTTATAAATCGACCAGAGCTGGAAGGCCTTCCGGTGATAAAGGCTAATGGTCACTTGTCAAGCTTGTAACCGTACGGTACTATGAGCCCGACCAGGTCGACACTCTGATGTGAGAGTGTTTGTCCAGCTTCTGGGGAGATGCTTTGTTAAGAAGCCTGATACTGCTTCTGATGAATCGTGATCTCATGGAGGTGGGGCTCCAACTGCAGGTGGCGATTCAACCCAAACAATGGATGAAACTGGCTATTGCCAATCAGATTTCAGGAAATCAGTCTCAAAAACTATTACCTCACTTTTCTGATGCTCTGGAACTAGAAAGCTTGCCCTGTTGTCCTAACAACTTTCAATTTAAAGCATCCAACGAAATGTAGTCCTTTCTGTTCTGCATGCTCCAGAACATTTACATAAATTTGATACCGAACCCTAAAAGAACAAAGACTATAAGGGAATCTCAAACTAAAATATAGACAATAACAGACTATATACTGTGCAAACGTCTTAGACACCCTAGATTGTTTATGTTTATATAGTTTTTTCTTATATGTTTAGATTTTCTTAGATTTCTGTCTTCTGCCTTAGTTTGTCAGTAAAAAAGAGCACATTTCTGACTTCCATTCATTTTCCATTACATTTATTGAACTATCGAAAAGAACAACAGATGGTATGGCCTCCACAGAGCCCTGATCTGAACATCACAGAGGCTGTCTGGGATTACCAGGACAGATAGAAACAGGAAAGACAGTCAAAGTCTGCTGAAAAAATGTGGAAAGTTCTCCAAGATGCTTGAACCTACCAGCTGATTTACTTAAAAGACTGCACGACAGTGTACTTAAGAGGACTGATGCAGTTTTAAAGGGTGGTCACTGGTCACACCAAATATTGATTTGATTTAGTGTTTTACCGTTTACTGCTCTTTATAGTCAATCTTTGATATTTAGAAACTTTTCATTTAATTATTTTTGAAAACATCTTCGCCTTACAGATTTATTATTATTATTCTTTTTTTTTTTTTTTTTTTACATGTGCCTAAGACTTTTGCACAGTAGCCTACTGTATTTTTATCCAGGTAACACATTGAAATGTATTTCAATGAACCACAATTTAAATGTGACAATGTCCATTTCATTGGAAACACAGAAACAATACATTTTAAATTACTTTGCATAACCAATGTTTTGACAACCATCTAGTTTAGTTGTTTTATTGTGGATAATCACA
The DNA here is from genome assembly GCA_029718625.1 of Synaphobranchus kaupii. Taxonomy (NCBI): domain Eukaryota; kingdom Metazoa; phylum Chordata; class Actinopteri; order Anguilliformes; family Synaphobranchidae; genus Synaphobranchus; species Synaphobranchus kaupii. Next base: position 96,165,620 of record CM056378.1, on the reverse strand, counting down.
TGTAAATGTGTGCATGTAAAAGCTTGAAATGTGTTTGTTTGTTACATGGTGGTATTTACTACTCTTCTAAAGGTAAGACACTGTATTGCTGTTCTGAATGTGGAATTAGAACACATGCACATGTGCATGCAGACACAAACACAAAGTATTGAGATAAATTAAGGTTCACGGTTCAAAAAATCATAACCACTGCTCAAATGTTAGAAATACTCACTGAACATTTGTGAAGAGCTCCCGTTATACATAATACAAAGATTCTTGCCATTAAATAAATAAATATTAATTAAATCAAGGATTAGCCAGGACTGCTTACGCCCGCCAATAAAAGTACAGGCCCAGAATGAAACACAACACCTTCACTTGGATGTATACAAATGCACCGATACAAAAAATGTTTTAAAAGGACTGTGCTATGGGGTGTAACCAAAGGCAGAATCATGCACGCACGCACGCACGCACGCACGCACGCACACACCAGTGACCCACAGGTCCTCTCGTGAAAATATTCAACAGGCAGGAGACCGATTGCTCTTCAAGTGCAGGTCCTGCAGGGTCCACTCATGGCGGAGCAGTGAGTGTAAGCCCATTCTGGGAGGCATGTTAAAGGTCAGGCGGGCGCTAAGGTAATGAGGTCACGTCTAACATCTGGAACCAAAAGGTCCAATTTCAGAGGTCATGCTGTTGGGGAATGCATGAAACTCAGCCTTTGTGAAACACCTCATCATTACAGAGGACTTCATCTAGGGATGTTTGTACAGGCTGATTGCAGGGTTAAGACACAGACAGGGTTAAGATACCAGCCTTTCACCACCGGGCCTAGTGAGACGCATTTGGCACTCTACTGGATTCCTTCGTTCAGGGAAATCTTGGTTAAAAAAAAAAATTAAAAAAAAAAAGACCAGAAACTAATTTAGCCTAATTCAATTGAATAATTTTGAGGGGAATTTATTTATTTATTTATTTATTGTTCCGCATGGACAAAGTAAGCCTAATGTAGTCACAGGCTTTGTGGGTCCGCAGAAAGGGAAATTCACACAGCATTAGCTCAGGAGGGAACGGATGAATTTCCTGCAGGGGCTTGATGCCAGGTAGCACACAGTGCGGAATTAAGCGGCATTAGCGCGGTGACAAACACAGCTGTTCAGTGTGTGCTCCATCACTCTCTCTAGGGAGGAACCCAGGTCTTTGCTGGGACCTGCCTGTCAACTTACCACGCAATCCAACTTTCGCTGCTGCATTAAATCTGGATGACACATTCGATGCGTCACAAATTCCAGGGATGGTTTTCGCACGCCAAAGGTTGCTTTATCGGTTTCGTTCTTTTTTTTCTTTTTTTTTTAAAGGAGAGAAAAACACTGTGCAAGTACAGCGTCATCAATTGGAATTTGTCTGGAATACGATAGATTATAACAAGAAATATCAGTCTGAATATCATCGCTGAACTACATTAAATCTACCAAAAGTCCCCAGCTCATCGATATTGACAAAATGCACCTTGCGGGACTGGTGTGCAATTTATGTTTACAACCCACACCGCATCCGGCACCCAAAACATTAGAATCAGGTCATCCAGCAGAACATGGTCACTAGTCCTAAACAGAGCACTACAGAAGTATGTTGTGTGTACACAGAATGTGCTGAATTCACATTTTAACCATTTGGAAGCCAGTTTTAGCGCAGGACAGGATCACTTTATCTTATTATGATGCGGCAGCAGGCGTTGCATAGAGAAGGGGGTGAGAGGGGACACTGTTCATTACACACTTTGGGAAAAAAAACAAAAAAACAAACAGCTTGTTTACAGGAGCTCTCCAAGGAGCGGATCATCAAAGGAGAATAGCATGTTGCGCTGAAAACTAGGGCAGAAACTGGAAGCTTCGCAACAGTCCCAAAGGCCCCTTGAATGTGTTCATTTCAACAGAACTGTACGGGTTTTTTTTTGGTTTTTTTCCCCCGCTCTTTTTTTGCCAGCACAACAAGATGTTCTCTCAGTGATATCTTACACCTGCCTGGGAGGCACAGTGCATGCTGGGGTTTCGACATTACGGCGGAAGGAGCAGAGCAGAGCAGAGCAGGGGCCATTTCACGTACAGACACTAATACCTGGAAGCTCAGGTGCTTTCATCATGCATAGCCCTCAGGGACACAGAGCCAGTTTAGCTTTAGATGTTGGAGCATCTGGTGTGCTGTAACCCCAGATCCATGGAAAGGAACAGAACATATATACCCCCCCCCCCCCCACTCACTTAATTCCCAATTAAATTATATTGTAAAGTCATAGCAGCATATATTTTAGGGGGGGGGGGGGGGGCTTCTGAGGAAAGCGCCCAGAGTGGCCAATGCGTTCGACAAGCAATAACCCCCTGTGGTAAACAGCAAGTCATGCTGTAGGAATAAATCCAGTCTCTCAGGCATTTAAAAAGAGAAAATCCATTATACCAAACCCATTTATCACTGATGACTGTAATAGAAGTTGCATTAAAAACAAAACAACCATTTCATACCCCATTGTTTATAATCTACATATATCTTGAGTATTACACCTTACGGCCAAAATCAGATTTTATGCTCTACCCCTTGAGGTCAATGGCACCCTGTATTCATCTGGCCATCATCTCTATAGAGCACTTTCCTTTCTTCCCTCACTTGACCTCTTAATGAAGGAACGAGCTACAGGTAGGCCTATCAATCAATCAATCAATCAATCAAAAATACTTTATTGATCCCCTAACCATCAGTACTGCAGAATCACACAATCCCTTCTTAGGCAAACTGCAGACACGCCTGTTCATATTTCACCTCGGTTCCTATAGCTTGTATTATGCCCTCCCCACACAGGGAAATATCTGACCACTCCTAAGTGATAGCCAATATGCTGCTCGTAAGCTATGCGCTATGAGTGCATATGTTAGCGCAATGGTAACAGCGGCTCATTCACAATGTCAATACAATAAAATCAAGTAATGTTAGCCTTGTATGTATCACAACTGTACACTTCAGGCAGTTGGATAAGCAATTTTTATGAAACCCCTGATTCCAAAACCCTGTTCATGCAAAAGTAAGTCAATTAAAAGACACCATGTGGTGTAAGGCGGCGCTATTTAAAATGACACTGGTGTCAATAAGGAGGAACGTTCTCACCACTCCAAAGAAAACCACTCAAAACAACATGAGGACTGATAGAAATGGGCCAAGAAGACAAAGGATTGGATCACAGAAACATCAATGGACAATAAATCCTGTTAGCAAGAACCAAAGTGGCCTGAGTCTGATGGATTCAGAGAAACTACTGGCATGTGGCTGTAAACTGATACAAGAATATAAGTAAAATATAGGCCTACCCTGTCCCTGCGGAAATGAGAAGCAACATCAAAAATGTATGGCTCCACTAGGAGCAACATCGCCCTCCAGTGGTGAAAAATATAATTGTTCTCACATATCCCCTTCAAACCATGGAAGTGTAAGAACTTCTCAGCCACGTGGTTAAGGTGATCAGGAGTAAGAACCCAACATCCCTGGGTTACCTGGCTGAAAACGCAAGTTAAATGCCACATCATCATGACACATCTATGAAGCGCGAGGGCTGTGAAACTTCCAGTAGGATATCTCTGTAGGCCTATTTCTAAATTTACATAATGTCTTTCAGGGTTAATCTGTTATTATTGTTTCTTTCTGGATCCCTATTAGAACATTAGAGCTGCAGGTTTTATGACCACGCTAAAAGAAGGACCAAACTCTCCCTAGACTTTTCTAAGCACTTCCTCACTTCTCAACTCCACCACCTGCTAACGTCGGAGCAAGGATTGCACATTTAGAACTCGCCAAAATTGAATACACATCCTCCACCATTCTCTTTACGACAGGACAATTAAAATATCACACCCGAGTTAAATTAATGCTAAATATCAACTTTATTTTCATCCTACTATTGCTATGACAACTGTCTAATATCGCTATATTAATGTTATCTGCATTTATCGATTTTAGCGTTTAAAACTGTAATCATCATGCAATCGAAAATCCTGGCACGTGCATGCAATAACATTTGAACCTTGTAATTTTGAACATTCTCTGGCACTGCGTGAATAGAAGTAGGCTACGCAAGCAAGTAAAATAGCCCCATGTGACATGAGCAATGCGGATTTATATTCTTGAACACGGATTTAATCCGCGATACATAACGGGGAAGTCCCCGCCTCTTCACACTTCATTGTCTGTCTTTGTCAGCTGCGTAAATCCTCTGCACAGCTCAACTGATGAACTGCAGAGTAAAAAGAAGCGTCGGCGGCCCAAATGCAAATGAGAGAAAACTAAAGATATTTTTAAAGATTTAATTTTTGTTTTCTTTAGTTTTGTTTTGCTAAAGAAAGGCCGCAAATATCTCCCTAAACTAATTTGATTATTGCTTCTACCATGTAGTTAACACTATTAAGGGTAAAAACTGTACATAGGCTACATTTATAAATGTATTTTCACCCTCAATTGCACACCTGCAATCAGGTGAAAGGAACCTATACCAGAGAAAAGGAACAAGCAAAAATTACCTGGGTGAACACTGCCACCTAGGGTCAACAAGTTTAAAGATTACAATGAAGCAAAATGGCCATAAAGGCGGTCTGCCTCCTGAAGAGCCTAGACTGGGTTGGCTTTTGTTTGTTGTACAAACCCCAATTCCAAAAAAACGTTTGGGACAGTATGTAAAATTCACATAAAAGCAGAAAGCAGTGATTCGTAAATTATCTTTTGCATATATTTAATAGAAAACAGTAGAAAAAAATATATATTTCATGTTTTACCTTATCAACTTGATTGATTTTTGTAAATATACGCTAATTCCGAATTTTATGCCTGCAACACGTTCCTAAAAAGTTGGGACGGGCGAAAAAAAAAAAAAAAAGACTGGGAAGTTAAAAAAACACCTGTTTGGAACATTCTACAGGTAAACAGGTCATGCTATCATGACTGGGTATAAACAGATATCAAAACTGTTGATATCTTATTTTCAGCTACTCTTACAAGCAATACTATAACCTCTCTGCATTTGAATGGATCGCTATGGGAATTAGGGGGTGGGACTAGATTTAAGCTGTAAATTACACAGGAATAGTATGGAAGCCATGGTTGGGTAAATGGCTGTAAATCTTGAAGGGTTGTCTCTCCTGACTTATTTGTCCTATAGTTCAATAGGAAAATGAGTCAGGAGAAACAACCCATAAAGTGACCCATCCATATCTACTGCCTATCTGGCAGCAGAGTGATGGTTTGAGGCTTGTTTGATACCTCAGACCCTTGATGACTTACAGCCATTTAGCCAACCATGGGTTCCATACTATTCCTGTGTAATATACAGCTTAATCTAGTATAAAAAAAACATACCTGAAGTAACTCAAAAGCGGCTTGTGCAGCAGCGTTATGCCTCCAGTGGTTGTGTATTTTAAAATAAATAACATTTAATCTTATTTTCAGTTGGAACCATTTCCTATGGCGCGTGTAACCTGAGCCCACTGCGCACAAGGAACTTCTGGCGAGACTTCTATATCAACATTACTACATTACTACAGGGGTCTTTGGAAGTTAAGAGCTTGTGCCACTTATGAACTGAGAATGAAAGAAGTTCTGGCACTATATAAAATTATGTTTACATTTATAATTGTGGATAAGCATTGTAAAATTGATCTGTCTCTGGAAACATAACATCACCGCACAAGATTCTTTTTGGAGTTTCTTGAAACTTGGACGACTTTCTTGGTTAAGACAACAAACCCCAAATGCCCCCATACCAGCCATTGTAAAGTTGGCAGGTCATCAGAAACGTCTGTATGTATCAAAAATATCCCTCATCGCACACAAAACTGTCAAGGCCAATCAAAAACAACATACATTGAAACTGAAATAAATATCTAAAAAACCCAGAAAGTCTACTATCGCTTTAAATTCAAAAGCCAATAACACTTTTGAAGATAAAGGTCAATTCAAATGTATGATTTGAAATTAATGCAACTTAAACCATTACACATTACAAATCTAAAGTATTAACTCATTACGACTTATTAATGAACCGATGCCCAATAGGCTGAATTCGTAGAAAAAAATCATCTGATCAGTGGGCCAGAGACAGTCAAATATAAGGGATTTTCGATTAAAGAAAATTGTTGAATGACAAGCAGCCACCGTATGCAAAGTGGCATTTAGGGTGTCCGATCGAAAGCATCAGGTATCAGCAATGTTAGACACATCTGCACCAAAATTCACAATTAGCCAGTTCAACAACAAACGTTTTTTTGTTTTTGTTTTGTTTTTAAAGATTATTTGCATTCATATCAATCACAGCACTTAAAATGGATGTGATTACTATCCATGCTCTGATTTAAGAAAGGCACTTAATAATATTTTGTTTATGAACATAAATTTCGGCTGTTTTCATAGTTCTTGTCTTACCACAGAGCCAGAATTGTAATCTATGAAACTCTTCAGAGGGAGTACATAATGTTGTATTACCTTATATATTATGTAAGTAGCCTACAATATTAGCCGTTAGGTATTATTTGTGTCTGTCATACAGCTTTAAAATTTTCCTCACAATTTAAAAATTAACATAAGACATACCAATGGCTATGCTTATTGTTTCGCAAGAAATGACTAGCTTTTTATGACTGTCGTTTGACAGCCGCTTATATAACCCATTTACATTTGCATCAAAACAGTCTTGTGCTCAAAGCTACATTTGTTTGGGACAGGAAAACGCAAATGCATTTTGCGAGAGCTGTGGGACAACACTTGATGTTTGTTCTTTGTCATTACCTTTCTTAATAAAAAACTGCCTGCCAAACTTGTGTCAAAGGAACACTATTGAGACATCAGCAAACTAAACAGATGAAGCGTTTTGAAGTGGGGGGAAAAGACTGAGCGTGCATAAGTAATTCCAAAGCTGTACGAAGAAATTTAGTTGGTGGCAAGCTCCTATGAAACTAAGAGACTGAAGTCCCTTTGTTTGGAAAGCAACAGTCCAAACACAACAGACTCTCTGTGTCACCTCCTCAATTTCAAGGACATACTCAGAAACAGAGAGCCGTTGCAGATGTGCCTTTGTACATTGCAGTTGGCATGTTCGAGGAGAGACCATGTCCAGACACAGTGCAGTCATTATGAAATCCTCCTAAGCAGATATCAAGTGCTGTCCTGGCGACAATATTTTATCAGTATTGCCTCCTTACACTCACAACATAGCCATTTTTCAGCACAAGGCAAGTTCATGTAGGGGCACAACACAATTTATAACTTACACCAGTTGTGTACCACAACGAAAATCTATTTAAAAAAAAAAGCAAGGCACATTCCCATAATACAAGAAAAATACTTATTATGTGAGCTGCTGATATTTAATATAGGATTTTAAAAAATGAGTAGAATTCAAGTAAATCTCAATCAGATCATAAACGTCTACGACGTAAAAAAAGCCAAGTTGCTCACGCATAGCCTACATAGCGATGTCCATAAGTTCTTAATTCCAACTTGCAAAAACTAGGCCTGCCTTTAAAAGTCTTGATATCAAAATGTGGCCAAGTTACAACTAACAATATTGCCTATCGTAGCTCACACTAAATAAACTAGCTCTATTCCAAAGCAATGCTATCCAAACTTTCCTAAATTATTTAATGCAACTTGGCCCTGTGTCTCTTCATCTTACCATCTCAAGAGAATGTGGTCAATGAAACTGTATGTGCCACATCAAACTGCAAAATGAAAATAATTTATAGTGGAAATACTCTGATTCAGATGTGTTACACTTAGAAATTAAACAGAAAAATTACTACACTATAGGGCATGTTTGAACAATTGTCTGCATCCACTGCTTTGGGTCTATGAAAAGCACAGAATGAATAAAATCACTTATTTTTTATAGCTAACTAATGATGAATAATGCATGAAGATAAACACGGAGACATGCATTCCAAAAAAATGTATGCAGACATTCGCTTAACCATAACGCCCTCTATTGACAAGAATGAGAACAGTTATCCTATTACAGACAGCACACAATTACATTAAAAGAGTTTGTAGATGAGCAGTATTTAATGTGTAATGAAATACAATGAACAGCACCACCTGAGCTATGGATCATGAAGAAGCATGTCAATTAATGAACCAAGTCTACATGCAGACATACATGCACAATGGGCTAGGCGCAAACACATTCTAGCTGAAAGACATACAGCCTAAATAGCTAGTGCAGCCTAAATAGTTTGCATCAGTAAGATATGGAAATACAGTCTTAAAATAGGGCTATTAGTATTCTATGAAATACATTTAACGTTAGGCTATTCAACACTGGATTGCCTGATGCGTAACTCCAACCTTCCATGTGTGGGCTACGAGCTAGCGAGCGAGCTAGTGTAGGCTATTCAACACTGGATTGCCGAATGCGTAACTCCAACCTTCCATGTGTGGGCTACAAGCGAGCGAGCGAGTGAGCTAGTGAGTTTCTGCACAGCAGAGTTTTTTTTCCGGTAGTGTAGAACGTTACTTGCGGGAAATGTTTTGGTACCGGACAGCTAGGTTTAGTTTCGTTTTCTGTAGTGCAATGAATGTAGGCTATAATGCATGTTGATTCGCTTCGTAGTAGCCTAGCTTGTTTCTGCTTCCTGACGAGAAGCAGGAAGTAACGTTGGCGAACAAGCTTAATTGGACAACGCATATTTCCCAGGAATCTTAGCCAGAAAGAAAACAGTGGATACTACTAAGAAAGTACATACCAGAGATTATTCTTCTTCTTATTATTATTATAATAAATAAAAGTGTTTGCAGTAAGCTACATTACCAGCAGAGTAGCGTAGACTAGAGCCACATTCGGAGGCTATCTATTTATTTATAAGTGACTAACCATGAATCATATATGTTTGGGGAATTGGCGGTTTATAAATCCGATCGCTTAAAAGCTTGCTGCTTAAAATAGGCTATCCTCAATTCTTAATGTAGGCTATTATCGTAAATTCTTAATTTTCCTAGTAGTTAATTTTATGGTGACCTTGGGCTCTATTTTCAAACCAGCGCAAGGTGACGGTATAGTCAAACGCAAGCTTGTTGACAGCATCAACGTCTTAAAACTGGCGCTATGGCGTTTCTCAGCAATACCGCTAGGATCAACAAATTCTCAACATAACATCCTTTCGCTTGCGCTGCAGTGGGATGGGTGGCGCTGTCTGGGGCGTGTTCTAAAATACTTTCGGCTCAGTGACAATTTGAACCAACGAAAACCCATTGCGTTATGATCAGCTGGAACCACCTCTTAGCGGAAACGCAATAGACTCTGGCAATTTGGTAACTTATTCGTCATGTAGTTCTATGTAGTGTCTATAGGTGATGCCAACATTACACTTCCATTTAATGAACAAATAGCCTATAATTATTATTAATTAATTAATTTTAATTTAAACTACTAGAATAAAACAGGACAGCTTACAAGAAACTTTCGATCATGTAGGCCACTAGCCTATAATATATAAATTACACATTGACACAGTTGAATCATAAGCCTACCATTTGAATCATAATTATGCCTACATCACCTAATGTAGGCTAATTAATGCATTCGCCACCTCCTCCCGTGCCTTCCGAACTTCTGGGAGACGAGGTGGTGTGGATTGTGATCCATAAATTACTACAGTCCTAGCCTGTACTTCTGTTGCAAGTATGTCTGATTCCTGTGCGGAAAATCTTGTCGTTGACGGTCCAGTGCGTTTGGGTTGCTCATTATGAAATTGCATGGAGCGATTGCGTTCCAACGCGATTGCGTTTTAAAGCATGAGAACAACAATTTGATTGGCTACCATAGAGACACACCTTGGACGTTTAAACCCAGCCTTTTAGCAATACCGCCATAAGGTGCGCCAAGATTGCCGTCATGAAATTACCAAATTTCTCGCCGACACGCCCTCAGAGCGATACCGCCAAGCGATTACTCTTGCGTTCACCATTGCGTTTGGTTTATTAAAATAGAGCCCCTTGTGTTATGTGTGAAAAGCTGAACAGAGCTGAAGTGAAGAAATTAATGAATAAAGAAATGTTGGCCGAGGCAAGGGGTCTCCACAGTCCGTCAGTCATGACCGCAAGAGCAGAGCGTAACACCATCCCCAAACCAGACAAAAGCGAGCGTCCGGTTTGGGGAGGGTGTGATATAATACAAGTGAAACATTGAACAGTTAATATTGTAAACCTCTTTTGCCTTTGCAATAAAAATACGTTAATGTGTCAATGTGAAAATAATAACAGTCTAAGAAATGAAAAGTACTTAACAGTTGCACATTGTTTTTGTGGAAAATACACATGCGCTGCTGGGCTCAAACCAAGGGGCCAAGACTGGGGCTGCGTCCCAATCCAGTTTTTGCTCCACCCTCGTAAACTTCACTTGGGGGAATCCCTTTTGAGACCAGGATGTACCCTCGGTCTCCATTTTAAGTGTGAGTCCAATCCGTTAGAAATCCAAGTGAAGTTTGTGACATAGCCCCTCCACCCTCAACTTTTCTTAAGGGAACGAGTCTGCAAAAGAGCTGACTCGGCAAGGTCATATTACCCACAATTCACATCGAACGTCCTGTTCAGTGATAATCACGTTAATGTTTATCGCGGTATTACACATTAAAAGCGCATATAGAATGGAAAAGACGGTGTATAGGCTAATAAATACAGGTTAATCAAGTAGTAGTTTGCTATTTTGTATCTCATAGTTTAGCCAATTGCTTGCAGCAACAGAGTAGCGTACTGTGGAGGGGTGTAGGCTACTACCAGGTTCTCTGTAGCTTAATCTTGCATTTAAACGGATTATTAGGCTACTGTCTCTCAATATTTTTCCGTAGCCTATAATTTGCCAGATAGCCTAACAATCAAACAATTTAATTTCACAATAACCAAGACGAATAGGTAAATAAACTTGAGCAGCATTTTTACTATATCTACATTTGTGCTGACGCAAAATGCGTTAATAGCCTATGTCATGCAAAGTGATCAATGAACAAAACATATTTGGGTAAATTTGTTTTTCTAGCTTGAAAGCATGCATTGCCCTCAACGCTGGTTCCAGCAATTTAAGAGGTTTTCCTCTTTAAACGTAGCCTATGCTTTCTAATGTTTAAATCGTTTTGACTAAATCGAGTGCCGTCTTAAATTAATGACATTCTTTAACGTGATGAGGAGAAAATGCAATGTGTGCAATTCAGAGAGAACGTTGTGTTTTTTTGCCAGTTAATTATTCATAATTATTGCCACCCTTAACCAACGTGAGATTGTTTAATATCTCTTTGTCATTGTCATTTGTTAATCATTAGCCTATAGCTACATAATTGATTAGGCTATTCAAGGAATTTGTTTGATTGACATAAGCAAGCAAAATAAACGGAAACAGGTTGAAAATATGTTCGGTTTAAATGCTTTATTTAAATGCTACGCAAATTTATGACACAAATAAATATGCTAGCCCACACAACATGCTGTATTTATTGATATTTGTTATTCAGTAAATCAACTGCGTGACTGATAATTAGTGTAAACAGGTTGAGAGTTTAATCCGTTTAAAGGTAGCCTAGGCTACGGTGACAGACATGATCCGAGATCCCACGATTGCACCACTGTGCAGCAGCATAACTTCCGAGTATAGATGGGGTGAAGTGCGTCTCAATTCAAATAACCCGCTCCGCCCTCGCTCCCTCCCACTCGCTAAACGCAAGTGTATACTCCTGTTTTTTTGGTAGTGCGTCACATCCTCCCAAGTGAAGTTTGCAAGTGAAGTTTACGAGGGTGGAGCAAAAACTGGATTTGGACGCAGCCCGGGCTTTCGTTCTGAAGCTCACTTCCTGGTGCCGTTGCTCACTAGCGCCACTGCGGTTGGCTGCAGTATAGGTCTTTCCCCATGTAAGTCAATGGCAGCAATGTAGTCAAAATACTCAGTCAATACATTTTTTACACAAAAAAATGTAATTGCAATAGGTGCCTTTCCTTCATCTAATGCCTGTGCATGTGCTGATTTTTTTTAAATATTGTGTCGTTTGGACAGGGTATTAACATTTGTTCAGGACTGTAAGATTCTAAATTGACATGATCCACTCAAACACTGACAAATCAACCAGGGCAGGGAGACACGCTGTATTTTTGAGTGGAAGTCGATGGAGAACATCCCTTAGTAGCCTACCGTGAACAAGCTGTTGTTTTGTGGACGCAGTTCGTAGCATAATAAATTGAGTGCCTTACCCGCTCATCTTCAACATGTTTGTCATCACATATTCATTTTGGTTGAAGCGAGCTATGATGTGTCTACTACGAAAAAAAATACTGTTTCGTAAGATGAGACAGAAGGGGATGTTGCAGCTGCACTACAGGCCTAGTGTCTCGGAGCAAGCAGCCAAACTATGGGTTAAGTATCTCAAATCAATTGCTCCATACCTGTATAACCTTATCAATTTAGATATTAATTTAGCTATTCCAACCCCTCCCGTACGCAATAGCCCCCTGTTATGTACTCCCCCTGTACTCCCCTGTCATGAACGTTACCATTGCTTAGCAATGCTGGGTTAGCTAGCTAGCAAGCTAACGATATCTCACGGCAAGTCGTTTTAACATTTAGCTAGCAAGCGAACGATAGCTTATGGCAAGCCATTTTAATTTAATAGTTATCCTTGCTGTGAAGTAATCCTTGCTGACTGGCCATATAAGTTTGCTAGCTACCATGATTGCCTAGCTAACGTTACTAACGTTAGCCAGCTGCTCTAGCTAGAAATCTAACCGGACATTTCTACACCTGGATCATTTTTTTTAGGTCCCAAAAATTACGAAAATGTGCAGGGAATAGAGCCAAAGTGTTAGCGGTATGTTTGTACTGACTCAATACGGGGATGTTTAAAATAAAACCAATAATTTATCGGAAAAGAATACGGAGTCTGCGTTTGTAAATGTTTGTGATTAGGTTACAGGATGCAGATGAAAGTTAATGCCAGCTACAATCTAGCTACTGTGCTTTTAGCTAGCGTGTGAACCCACTAACCTTAATCCCCACTTTATCTGGAAGAGTTTTCGGAATGGGGTTTCATGCTGCGGCAAACCGTGACAGACTGCTCTGCCACAGTCAAGTTAATTAGCGGTTAGCAATGGTGGTGATGCATTGCGTCTAGCTTGGCTACCTAGCTCAGCTGGTATGCTATCTAGCTAATCAAATTAGCTGATGTTAGCTGAATATAAATTGAAGATAACTGAATGAACGTTAATTATGTGACGAATACCACACATTCAATGCGAATAAATGACACAGTAAAATCGAGGATGAAAATTAAATGTTATATTATAAAACATTAGCAACTTAAGGAAGTTTACCGCGAGTTTGTTTTGCAAAATGGTGGGTTTGGTCAGGTCATGGGCTTTATATAGTTCTGTGGGCTTTATAGTTCTGTGGCTTCTCCACTCCGAACTGTCAATCATACTGTGCCCGGGCCATATCCGGTTGACCCTGCTCCAAGCCAAGGTCACTTCGGCTCCACGGAGCAGGCGCAATTTGTACAAACGGCCGGCAAAAAAGACTTCCGAGCTTCAATTCAGTTTTTACGAGGCCGTGGAAAGGCAATGGGTGACGTCACGGTGGCTTTGTCCATATTTTTATACAGTCTATGGCTCAAATCCACTATCCACTGTGTGAGAAACTGCAGTTTTAACCACTAAGCCACAGTAACTTCTTGGTAAGCATGAAGCCATTAGCTACATTAACATTAAAAAACATTAGTATAAAGCGTTTTTATTGGACGATAAGCTTGATGAGCAGGTATACGGACCATACCCTCAAATAATAATTCTCCCCATTGGATAACATCGCGACGGAGGCAGGCAGTTTGGCAGGAGAAGGAGAAGGAAAAGGAGAAGAAGAAGAAAATAACCCAAGTTTGGGGCTTTATTGTGTGGATGTGTGAAGTTGTATCTGAATGCTGTGTGGTTACATGAGGTCAGAACATACAGAAGTTAATGTTTTTAAGGGCTGAGAATCTATGGTCATTGTGGTTACTTCTGTAGGAAACCCTGAAAAGTGCCAAACTCTCGGTGCTGTATAGGTATGGGGCATGCCCCACCAAGCCGTAACTTGGCGGATGGCATACCTGCCATCCCAATTTTTGCTGTTACGTATAATTTCTAGCGCAGCAGTTTTATCAACCAGCAGATGGGGCTGTTTCAACACCTTTGAACAGCACTTCACACCTAGGGTTTGGCTGATGTCAGTAGGCATCAATTTTATAGCTTTTATTCACAATCATAAACATAAAAACTAGTTTTTATATTGTGCCGGTACTTTCCATCTCAGTTCAAAAGCAGTGTAAACTCTTCACTCTGCTAGCCTGCACTGCTTTTGTTGTTGCTGCATGCAACAAGCTAGTTACAAATTATATAGGCAGCCACTCCAATTCTTTCATTGATAGCAGCAGTTTCAGATTGCATGCATCATAGGATAGTTTCAACCAAAAATAAGATTTAATTTAATCTAAAAAATAAATACATAATCCAGTAACATACACACATACAACCTCTGGAGGCATAACATCACTGTACAAGATGCTTTGGAGTTTTTTTAATTACTATAATTGTTTTGCTTTAAACCACAAACATATGCCCCTATGCCATTGTAAAGCCAGCAGGTCGACGCAGGGAAATGTTGGCAAGTACTGAAAATGTCCTTCATCACACAGAAATGGTCTGGCCCAATGGAAAACAATGAATCTGAAATAATATATATATTTTTTTAAAACGTTGAATGTCAACCTCTGAGAAACCAACAGGCAATCTGGTTTGAGCCTGCCTCAGTCCAAATGAACAAGACAAGACATTTAATTCACCAACCCATTTAGGTGATGTTAAAGAGAGGAAAATCAGACCTCACAAACAAACAATGGCAGTATAATGGTTAGCGAGCTAGAGACAACTGGTTCAACTCCCAAGCTGGGCACTGCTGTTGTACCCTTGAGAAGGGTACTTAACCATGTACAATTGTGAGCTGTGCAAGTTGCTCTGGGTAAGAGTATCTTCCAGACGCCCAAATGTAATATAACACCATGTCTAATTGAAGGAGCCAGAGCAGTGGATCTCTACAGGCAGGTTGGTCCCGTCCCCTCAGAACGTGCAGAGCTAACTGTTGGCTGGAAGAAGGCCTTTCCACCGTGGTGCAGTCATCTGACACAGTCAGACATCCTTTATGGTGGGGGACTCCCCCTGCATTAAACTAAAATATGTATTGTATTGGTGATTCAATATACTGCCATTCTTGAATTGATTTTTTTCTTTTCTTTTTTTCTTTGACTGGATGGTCCTGGCAATGTTTTCAGCATTTAAGTACACATACCAATAACATCAAGACAAAAACCACTTAAGGTGCATTTGTATCTATTTAATTTGTCTTCAGGGCTAAATGCCAGATTAATTTGTTTTAACCATGTTTTTCCCCCCCCCAACACTGACCAACAGTAAACAGATTACAAAAACTCTGTTTAGAGAGGATGATAATCTTTTTAGGCAAACACTGGTTGTGTCTGGCCCAGCACTGGGTGTCACGGCTTTCTTAGTTTTCATGAAGCTATTCAATGTTTGCTCACGGCTCAGAAGTTGAGCTAACCAATAAACAAACCTAAAAATGTTACAGTAATTGGCAGGAATGTGATCTGCACAAAGCCCAATTCAGCAAAACAATGTGCGGGACTGTGGTAATCAAGTGCAAAACAATTAAAAAATGACATCAATAAAAAAATATATATATGATGTCGATAACAAGCACATAACTACCAGCAACTATTTTCACTAGAGGCTGTGGTTAGTGGGTTATGACTGATATTAGGCCAAATTGCACTGAAATGTAGTTTGAATAGTAGTATGAATGACCTAGCGTAGATTGTAAAATAGCTCTGACATCTCGCACAGCAAGTTAAGAAAGTGGTTAACTGGAGTGATTGCATAAGATTGAGAATATTGTTTTGTGGGATAGATAGACAACATTAGAACATAGATGTGCCTTTGTTGCCACCTGCTGGCCAAAGCTATATGCTGGAACCAAAACTGAGGGAGAAAAGAACAGTCTTGGACAGACACCACTGTTAAACAGAGATAACTTGATCTATGGACAATCAAAAGCGACCGGGAGCAGGCAGAGAAATTACGCAAACTACATAAAACAGTAATCAAATTCAAGTAAAGAAATGGTGAATACCTGTAGCCTGGTACCAGTACAATGAACAAAACAATAGATTGGAAATTGTTTTCCTACATACTTTTTTAAAATATATAATTTACTCACAAGTTTTGAGCTGTGAGCAAGTCTGTTAGCTCAATGAAGTGGGGATATCCTGCCAAATGAACCACCACCCCCCCCCCCCTTTCTATATTTCCAATTCTGCAGAGCCCTATGAGACTACAATGCAGTCAACACTGGCACGTGCATTAGGATTTGGTTCCAAATGGTGGGTGAGGCCCATTATTTCCCTTGCAGCCTCCGCATTTTAGATGTTCCTAAATTCCGGATTACAGCACTGGTACAGTACTTAATCCAGAGCCACTGCACATGCTCCATAGTCCCTGCTGCCCTCAGTCAGCTCCATACCTACCTAGTGGTTTATATAACCAGTAAGCCCATATTTCTGAAATCCAAAGATGTGAAATGCAAAAGCTGTTGACTGCAAGAGGAGGCTTTTCTAAATGACTGGGGGGTGGGGAAGGGCATTCAAAAATATTCCAATTTCACCCATTAAACTGCTGCAAAAAACAGCACGATCCCTTTCTTTTCAAATGCATGGGATTTTTTCCTACGATGTCTTTCACAATGTGTCAGATTGCAGGTAGGTCTATGCACAACTACGTATTCACAAAAAAATTATTTGATTACGTTGTAAAATAGAGTACCATGTGTGTAATGTGTTGATACAAGCCATTTTGTTACCAAAGCCATAGTGATCAATCAGCTGCTAATAATCAGCTGTTTAAAAAAACCAATCACCCGAGCATCATGTGCAACAAACTAACTTTGCATAACATTGCTTACCTGAGCTGCCCAGCCATCAGAGGGCACCAGAGAGCAGCATCTTCCCTACACATTAAACCGCTCTCACAGAACATTGGACTCTGGGTCTACTGTCAGGTTTAACATTAAGAGACAGTGCAAATCCAAATCCATACATTAAACTCCAATTAGACATAACTGATATATACAAATATCTATGCCATGTCTGTATTTTGCATGCACTCCATATATTTCCACAACAAACAGAAAGACATGAGTAACAATATAAAGATGGCATGTCCTTCAGAAGTTACATCTGGCTACATGAAGAAGGCCTCTGTATAGGAGTAAGATTCAAGATAAGCAGGAAATGCATCTGAGGGCTGTGCTCAAGACAGAAAATATGATTAGTGAAATCAAATAAGGAATAAATCATGCTAACCAAAGGGATGGAGGTTTCCCGCAAATCACGCACTCCATCTACAATGCAATGCGGATTCATTTTCCCTCTTCAGCTGAACAGTGAATAAAGAAAGCATGCAAACTGGTGGGTTTGATGCTAAATATTGCAGTTTCTATTGAGCAACCACATTCGAACCATTCATATGCATTTTCAAAAATCTACAAAATCATACTGATAAAGTATCTTATGGTAAACTTGCGGAATGAATATAGCTCTGAACAACATTTTCATTAATTCCTAAAATGTTATACATTCGTGTTCAACCTGTTAAAGAAAAGCATCTCTTTCTTTTAAGTTTTTTCCTTGCTTGTTTAATTAACATTCAGAAAAAAATCCACTCCACAAGACTAGTCTTCAAGTTCCTCGGTTGTTCTTTCTGGAAATTTTCAGTATTCCACACAGCTGACCACCAGTTCCGTTCTTCACAATTACAGAGGAGTGAAGTGACGGAAAATTGGCAAGTGTCACCAGGTGAGGAAGGGTTACAATCAGCTGCTTATCCCCTGTCTCATCACCACACCTAATTAACTGCAGAGTGAAAAGGAGTGGTGGCTGGCTTGGAGAGTTTGCTAGCTATGGGTCTTCTCGAATGGGGAGGATAAACGGAGGAGAAGGCGTTCCAAACTTAGGCCACCCTAAGTGCTTCATAAAGTTTCACTTGCATTTACAAAAGAACATAAATAGGAACAAATAAAATAAAGAAGTTAGAAGTTTAAAAGGCACTTTTAAATACACAATAAAATAAAAGTGAGTTGTAAAAAGGACAAGTAAAAATGATATAAACTCAATGACAAAGTAAATCAAAAGCCATGCTAAACAAATACATTTTGAGAATTTTTCAGAATGCTGCTAACGGGCTGCTATTCTGGTGGAGTGGCTCGACTTCTTCCATGTACTTGCCAAACAATGATCAACTGGTAATTTCTTCACCTGTTGCTACACATCCCTATAGCTCACTCATTAGTCCCCAAAACCCAGTTCTGGAGTGGATCATTCGCTAATGAAAACAATTGCAGAATCAATGACTCAGAACAAAAACCGACCACAAACCATAACTTGGATAGATCTCACACCTGGTACCTTTTCAAAATAGTAGGGCTGTTAACGCCAGTGTTCTAGGCAAGTTCCCACAAAAACTGTCTCCTTACCTCTGGTTAACTAATCACCACTTACATTTGGTCTTGGCTATACAATATCTTGCATCCCCCAAGTCATCACTACAAAAGACAACTGATAATTAAAAAAAAATGTACCCTGGATGAAATCCCAATGTTGCTCTTACAGAGATCACTGTTTGGCACTGTGAATGTGTCGAGGGAGACAGTGTGATATTGTCCTCTGGAACACTGCTTGGTAAATGGCCAACAGTTAACAGTTAACTGTTGGCTTAGATGGAAAAGTAAAGTTCAAATTCTAAAATAGACGACTCAAAAAATCAAGATAAGCTGTTTGCAAGGCAATAGTCTGTGACTATTTCACACTATTTGTTAAACATAGCGCAGCGAGCAGTCATTTATAGCATGTTGCAAATACTGTAGCTGGTTGCATTTTTGTCCCGTGTGGGTTTCCAGCAGTTGCCACATTCAATGATGTGAACTACTCTAACAAAATTGGCCACTTCTGTTTGGAAAAATTTGATATTCAACTAGCAGATGTGTAGCACATAAATAGCTGTTCTAATTCCTTGCAGAATCTCAATTTAAATTTAAATAAAACATAAATCAAATTGACAGTGGGCAGATATTAAAAATGGGAACTAGTTTATAAATGGTTTTGAATTAATTGAACACCTTATTAATTTACACCAAGACGGCTTTTATCACCTGGGATATACAGTTGAAGTCGGAAGTTTACATACACTTAGGTTGAAGTCATGTTGCAAACTATGTGTTGGCAAGTCAGTTAGGACATCTACTTTGTGCATGAAAAAGTAATTTTTCCAACAATTGCTTACAGATTATTTCATTTTTAATTCACTATATCACAATTCCAGTGGGTCAGAAGTTTACATACACTAAGTTGACTGTGCCTTTAAACAGCTTGGAAAATTCCAGAAAATGATGTCATGGCTTTAGAAACTTCTGATAGGCTAATTGACATGTAGAAACTTCTGATAGGCTAATTGTGTACCTGTGGATGTATTTTAAGGCCTAACTTCAAACACTGCCTCTTTGCTTGACATCATGGGAAAATCAAAAGAAATCAGCAAAGACCTCAGAAAAAAAATTGTGGACCTCCACAAGTCTGGTTTATCCTTGGGAGAAATTTCCAAACGCCTGAAGGTACCATGTTCATCTGTACAAACAATAGTATGCAAGTATAAACACCACACAGCCATCATACCGCTCAGGAAGGAGACGCGTTCTGTCTCCTAGAGATGAACATGCTTTGGTGTGAAAAGTGCAAATCAACAACAGCAAAGGACCTTGTGAAGATGCTGGAGGGAACAGGTACAAAGATATCTATATCCACAGTAAAACGAGTCCTATTTCGACATAACCTGAAAGGCTGCTCAGCAAGGAAGAAGCCACTACTCCAAAACCGCAATAAAAAAGCAAGAATACAGTTTGCA
This sequence comes from Synaphobranchus kaupii, assembly GCA_029718625.1. Classification (NCBI taxonomy): domain Eukaryota; kingdom Metazoa; phylum Chordata; class Actinopteri; order Anguilliformes; family Synaphobranchidae; genus Synaphobranchus; species Synaphobranchus kaupii. The sequence continues at coordinate 96,145,580 of CM056378.1, read as the reverse complement.
ACTGCACATGGGGACAAAGATCTTACTTTTTGGAGAAATGTCCTCTTGTCTGATTAAATAAAAATTGAGCTGTCTGGCCATAATGACCATCGTTATGTTTGGAGGAAAAAGGATGAGGCTTGCAAGCCAAAGAACACCATCCCAACCGTGAAGCATGGGGGTGGCAGCATCATGTTGTGGGGGTGCTTTGCTGCAGGAGGGACTGGTGCACTTCATGAAATAGATGGCATCATCCATCCATTATCAAACCCGCTTGTTCCTGGTCAGGGTCGAGGGGGGTGCTGGCCTATCCCAGCATGCATTGGGCGAGAGGCAGGAATATACCCTGGACAGGCCGCCAATACATCGCAGGGCCTCATGGCATCATGAGGAAGGAAAATTATGTGGATATATTGAAGCAACATATCAAGACATCAGCCATGAAGTTAAAGCTTGGTCGCAAATGACTCTTCCAAATGGATAACGACCAAAGCATACATCCTCAATCCAATTGAAAATTTGTGGGCAGAACTGCAAGCAAGGAGGCCTACAAACCTGACTCAGTTACACCAGTTCTGTCAGGAGGAATGGGCCAAAATTCCAGCAACTTATTGTGAGAAGCTTGTGGAAGGCTACCCGAAACGGTTCACCCAAGTTAAACAATTTAAAAGCAATGCTACCAAATAAAGAAATAAAAGCTGAAATAAATCATTATTATACTATTATTCTGACATTTCACATTCTTAAAATAAAGTTGTGATCCTAACTGATCTAAGACAGGGAATGTTTACTAGGATTAAATGTCAGGAATTGTGAAAAACTGAGTTTAAATGGATTTGGCTAAGGTGTATGTAAACTTTCAACTTCAAATGTAAATGCTTGTGCAGGAAATGAATGCAGCTGTAGTAAAGTTAAGTCCTTTTATTTATAAAAATAATAATAAAAAAATATTTCATTTATAAATATAAATGTAACAGGCTATTTCATAAGAAAAATATACGAGTGATACCATTATCATTCAATTATTTATTATTATTATTATTCAGTACATGGCTATAGTACAATATCACTTGTGGAATCATTCTCTCTGCTACTGCATTGGATGCATGGTCCTCACAATGATTATTGGACAAATTTCACATTTGTACAGTCATATTGTCAAACTGCTCATGGTAACCTTTGGCAAAAAAAGTCCACAATACAATCAGTACTGTCATTAGCTAGTACGGTGCCAGTACACTGTAGTACAAGTGTACCTTTGTTTTTTTATGTTATCGCAGATCCCAACAGGTAGGGGAACCACGGGGAGTTCCAATGGCAGTTTATGAATAACCAGAGATCACACTCATAATTGCACAAAGGCAATATAAGAAATGTGTTTCTCAGTCTGCACTTCAGACTTGTTTTGTTTGTTAGTGCGTTTCTAGTCTGGTGTGAGCCGTCTGTGTGCATTTAGCCAGAGCTGTTGCCTCCTATGATTTATAAGAGTTTGGCACCCATGAAGTTCTTCAATAATTGCACTTTATTTCACCCAGACATTTTGATAGCCTATCATAAGTCGCTATAGCCAGTAGCTGTGGTTCATAATGGCTCTGAAAATTCTACCTTCCATTTTCTGCCCGTTGCCAATACTGAATCTCTTTTGAATTTAATGGTTTCATATTATGCACACATTTCCCTACACTGTTTTAAAAAGCAGCGCTAAAATTGTAATATATTCTAAAAATGGTGTTTGCAAACAGACATTTAGGCTACTAGAAGTAAAACCCTAATGAAATAATAAAAGATCTAATTAACAAATCACTCAGCTTCACTGGGCACGTAGCTAATTTGCTAAAATGACTACAAATCATCATGGTGAAGTTTAGAGGTCCGTTTCATACATAGCATAGGGAGACTTTCATTTTGATTGCTGGCAGTTTTTCCAAACGTTTTTAAGCGTGCAATTAAGTTAATCATTAAGACGGATGGATGGCCTATATTGTGTATGCAAAGACTTGAAACTTGAAGCTGGGACAGCCGTGAAAGGGGGTTTACAAAGATCTGGCATCATGGCCACTGTATTGTCTGATCTGGGCGTGTCCTTTGTTAAGAATCTGATAAATGAAAATTGGCCCATCAAGTGGAGCATATACAATATGACAACCTGTTATTTTAAAGCTGCTCTTTAACCGTTTACTTAAATTGTTCCCATCTCGACTCAATAAACAACTCACAGCGCCTCAAACATGCATTAGCTAACAAAATCTAAAATGTATTAAGTGTAAGATCGACATACTCAAACTGTAGATTACTGACGCAAATATCTTATTACATTTTTTAAATCTCGCAGTTCATAAAGTCCGTAGCTAAAATGTAGCTACGCAGCAAATAAAACACGTTAAATGCGCCAAAGCTCTATAATGCTTTTGTAATAAGGGTTTCTTTGTAGCCTAGGCTACGGTCGGGATCCCCCCTGGCGCCCCCCTGCATTATTGAAATGGGCGGTGTGGAAAGATTGTGTAGAAATCCTCCTGTCGTTTCTATAGCACAAATTGACAGTGCTTGCTGCTTGTATTTCTCACTGGGGGAAGTGTCCTGGATTTCAAGCACATAATCCACGGTCATCTGAAACAAAATAATCACACGAATTAATTTAAAGCGAAAATGGGAAAAGTTCAAGGCGGAATGAAATGTGTCAAATATCTTCTGTTCGTATTCAACTTTATATTTTGGGTAAGTGTCGCTATTTTCTACAGTAGATAAGCCTACCACTAACCAGATGGTGTTTAATAATGGTAGAAATAAAATAAAGTAAAACGACTCAAGAGATTCTCATGTAAATTAAGTTAAAGTGTCAACTTTACAGATAGCAGTTAGATGTTTTAGCTATCTGAAGCAAGTGCATGCTTTTATGTGCTGTGCTTTTGTAGTCACATGCTTGTAACGGCTCTTGCTTTGTATCGTTACTGCGAGCTCGATAGGCTAGTAAAATCCTCTGATATTTTTTGCAATACTGCGATTCTTTTTTTGCCACAATGCTCTCTGGTTGTATTTTGGATTTATCTGCTGAATTTGCCTCTGGTTGTCACGCCGGGGCTTGGAAGAAATGACAGGATGGAGGTTGAGTTTGGCTCGCAAGGTTCAAATCAGATTTTCCACTAAGGAAAATACGCCCCTTTTTCCTTCATGAAACGTGTTTTTAAAAGGAAGGTTGAGTCGGTCTGTGAAACATGGATAAGCAAGTAGCTGGCGGAATCTGCCTTTAACTTATGTTGATTAACTTCAGTAAAATATAGGCTGTAGATATCAAATAGGCTACACATGCACAGGTACAATAATAAAGACAAGCCTACAAGCAACTGTGCGCCATGGATTCTCCATAGCAAACTAGTTTGCATAACCGAGTATAATTTACATGTACTTAAAGAACGGTGACAGATTTCCGCAGAGTCCATACAATATGTTTTGGATTAAAAAAATGCATTTACATTCCGTTTGTTCATTTGTTTTTTCGTTAAAATGCATTTGTCCGTGCAATAGTGCATATTTACTATACGAGCTTTGAAAGCTTTTGGTTGTTTACGTTAAATATCACAGCCCTCACCCTCCAGTGCCTGCTGCCCAGGCCTCCCAGAAGGTGTGCAAAGATTAAAACTCATGGTGCAAAGTCTTCAGAGTGACAGAGTCATACTCCAGCTGTCTCCACACTGCTGTTCAGTTCCCCCACTTTGCATGATACGTAACTCGTAATTTATCAGAAGAAGCAAGTTTCAAGGAACTCGTATGGTCCCTCCTTCTGTAAAGATAAAATGCTTGATTAGATATTTTTTGCGGCAGGAAAGAGGAAACTGAGGCAGATGTATATTCAAGGTGCTTCCTAGCTAAGCATATGCATACATTTGAACAGAGGTTTTGTAGCTCTTCAGGGGTGAAAGATGGGTACTTGCATCTTGGGGCAAGTGAGACTGTCATTGGCAAAACGACACACAAACAGCACACAGACGGTGGCATTAACCATCACTCTCCCTGCCTGAACTCACCTGCTCAGTAGTGTCATATTGACCCACCCACCCTCTGTGTGAGGATATATAGCCAAGCCTGTCCTCTCAATAACACAGAAAAACACTTGGTAAAATCAACTCTGAAAGAGCAGTAGAGCACATAGTCCCTGTTGGACTTGTATATGTAAACTCCATTAGTTAACACGGATCATTTTGCTGGTGTGTGCTGGACATGTGGGAAACAGTCGGAGGGTCAAATACAGCAATAATCTGCCTTCTGAGATCATGAGGTGAATCTGAACCAGACCTGCATGAAATTACATATTTGAAATACTCTTCAGAGGCCGGTAAAAAAACAATATATATATATATATATATATATATATATATATATATATATAAAACATTCCTGCAAATTTATGAGAATAGGTTGCTAACCCAAAGTGTAAAATCATATAAAATAAGATTTTTGCTATTTATTAAAAAAATATCGACTCAATCTAACAGACCTCTCTTTAGCAAAACATGGGCGATTTTATTTCTGCAACCTGCTGAATAAAGAGAGCTTCTGCCATAGCACTGTTGCCACGGTTTTATGTGAATACTTCAACAGGAACACAAAAGGTGTAGCTACAAAGGTTTGTGCAAAAAAAAAAAAAAAAGGGTCTCGGTTTCTCTTTCTCTTTTTTCCCTGTTGCTAAGCATCTGTGTTTTGAATCGACCCTAAAGCATGTAAAGACAGGCACTGTAAAAAAAAATTAAAAATTAAAAAAAAATTAAAAAATAAATAAACCAGGGCCCACAGTGAAACATAAATTTTACACAGATCCAACAGCATTTATGGAGCTTTTTCACACAGCTTTGTGGCAGTTTTCCACACGAGTACATCTGAACTGATCTCCAGTGTGGCGTGGGCTGCTCGGAAAAGGAGTGAGCACACGGGGGCTTGGTGTGGCATGGCCTGGAGAGGAGGAGAAAGAGGAGGGAGACAGGGAGGGCAGAGAGAGAGAGAGGAAAGGGAAAGGCAAATAAAGCAAGACGATGAATTGGAAAGGGACTAAGAAAAAATGAGTAAGACTGGGAATAGAGGGGAGAGATGGAGAGAGTGTTTGGGTGGAGGTTAGCAAGCATGAGCGACGGAGAGGCAGTTAGCATGATCCTGACCTAGATAGATGGGGGGGAAATGGAAGAACTGTGAGCGGTGATGCTTGGCGATCGCATCAAGCCGCCGTTTGGGAGAGTCACAACACGGCCTCCGGGCCTCCTCCCCAACAGCCGTTTTCGATGATGCGTTCTGTTAGCACGGAGTCTAACCTGCAGGCGCGGCAAGTCAGCAGAGCGCCGTCATCACACGGAATCCGGTTTCCCCCCTGTCAGCTGAAGCCTCTGCCTGACCTTGATGCTCTGGGCGTAACTCTCTGCTCTAACGATGAACGTGTTGGAAACTGCGAGGGGGTTTTCATTCTCGCCATCTTGGCTCATGCTAGTCATCATTAAAGACTCCCCCAGGGAAGGTTACCGTCTTGCTGCTAATGGATAGCGGAGGGAGGAGTCAGTGGGTGGGACCGTTGTTTCATCATTCCCTCGGTAGACACTGCTAACCTGGCTCGCCAGAAACAAAGGAGCCAAGCAACAAATTGCAGTGTCTCCTTCTAATCTCAAATAAGATCAATTTAATCCTTAAAAAGTTTAAGATGCAGAAATCTGCCTACAGCTGCTGTCACAAGAACCCCTTTTCCCACTTCCAGAACCCGAGCTTTGTGTAATATGGTTACGTTTTCTGTCATAGAGCCGTTCGCTCCCATCCCCAGGTCCAGCCAATCAGATGATAATTCAGTGATTCATTAACAAGTTTCATTAACAAGATCATGGTCAAGCTACTCGCACAGAAAGGTTTGTCTTGGAGGAGCATTAGCCCTTAGGTTGCTGAGAGTATTTGTCTTCAATCAGTCCTGAGATTTGCCAGATAATATATATGCTCAGATGAAGACAAAATTGAATTATGCTCAATCCCCCCACTAGGCAAAGCAAAGCATAGAGATGAGCGCTTCTGCGGTTCTGGCTAACATGAGTGCTGGCAAGGCAGCTACCCCCCCCCCATGGCAATCTCACATTCACTGAGTTTTGCTCAGAATGCCAGTATTCACTCACCACTAGGTCAAGCAGGCATAATTTCATCAGGCAGCAGGAGCTAGCAAGCATTGGAAATTACATCTATAGCAAGCAATAACCGTTTGTTTGCAATCATGTCACAAGCTCAATTTCAACTGGCTTGATGTTAAAGGTGTAATATTCAATACTTTATTCACTTAAGCAGAGATATTTTTTTCACAAAACCTTGCGAAACCATTGCCCAGTGATTTTTTTTTCTACCAGCAGGATTTCTGCCATCTTTTTGAAATAAAATCTAATACTGGACCGGGCACTCTGAATTGGCTGGCTGTCCCCTTTGGCAGAAACCTTCCCTGTGGCCCTGGCCTTCCTCAGCTAGCAGCAGATTACTTATACAGCTCAAGCAATTCTAGATCTAATGTTCTCCTTCAGCCCAAAATAAATAAACTGAGGAAAAATACAATCTCCACAGTTCTGCTTCTGCCACTAACTGTGACAACCTCAGCATAGTGGTGGTACATCAGAATCCTGCAGTCACCCAGGTGGCTCTCTCTATGCCAGGTGTAGTATTATGCATAATTACACTGAACTTCCCTATCTGAGTAAGGCGTATACACTCATGCAGGTGACTTACAGGCAGACAAAGAAGATTCTCCACACAGAATGATCAATTTCACCAGCACACAATAGCCTAACATATTTTGTAACCAATAGGGGTGATAACGGTTTTATGGCCATTGTTTATCATTGAAACAATGTTAAATGGAACAGCGGTTTGAAAAGCGGTTTACATGTTACCACCGTCTGTCTTCGGAATACTGTGCAACTCGGCTTGGCAAACATTAGCTCCTTCACACAGCTTCTTCGTTTGTTTCATACAAGTAGCCAAATCCACAATACTGGAAAATGGACAACCCAGGATGTTGAACTTTCTATGCAAACCATTGAATCTCATGTTCTATAGTCGACCTGGAATTAAGTGGTTGTTTTTCTTTTGTTCCCCATGATTACTGACCAAACATGCATCCCTTTTAGAAAAGGTGCACAATGTTGCCATCTTAACAAGACGGCCGTTTTCAAGCACACGATGTAGTAATGCAGATAACGTGCGTATAAGTCACTGTAAACAATGAAGCTGGCCTTGTATATCAGCACGCCTGAATCCAATATTGACACATCAAACACATCTGACACTGGCTTTTGTAATCTCAGGTTCGGGGCCTGCTGTAGTTAAGTAGGTAGTACTTATAAGCCCTCAAGGGGGTACCCTGCCAGACAGAAAATCCATCCGGAAGGACAGGATTAGAACATCTCCTATACACATGAAAACAATATAGGCAATTCAATTCTGTTGAAAGTTATTTGCACATTTCTAAACATACAGCGTGCTAGAACATACGGACATATGGATTCATGAGTTGGCTTACATTAACTTTTTTTTCTCCACCTTACATTTACGTTTACTGACATAATCCATTATGGCTGCGAATTCATAAATCATTACCGATATTGCCAAGCCGTTAGTAGGCTGTCATGGGAACAATAGGCAGGAAGCTATCAAAACTTAACATTCCGAAGAGGAAGGCAGCAGTCTCTGGACTGTGAGCTGGAGGAGGGGCTGCAGAAACGGGTCAGGGGGTCTGCCAGCTGTTAGCGATGAGGTTTGTTAAGTGATGAGCAGTAGGAGCAATGGGGCCTACTGTCACCTGCTGCACCAAGCCGCAGACCTGGGTCCGCCACTTTTTGAAACAGTTCTTCATGCCTTTCCCCCTTTTTTCACCCCAATTTCAAACGGGCAATCATGTACATCAGCACTCATAGCTGCCACCGTCGCCATCGACCGGGGGTGGGAACGCCGCCAAGCATGTACCCTCCACCGCTGCACGCAATGCCAAACGCCTCTTCTCATCACGCTGCAATTCCTCAGTCGGGCTTGCACAGACGGGAGTTGGAGGAAGACGTTTCATGTGCAGCTGAACGGGTGGACTTGCAGGCGCCCAACCAACCAGCGGGGGTTTCTGATGCGTGATAAGGCGCTGCCCTCCCAGCCAACTAAAACCCTCCCTTCCTTGGGTAACACTAAAGGCAATTGTGTCACACTGCAGGGCTGCCAGCCACAGTAAGCACTGGGAAACAACATATCTGAAACACTTCAGTGCTTCACAAAGTAAGATTTCCTGCAGATTACCGATAATTTCAACAAGTATTTTCACCAACACATTGTTATTCGTATAGAATACAGTTAAGAGTTGTTTTCTTTTATACTTGGATTTGAAATGCTGTATGTGTGTACCTGTATGTAGTGCACCCCCAGATGAGCCGAGGTGTAGGGGGCAGAGAGGGGCAACTGAGGCAGGCTGTGCGCTCTAGACTGGAAGGAGGGCCGGGGTACGGGAGGCCCCCCGGTCTCAGAGACAACCCCCACAAAGAGCGAGGCACAGCAGGTGGCAGACGCCAGGGCTGCGTCTGTACGCCGCTACCACTGTCCCACAGTCAGAGACAATGGGGCCTTCCATCTCTTTTCTCTCTCCCCCTCTCACACACGCCACCCCTCCCCCCACTGCAACGGCTCACTCTCCTCTGCGTCTTCTGGGAGCGCTAATAGACATGTTTATGTCTCAACTACAGCATCCATTTTCACCCACTCTCTGCCTCTCAATTCTCTAACCCAGAAGTGGTGTGCAGTTACAGAAAACCACAGGGGGAAAAATAAATAAATAAAAAGATCTATCTCACGATTGAGTACGCGCGTGAAAATACTGACGGCAAAATTTCCATATCCTCCTTGGTCGCATAGGTGCTCAATGAACAAACTTTTCCTTGTCATTTTCATCAGTCTTTCTTTCATTTTAAGTGTAAAAGAAGCTGACTTTAGCCAAATAATGTGGTTCCTTACCACGGTAACATCTTTTTCTCATGAGACATTTCACAAAGCGTGCCATAAAAACACTACAGTTTACATCTACATTTTGTACATACCCAGACCAACACACAGCCTTTCTCATGACACTCACTCTAATCTGGCATTGTGATGCGACTTTCCTATAGTAGGTCTTGGGAATGTGCATGGATGTTTTTCCAGTAGGGATGTGTTCACATATGCACCATGGAATGCCATTAATCGTCACCTCCTCCAATTCTGGGGCAGATGTGAACTTAGCACCACGATGTTCAGAGTGGACGGAAAAACGGAAGACAACTTCAGTCATCAAAAACATATCCCCCAATTGTATCCAAGTCTTTTTTTTTCCTCCTGAGAGCAAGAACCTATGGTTTTGTTTGTGGTCAGGGGCGTAGTGTTTTCGCCATGGAGATAGGAAGCATTAATAATCTGTGTCCACTATTGAAAAACGTGCACGAGGACTGGAGATCATGGCAAAAATATGGTTTTGCAGTGGCTTCTGTCTAGTCTGGTGTGTGGAGACATTGGGTTATGCATTGGCCATTTTCAAATCAAACTGTAATATGGTAAACACAATATCGTTACCCAAATACCTTACCAGTAATGCATGTGAATGCACCCATAGGCCCATCTGTCATGTATTATGAGCATTTATGGCCAATCTGACCCTTGGTTCATTCTCAAGTCTGAAAAAACCAGCTCAGCTCTACAGAGGAATTAAATGTACAGAGAGGTTTTTTTCTCTCTAAGAGAAGTGAGCTGCCATTGCCCTCAGTGTTTTTCAGGTTTTGTAGTGGGTGTTAGCCACATGCTGTTATGCTCTTGGTCCAAGTAATATGACAAGTACAAAAAAATATCCTGAAAACAATTATGAAAGAAGATTTTTGTATGTTTCTCGTTGAAAAGGTGGAGAACACCTGGTCGGATTCTGGAATGATCTGTCCTGGGTTTCAGGGTGACTTTCCTTCCTGTCTGCTGAAGGTTTAACGTCTGGGTGCAAGGAGACAACTTCCCATCAATACATAGAAGTCAATGACTTGTGTTAAAATGGGAGGAGCTTATACTGCATCATTGTCAGTCACTCTTGCTGCTGTTGTGAAATGGTGGAACGTGAATGTATTGACTCTCGCCAGAACATTGTGTATTCCATTTTTCTTCTCGTAAGACATGCCTATAAAGCCCAGTGCACACTATTGCGATGCATTCCGGCAGAAGTCATTAATTTCAATGGGACGATTCGGCAACGTATCCGACTGCCTCTGCGTTCCGTTGAGGTCCGCCACCATCCGGCAATGCGTTGGAATTTTTCAACTTTTGCGTCTTTTTGCCGTGTGTCGAATAACCGGAAGATGTTAGCTTTAGCACATGGGTGTGTAATTAAATAATAGCTAGCTAGCTAACGTTACCTATAACATAAATTTTGACCAACAATGTGTCACATGTATGATTGATGTATAATGTTAGCTAGCTGGCTAGTTAGCTAGCTAGCTAACGTTACACGTGTGGCTGGCTCTCCTCCATTGTTGAGTGCGTATGCGCCCCGCTACGCTATTTTGTCCGGCACGGCCAGCCCAGTTGGCTGCGTCACATGACGTACACCGTACGCAGTAGTCTGCACAAGGCGTTAGTCCTGATTCACTGCCATTCATGATGTACCATTTGATCCCAGTGTAATCCTGCTTAAACAAAAGCCTAAACCAAATTACTTGAGCCAGGCTCTGCGGGCAGAAAGGCATTTAGGACACATCCTGAAAGTACAATCTACCATCCAAGTCGATTAACAGCAATATAAAAGTCCCACAGAAAAGTGCCATTGACCATATATTTCCATGCATGCTCGGGCATTACTAAGGCTACTTCTGCACAAACTGCCTTCTTTTAAAAATGTAAGGCGCCACAACCAAGGAATTGTTATAGCCCTTTTTTTATTACAGAACAAAGGCCATTTTCTTCACATTTACAGCCAGGTTCACCTAATTTATTCCACCAATAAAGAGCAAGGCACATCAAAGTGAAACTCCATTGACCGTTTTCCTTTCGGTTCAGCAATAACTGAATAAATAGTCCAAAGACATGTTCAATAGGGCAGCTAAGCAGAATAAAGTAAAAATTTTAAAAGTTTGATACAATGTTCAGAATCCATAAAGTCTTTATAGTACACATGACATGCAGCTTATTTCCTGCAGAGATAATTATTGATCGAAAGAAGATCCCGGAGCTTAATGGGTGGCAGGCATACTTCCTAGCCGGAGAGCCAAGATTTCCAGATAAGCTATGCTTCATTTGTACAATTAGCTCAGATGCAGAGCCTGTTGAGTGGGAGCCCGAGCTTGGCCGCTGGCTACCCTCTCCATTTTTTCCTTTCAACCGCGCTTCGCCGCTTGGCGGGTTACGTTCCCGGCCGTCGTCTTGCAAGCGGTGTCACCCCTCAGACAGGAGTCCCATTTGTTTTGGAGAACAAACAGACATGGTGTTGTTCTGCGCTGCGCGGAGGGGCGGGGCGGGGCCGGGCGGGTTTTTTTGCGGCTGGCGGTAATGGGCTACAGACAGTGCCAGGGGGTGGCTGATGCCAGTGAAGCTGACGTCACGGCCGGTGGAGCCAGGCCTGTTAGGCTGGTACAGCCTGCTGCTGAGCTCCCGCGGGGCCCTGACGTGTGGGGGGGGCCCGCTCCGCGGTCCCGGAGACACGCTGAGACGTCCTGCTGGGATGTTACCTCAGAGCCCCCATAAAGATGATGTGGCTGTTCGCTCCCTCGTCTCACCTCACACCACTCCGCCGCTTCCAGAGAACAATGAGAAACGGCTCCTTCACTGCATTCCCACGTTGAATGGATGCCTGTGTTTGTCTCTAATACATAACGTAAGTGAGGCAGGTTTGACCTCTCGCTGTGTGGGGGGGGGTTTTCAAGCCATGCTAAATGCACGAAGACTCGCTTTGGTTTAAAACCATATGTTGAGATTTCAAGGTGCACCTGCTCAAATCACAAAACTGCAAAACAAAAATAACTGTTATCAGTGCCGAGTATTCAAAAAATCAACTCAAGTCACTTCTTTAGAAAATGGCTTCATTCAAATAATCATGCACGGTATGCAATAAGCCTTTCATGGATCTTAAGCCATGATTCAATTTAAGAAAAAGAAAAAGGGAAAAAAAGACCCATTATTCCCCTTTGGTTTACTTTTGTTTTCTTAACAAAGCCACCATTTCACAACGAAGTGACTGTCTGTACAATGCAGACATAGTTGACGCCATGTGGTACAGCAGTGTCCTAACAGGGTCAATGTCTTATCTAAATCGGTGCTCCTCTGCTTCTAGTTTTCGGTGTGTGGATAAAAGGCCTGAGGGCAGCACGAGTTGCAAGGGTATGAAGACCATCCCATTACTGTCCCAAAATCCTCTGCCAATGAATTATATAGACACACTTTCTGCTGTGCAGCCAAAAGCAACAGCTGATACTGAGCTAAAAAAAAATAAAATGGTGTCTGGCGCCGATTGTTTATAGCAGAAATTCTGAGGTGACACACGAGAAAGGTGTAGTAAATTACGCTTGAAAGTGACAAAGCGGTACACCGGCTACACTGCTCTAGTGCAGTTTGAAACAACACACATCACCATCCAAAGGTGGAGCAGGAACGTGGGAAAGGCCATTCTTCACTGACACATGAAATGGCAGATTACCAAGCCAATGATGAAGAGCCCTCCACTAGAATGGGAACACTTTTACCGCCTCTTTTTTCTTTTTACTGGAACCACTGCAAATTGTTCGTATTTGTAACAGAGTAATCACTTGAAATTCGGTTATGATTGGATTGGCATATTATTTTGATGTCAAAAACATGAATACTACTCATGGCGAAACTACTTGAAGACACTTCAGCAGTTTGTGTTTTTTACTGAATATACAGCATTACATGGAGTTTTGCTTTGCTCAGTAATATTTGAAATGACTCAAACTGCTATGCACTGCTAGTGCTATTCCCAAGCCGATAACATTCTCCATGGAAAATAACTGGATTCGTTTTTTGTTTTTTTTTGCACGTTTGTGATTCTGTGTACATTTTTATCTTATCTTGCGGACTGTAATATCAGGCCATGACTATCATGTCGTTGCATAATCAGAATTTTACTTGTTATCCACAGACTATTAACAGGTGAAGGGCTAGTGTGTTCTGTGTCACCTTCGTCTCAACATGGAGTGAGAAATGTACCTTTGAACACAGAGGAAAATAACATGAAGAGCATGCAAAATTTAGAAATTTCATCTGCAGACTAATAAAAATAGACTGGGATATGAATGTGTACAGATACTTAAGATATCTGAATACTGGTCCCTGAAAGTAACTTAGTGTATACACATTACAGAAAACAACTCCTTATTTAAAACTATTTGAATATAAACATTTAAATATTAAACAGAATTTTGTGGTAAAATTCTGGCCTGAAGGCCGTTGTGCGAATCCCGGAGGGCCACAGCCCACAGTTATAACGTCTCTTCCCCAAACCGTCACGATGCTCTTCCTGTGCTCCACAGCTGGTGGGCTCGCTGGTGCTGGCAGTGGGACTGTGGCTGAGGTTTGACCCTGACACCGTATCCCTCCTAAATGAGGAGGGTGCTCCAGACACCTTCTTCATTGGTGAGTATGGGCACAGGTCTGCACGCACTGCACGTCCTGAACCCGACTGCACACATTTTCAGTACCGATTGCTTTTCAGGCCCTCGGTTTCAGTTCAGAATTCTGACAAACCTATTTGTGAGCCTGAGCTCAGGTTGTAAATGCAGATAATGATAAAGCAAAATAAAAATGATCATATTCTTTATTAATAAACTAAAGAAAACTTACTTTTTAGTAGATATTTTAAACAAGTTTTTTCTCATGAAGGCAACACATTTCTTATACTACATGGTCATTTGGTAGAGGATGTGTTTTGTGCAATTAACATGTAAATTTACATCTTTACCAAGCAGTGGTCTCCCAATCAGAAGTGAACATGAAATGAACATTCACACAGAACGGACATGCTCTTGTTTCTAAATGACTTACTTTACAAACATACAAGTTTGTCTTGTGGCTCAATGAACTCTTTAAAAGGCAAGGAAAAGGGTGGATGTACAGAGTCTTTAAGTACACAAAGTCTGGAGAAAAACGGGATTAAAAAATAAATAGTTTTTGCAGTTAGATTTCAATAGCACAGAAACTGAAATGTCAGGCATATTCTTCCCCTAAAGTGGTGTGAGGACCAAACCTGGTCGAAAGCCAAGCAAATGTTTAAATGGATCCCTTTGATGGCAGAGTATAATACATGTTTATAAATGATCAATTCCAACATCTACCTTATCCATTAAACTAATAAAAGCTCCAGATTTCTCAGAAGAGAACAGACTAAAAGCCCATTGAAAATGTTCTACTGGAGTGTGCACTCAGGAAAGCAGTTTGACTGTAACAGGGAAACGTTTCCATATGAATACCAGTCTCGGGATAAAAGGATTGGGGGCCTTCGCAGTGCCACCGTCACCTTTTATGCAGGGTCTCATTTGTGATGTATGATAATCTCTTGCTATTTGGAAAATTAATTTCACTCCTCAGCTTGCTTAATTACAGCTCAATGATTATAATGCGGAGACGGTGGAGATGGTGGAAAGACCTCTGTGTCGCAAAGGCACACGCAGAGGATGCTCCCCTCCGGTCATGTCATGTCGCAGTCTAAGCTTCAGTTCTGTGTCATGCTGTCTGAGCACAGCCCCAGTTTAAGAGTGGGTGTTTTATAGACAAACGCCTGGGTGTGCAGAAAAACAGGAAGCCACACTTTGGATATAAATACCTCAGGGAAGGCACATGGCTGCAGGTTTGCCGCATGGGCAACAGGAGTTTTGAACGCAACCTGTCTGGGCTAAAACCCCAAGGCGGTAAGTCCAAGGCCAAGATTCCAGTGCAGTTCTGAATTACACCCATCTTGGTTTTCCCCCATATTAGTTAAAAAGGCCATGTTTCACAAACCAGTTTGTTGTATACTATACTCGTGAGTACACTATTTTTATTGCCTGTAAATTGCGTTGAGTAGCATGGTTTTCAACAGAACTTTCAGAAAATGTCAGCAAATATGAAAAAAAATATGTTTTCCCAAATTTTAGGGAAAAGTACATTGCTGTTAATTCAGGCCCTGCAGCATGGGGAAAGGAGGGCTGGGCACTGCACAACAAAATATGAAATGTGTTCCACTGCAGCTGACGACATTTCCTTGCATGGTTTTCTCCACGTCGTGAGAAAAAATAGTGAGACAGTACTGTCCATGTTTGGCAGACCACAAAATATAACATCACACAGGGACTCTACAGTGCAGCTTTAGGGTGATCAATGACCTCACCATGACTTGGAACATAGCAGGCAGAAGAACAGCTCAAGACAATGGTCCACGTGAAATGTATACGTCCCCTCCGATAACGTAAGACAGGAACACACAGAGATGTTAGACTGGGTGCATCACAGCTGATGATGTCATAATTGACTCAAACAGCCCTGTTCCATTGGTTCTTACCCACAGAGGGCAGCCACTCATGGAGCCAGTGTCGTCTCTACCAAGGAGACCAGTGTCAAGTGCCACCTTACTCATACACACTTACGTAAGGCTAGCTATTTTTAACTCTGAGGGAGGAATATTTAGACAATGCCATGCAATCCCACTGCAATGAGTAATTTTCACCTCGACTAAATCAAGCTGCCCACTCCTAAAAAGCAGACAATATTAAATTAAGCCAGGTTAAAAATAAAAATGTTGTGAGAACAGTACAGTCCCACATGTGCATCCAGCCACGTTCGAACATAACCTGTACTTCTATTGACGTCGGTTGTTGAACAATGCATAATGCTACTCTACGACTTAAATACATGATAAAGCGTCACAATGCCCTTCAGTACAGCTTACTAAAACTTCAGTCAACACCAGCCACTTGAATCATCTAGAAAAGTACAACAACATGCCACAACGGCATTCCTTTGAACAGGTCGCGTAAGGGCATCTGTCAAATCACACTATACCCCCTCTCTGTGAAACTTCTGGAATTTAATTGGAAGTGAACTGAAATCAAACTCGTGTCCTCAACTGTAACCACCGGCCAGAAAACTTCTAAGTGTGCGAAGCTGGTGTTGACAATTCAGGAAGTTTGTGGCTTCAGGCCAAACCCTCGATATGTGTTTTAGAGGGGGGGAAAAAGAACAAGAGTTGGGGGACAGTGGATTAAGTGTTGGACTCCCAGATACCATGCTGAGCTATCCCCACAATATTACTTTAGCATAATAGTAGAACAGCAAACATTTATGTCAATGCTTCTGGGAAGTTGTAATGTCACAGAACCACAATGGATTGTGGTTGGTCCTCAAGGGTTGCCGGGACAACAGGATAAATATTGCTTGTGGCTGGCTGTGGTAGGAATTTGCGAGAAACCGACAGCACAATAAGTAGCTCTCATTCCTCTCAACTTTTATTTATTTTTTCTGTAAGCAGAGGCTGCAAAGCATTTGGCAGGTGAGACTTAGGGAGAGAGCTTTTACGGGGAGCTGTTGCTGGGGTGATAACACTGCTATTGCACAATGGTGCTCTATCAGAATCAGCTAGATTTTCCCAAAACTGCACTCAGTGCAGCCATGGGAGAGCGGGTTTTCTTGAACCCTATGCCATGAGTGACTCGCTACTGTGAATGAAAGTGTCCTGTTGCAGAGGGAAGCCTTTATTGTTTCAAACAATTTACAGTAAAAAGTAGCTCACAAATGTGGTGTTCACAAATGTCTCTCTCTCCCATTATCATGTGTGTGTTCTCACTTGTGATGAGGTCCACACTCTTGAGTTCAGTAATTTGCAACTCTGATCCTGGAAAGCTGTGTGTGTGTGTGTGTGTGTGTGTGTGTGTGTGTGTGTGTGGTGGGGGGGGGGGGGGGGGGGGGGGGGGGGGGGGCTGGGTTTCATTGTTACTGAGCACCAAATTGATAATTGACCAATTAAAGCAATTTCTTCACCTCAAATCACCAATGAAAGCCGGATAAAGCAGCTTTTCCAATCAAATAAGGCGCTCTCATGGGTACAACGCCACGCCAAGCTAAGACCATGACATTGCAGCAGTATTGTGCATCTTTTAAAAAACATGAAATATCATAAAATTTGAGTTTATTAGTACAGCATTTCCAGAACGTGTGTATTGTTCAGCAAAGTAAAGGGAGACGATACAAAAACAACCTCAGAAACAGCCTATACAAAGTACAAAATGGCGGTTTAAGGAAAACAAATGTAATTGGCAAATTATAAGCTTCAGTCCTGATTTAGCAATAGAGCCTCCCTTAACTTTCAGTTGGCAAAACAATACTACTGTGACTTTCAGCTTACCTGTGAAACTACTAAGTGCTAGAATTCAGCTATCTCAAGAGCCATGTTAGATTTCATATGGGCGGCCAATTGCTTATATTTTTGGAAGTGTCAATGTCAATGGCTGATAAAGTGGATTTCAACAGTGGGGTATGTTGTAAAACTCTAATTAGATGGGAACTGTTTTAGAAGTGTGAAAATAGGAATAAATTAAGGCATTTTATTACACTGTTTATTAAGGTAATGCAAGATTAGAGCAAGTCTGCTGAATTTCATGGCTTTCTCGCCGGCGTTTGACGCTTTCTGCGCTAAATCGGGCACAATAGGCAGCGGGGGGTGTTGACCAGAACTGTCTCGTCTCATATCTTCCAAAACGATGCAGTCTGACAGCAGAAAACAGGGGAGTGGTTTTACCACAGATCTGTCTGTAGTCTGCCTCCAGCCGCAGTGGGCTGCTCAGCTTTCTGTCCCTGTGGGGAGCCCCGTCTCAGACCAGCAAACAGCGACGGTCCTCTGGGTGGCGTAATTACACCGTGACGCCAACCCCTCCTCCCCAGAGGCGGTTCCCCGCGCTACAGACGCGCAAAGAGCAGAGACCCTCCATCACCCGGGCAGCACAGCGGGAGCCAATGGCATTGAGGGAAAACAGGGGGAGGGGGGGGTCGCAGCGGCGAGAGAGAGGGGCTGCTGCGACTGTCGCCGTGTCCCTGCAGCATCCTCACATCCTCCTCCTGCTCCTAATAAGAGCGATAATGAGGGCTCGGGGGCCTGGAGACTCCTCCTTCCTGGGCTCCCATTACAGCATCGGCCGTGTTGTGACACTTGCGCAGATGCTACACCGCCCCCCCCCCATCCAACCCCACCCAGCCCGACCTGAGCACTGGCCCTACCCAGCCCCACTCAAGCACTGGCCCCGCCTCCATCCCTCTGGCTCGACCCCGATTGGCTCTCCTCCTTTCCTTTGTGTGGAACACTGTTGCTCAGGGAGCGTAGAGAAACCTGACGGTTCGACCTGTAAACAGTGGGCTGGAACGGGTGGGTGCAGTCACAGACCAGATGTTTATTAAAAACCCACGGTTAAAAACAAGAGAAATGAAAGCAGGCAAACTGGGAAACCGCGCCAGAAGTGCCAATGCATTCTTTATGCAGTGCATTAGGGAGGACGTTGAGCAAGCCACATTCAGTGAGACGCATTGAGCGAGCCAAATTGGGGCGTGGCATTCAACCGGAAGCCTTTTACATGGCCATTAAGCGCTGGGCTAGTCGTCTCCTCCTTGCTGTTAACACACCTTATTTTCAAGCTAATGGCGTGCTGTAAAATAACGCTCATCTATAGCAAGTGCCATACTCATATTATGCTCTCCAGCACTCCTGCTAGGCCAGTGTCAGGCCAGAGACATTGTGGTCTTGAGGGATAAACTCCTGTGTGCTATTACTCATTATTGTCATAACCATCAAACGCAGCTGCATTACGTATTTATACAAACCCTGTACACTTTACACAGAGTATACAGTTGGCCTTTGGAGTACTTTCAACAGTAGGCCTATATTGTTGAAGCCCTTGTCTAGTGCAATAGTGTAACATGCATATTAAAAATGTATTAACAAATCGATTTTTTTTGATGGACGTTTGCCATTCCCGTGTCTTCCTACCGACAGATAATCAATCATTTCAATTACTCTAAGTGGCGAGGCCGCGTGCAAATCGGCAGCGATTCGTCAGCATAAGCAGCTTTCAGAACCTAAAACCACGTGGCACTGAGGAGCCGGCCAGCCGGCCGCTGCTGCTGTGATTACATTCTCGCTCTGCCTTGGAACTCGTCCCGTATTCAACAAGTAGCGAAATTCTGTGCCGACCTGTCAGATGTGTTCCTCGACGGGAAGGCGGAGGCACACCAAGGCTGCTCCCGACTGCAACGCAAACAAGGGCGAGCAAGACATGGCAGTCAATAGTGTATCCTGAACTTTGAAACGGCAGTGTAATCCGAAAACAAAAAAACGTCCATGGTTCTTCCCCGGAGGTCAGGCGTCAAGAATTTAGACTTCCAAAGTCGTGAACATTCACAGTGTAAATAAGGCGTGATGGTTGATATTGTAACCTCACAGAGCCGAAACTCAGTACAGACGGACACCGCTTCACATTCCTGGTCCCACTACCCAGAGCTGCAGTCACTTTGAGGAAAGAGAAGGGAGGGAGAAAATATGAGCCAAACTAAGACTTTCTTCGTCACCATGCAGTGTGCACATGTTTTGGTCACTTCTCTTGCACTTTGTGGAAGATGAAGCAAAGCTTTACTCCAGTTAAAACATGGTTGTACTTTGGGGTAGGGATCATGGATCCGATTGATCGTCCAGTCGGAATCGCTTCCATGTGACTCAATCGGCAGTCCCTAAAATCACTGATAGGCCTACTCTTAACCGATTTTTAATGATCTTTAGTGCTCGTTATCATCTACAGTACAGTCCAAAAATATATGGACAGTGACACATTTTTTGTTGTTTTGGCTCGGTACTCTGTACAGCACATTGGATGTCAAATGGAACAGTGACTAACTGACTATGAGGTTAAAGTGCAGACTTTCAGGTTTAATTTGAGGGAGTTAACATCCATATCCGGTGAACAGTGTAGTAATTGTAGCCCTTTTTATACAGTCCCCCCCCCCTTTTAGGGGACCAAAAGTAATTGGACAAATTAACATAAACTTAAATAAAGTCATCATGTTTAATATTTGGTTGCATATCCTTTGCATGCCATGACTTTCTGATGTCTGTGACGCAACAACTCCAAAAGACACTTGATATCTTATTTTCAGGTACTCTTACAAGTGATACTATAACCTCTCTGCATTTGAATGGATCTCTATGGGAGAGAGGGGAGGACTAGATTAAACTGTAAATTATGCTGGAACAGTATGGAACACATGGTTGGCTAAATGGCTGTAAGTCATCAAGGGTCTGAGGTATCAAAGAGCCTCAAACCATTACCCTGCTGCCAGATATGCAGTAGATGTGGATGGATCACTATAAGGGTTGGTTTTCTTGACAAATTTTCCTATTGATCTCTATAGAGAAATAAGTGAGGAGAAGAAACCTTGAAAATGATCCATCCAGATCTTAGTCTGCACTTTAACCTCATAGACACGGTTCCATTTCAAATCCAATGTGCTGGAGTACAGAGCCAAAATAACAGAAAATGTGTCACAGTCCAAGTACTTTTGGACTGCACTGTAACTATGCCTTATTTACAGAAAAGAAAGCAAAGGTACAGATAGAATTATTGTGTGTGCCATTTTGAAATGTCACTTACTGGCCGTCAAAATCAATATTGTATGCTAGTTTGTATTTTTAAATTGAATGACTGTCTATTCCACCTCCGTATTTATTCCGCATGTGGTGGTCCCAATCTCGCCATTCCATGAGCCGAAACCTGCCACGTAAACGTATTAATAAAATGAAAATGTGACGTTTTACACCGCAGAAAAAAAATGTCTGAGCTAGGCTTGCTGTGGTGTTCGGTTTAACCGGTGTCATAGGCCACTAAAAGCACTTTTATACCACATTACTGTGGTGTAAAGGGAACAATGTTCACAGGACCAAATACTGTGCCATTTGCTTCATGGAGTCATTACTAAACCAGGGTCTTATCAAGAGATCTTATCAAGGAGATAATTTCTGCCACATCTGAAGCAGCAGCCGTAGTCCAACGATGGTCCACACGGAACATCAACAAGAACAATTTCACCAGAAGAATAAATCTTATCTGCCTTAATTGCCCGCCTAATCTCCAAATGTCTGTGCCCAAAATAAGCAGGGAAATATGAGCAACTTTTTGGGCACAGGCGCACGTGTCATACCTGTCATACATATTTAACAGCTTTACACCAAGGTTCGCACGACACCCTTAAAAAAAAAAAAAGACAGCTCTCCCTCTCTCTCTGAGAGAGAAAGAAAGAATTGTCTTTTATTGGTATTTAAAAGTCATTTTACAATTAAAACATTTTCTTTTTAATTTTCAATTCATCATACTTCATTTCATTTCACTTTCTTTTTTTAAAAAAACATTCTTTATCGGGGGGGGGGGAGTTTTATTTCCCGTCCCTTTTTTAATTTTGCGTTTAAAATAGACTTACAACATTCAAGACACCACATTAAGAAACATCACATTCAAAACCAATTATCACTAACACAAAAGAAAAAGACTCGAAGACATTGAAATGAAAAGGAAAGAAAGAATGAGAGAAATGAGAGAGACTCATCCAGCCTCCTCCTCTTTTTCTCAACACCAAGGCGTATTTCCAGGGGTGAACTGTAGTCCGTGACCTTTGGACCCGTGGTGGCGCACAATGTCCAACGTCCAGAGCCAAACAGAATACACATTTGGGGGAGAGAGCTCATTGTAAATGGGACCTATACGCTCAGACCGATGGAGGTAAAGGGTCGGGGGGGGTTTATACCCCGCTTCCCCAAAGCACCTGACCTGTATTATCCTTTGCACGGTCATTAAGGCAACTCACACCGATATTTAAGCACCCTTGTTTGCAATTGGCGTGATGCAGTCTCACGCTGCCCTGTCCTCCACCACTCGTTATTCCTCCGGCGACGCCCGCAGGATCGCTTTCTTTTAAGGTCACGGCAAAGGAGAGAGGTTTTTTTTTCTCCACCCTCCCCCTGCCCCATGCGACTGCATGGATGACTTCTTTAAGTACACAAAGAGACTGTGTCTGCGCAACACCCTCTGGGGGGGGTGTCGGGCACTTATGAAGGACATCCCTGAAAAGCACGTGAAATGTGAAAGAACGCAATGTGGGGAGAACAGGATCCCAATCCCAGTGCCTGTCTGGCGAGCAATTGCACAAAATGGCTCATTCTGAAATAGCCTCAGGTTTCAGTGAGTTCTTAATGAGAATCTTAGTGAGAATCGTTGAGCATGAATGCTCAATTGTAGTGTGCTTTCAAATTTCATAGGTGATTTTTTTCCCCCAAGAAGACAGTGAGCAAAGTTTAATTTTCAAGCAGGTTAATATAGGCATTTGCCTTATTAAACATGGTAACGCACTAGCTGGGGAAGAATACATGCTCATTTTCAAATGAGCACAAGAAGCAGTATTTAGTTAGATTAATAACGTATGCCAGTGGCTATTGCTGACAGCAGCGCGGTTAGCTTCTGATCAAAGTGCACACAGTCCTAGCTCAAACTGAAACAAACAAGTAGGCTAACCGGTGACAGTATCTGAAACATATTTAACTTTCTGCACATCGAATTTGTTTAGTTTCCATCTAAAACGCATCCCATTTCAAGTCAGTGAATGAAATAATTTCTGAACTGAATATGTTTGCAGCAGAAAATATTCATTTACTGTAGCATACAGCTTACGGAAAACAGTATTGCATTACAATCACTCAGCACATACTCATATTTAGAGTGACTTACGGAAGTGGAGAACATCATGTTAATGATGGGGATATGAAAGCACAACATCACAACAAAGGCACAGAAGGCCCGTTTACGACTAATAAGTAAATGTTAACCTAGCAAACAACTATTTTGTTAACAGTAATGAGATCCAGGCCATCTACCCTTTAAGCATGACCAGTATGTTATATTGTGGTTTGTTCTCGTTGGCTTGTTTTTTGTAAATATCTGACTCTGACCATCTGCTTCACAGCCCTTTGAGTTTGTGCCATAGATTGCCATAGGGGTTGGATTCTTGTTCAGGCATAAGGTACACGTTCTGCAAAGCATCTGAGATTTACCTTAGTTTATCATTACCAGTAAACTAAAGATGTTAAAAATAATAGAGTTGAAGTGACCTCAACTTGCAATGAAGCCTACTTTAGTAGCAACGTTATACGTAGTGTAGTCAATGCATTATCAGCATACAAATGTACCTACACTAGGCCTACATGTCTGCAGCTTAAAATAAAGCAGATATGAACTGACAGCCAATTAACAGCAAAGGAAAATTTTGAACTATATAATATGATTTCCTTAAAAAGGACAGTGCTGTTTAATCAGAGACCATTTATAAAGTTCCACCATCAACATTGGTTCACTTACCTTGAGATTATTCGTCAACATGTCCCTTTTCATGTCATTGGCTGTGGAATCTTGTAAAATGTCGTCACCTTCTGGCGACTTTGCGAACTGCAGTACCCCTGTTAAAGTTGAGAAGTAGCGATTTTCTATCAAACTGTCCTATTTTTATACAGTCTATGTTTGTAGCCTAACGTTACATGAAAGTACATCTGATATAGTTTGCCATTTAATTGTCATATAAACAAAAATATTACGTGGTTACAGCTGTTACATTGTGTCTGTTTATATAAATTTCTGCCTCCATGCAATTGTGCATTTTATTATATTTCCTTGCACAATAATAGTATTAGGTTGTTAGCTTGGCGTGCTAACAAACATGCTATCAAACAAGCCAATTTGTTGGATGCGTCCAACAACAGTAACAAAAAAAAGCGAAGAATCACGACTTCAGTGTATACATTTGGCGAATTGAAAATGAATTTGCTTTAGTAAGTTAATTTTAGACAAGTTGTTTTTTTAGTCAACTTATCTTGGATTCGTTCGTGCTACTTGTTAAAAAAAAAAAAAGGAAAACATTCATTAAACTGAGGCCTACCGCTACAGATCGCTCCTACTTCGTGAAACATGAACGCTGCAACTGTGTCCTCAGGTCACGCGCTAACGCTAGACGTCACGTGCTCTGTGGGTTCGGGTGCAGCTGGCGTAAATTTGTCCGCGTGAAATTAATTTTCATTAAATTCAGTAAATTTTTTGTCAGTCAAAAATATTCATCATTATAGTTATACAATTATATGTTTTTAGTCTGTTACTTTTCCACCCTTGCTTACTTATATACAGAGAGATACAATTTGATGTCTCTGTTTAGTCATATTTGTCTCTGCCTCTATCTGCTCGTAGGTGTGTACATCCTCATTGGTGCTGGCGGGCTCATGATGCTTGTGGGCTTCTTTGGCTGCTGTGGCGCTGTCCGGGAATCACAATGCCTTCTGGGATCAGTGAGTTGAAGCTGGGATATAAAGCCTATTCATGTTATATTACATGAGCCTGGATATATGGGCTATGTAATTGAAACAGGAGCAGGTTATTAATTCTGCAGCTCAGATTATATTTATTTGTTTGGGATAGTTGTAGCTGCATCTCAAAATAAATTTATCTTGGGGTTTTTGTTGGTCTTGAACAAACCATGCCAATTACTACCAGTACACCTGCATCTGCAGGTGAGATAGATTGCATTAGGCAACAGTGCAAGGCTCAATGCGCTTGTTTAGGGAGAATGTTTACTGTTGATGGCTGCTGATGGCTTTCTCCTTTTGCAGTTTTTTGCCTGCCTCCTGGTCATCTTTGGTGCTGAGGTTGCTGCCGGTGTGTTTGGGTTTTTAAATAAAGAAAAGGTACTGCATTTTTGCTACACATTGCACATATAAAGAAGTACAAAAACATACAAAATACAAACTGCATGTCTGTTCTGTGACTTGTAGTTTACATTGAGTTCAACATTTAGCCCAGGATCATTTTTAAAGTTTATTTGTTGAGAAAAATATTGTATATCTTAGCAGAATAACCTTTTTTGACATTGCATTTTCCCTATTAGATAATTGAAGAGGTCCAGAATTTCTACAGCAAGTCCGTCAATGATAACAACAACGGTACTGCGATAGCGTCCATTTACCACAGAGTGGTGAGTATAAGTTCAAAATTCACTTTGCAACTGGCAATCAAACATAAATCCATTCTTTAAAATGTGCACATCAGCTTCAGAACTTGTAATATTTTTTTTTTGTTTTTAGAGTGGCTTTTAATGGAATTTGTCAAAATAAGAAAAGAACAAACACTTAAGACTGACTGATTTATTTGTCCAATGCACATTTTCTTAGCAACAATGAGTTTGTGAATGTGTGTTGGTAACCTGTGTTTAACAGAATCCTCTATAAAAAAAAATCTCCAAGAAAGCAGGATACAGCATGATATAACATTTGTTGTTTATTTGCGCAGGAAAACACAGCCAAAACAACATTATTTTATTACCTTCTAGATTCAGCTATGACTTTTACCTGGCATAAATTAGGTTTGTTGTTCCTCGCTTGAGGTAACAGTGTAGCAGTGTGACCAACTTTGGAAATAATAAGAAGAAGAGGACTGAAATTTGAATGCGTCTGAAAATGCTTTACAGTACAATTGGGGGGGGGGGTTAGTGACTAATCTCAGCCCCCATCAATGTCCAGCACCCACCAGGGTCATTCATGGCAGCCATTTTGAAACTGAACACTCACCACACATCAGCTGCTTTGGAAGAAATCTTATTATGCCAGGTTGGACTGGAGGGTGACTCAGTGGCCAGATTGCGAGAGATGGATTTGCTAATTTGGTAACACCCCCCCCCCCAGCAGTAAATAAAATGGAATCTTTAATCACCAAAGTGAGTCAGGATCTGGGATTAATGTCACATGTGAAAGTAACCGTCTCCCACAAGTACAGTATCTAGCTGCAGCCATCAGGCAGCGGGAGACTGCTTGGTGGTACAGTTGCTGACGACATGAATCCACAAAACCTTCGAGCCTCGTGATCTAGCCATCCACTACTGTATCCCACCTATCTGTGAACGCAGTCAGTTCAAGATTATACTGCAGCTGGTGGTTTCAGTTTTCACTCCTCTGCTCTTGCCAACACAGTCAACCGCCTGTGATATATTTATCTCGGTCACATTCGATCTCCTGAATCAATTTACACTCTCTAAGTACTTTACACACGCTTTAAAAGTACCCCACCTGGCAGGCAATTCCATTTCAGTTCAGTTAGTTCCGGAAATTCAATTTGATTCATAAATTAAGAATGTAATTCTGAGAGGATTTTTCAGTTTAAGAATTTCATTGTAATTAATTTCGTGAGTTTACTGAATTAAAATGGAAATTACCCCAACCCTGCCCTAGTGAGTGACCCAGAAATTCATGGGCCACTCGGTCACTTATTTTAGCAGTGACTGCTCATCGTGAAGAGAAAATACCCTTTTAATCCCATTTAATTTCTCTCTCTCTGTAGCTGAACTGCTGTGGCACAAAAGAACCTCTGAACACCTCCATCTGCTTGGATACCACTGCAGACACCCAGGTAAAACAGCTCATGTTTCTATAGCTACTTTGAGCGAGTACCCTAGCTTGCCAGAGTAAGAGGACCTATTCAAGCAGAAGGTAAAAGTGTGATCTATGCTTTAAACCAACTCTCACGGAGTACCTTTTACAGTCATAGAGTAGACCTTCCCTCCAGTGTAAACCCTTATGGAGACATAGAGTTTAATTAATACTAAAGTCTTTACTGTAGAGTTTATCATCAGTATGTCAGAATTTCAAGACAATGGAAGCTCTATAGTCGCTAGCATCCCCACCCCCAGCGACCATGTCTGGCGGATCAAGTCCCATGTGAAATAAGAGCTCTCCGGTTACCCGCATTCATATCCCCAAGTTCCCAAGTCACGTAAACCACCGCAGGCGAGAAACCTGACGCCAGTGACCTAGAGCTGAATGGCACGCAGTAAAACAGTGACCGAGGATGCCGTCTCACGTGTGAGACCAGCCACTGCTCACGCGTCCCGAAAGGCTAACAAAGCTACCGCCCAGGTTTATTCATAGAATTTGCTTATCGAAATTTTGCCAATTGGCAGAGGTGGTGTGGAGACTGATTCTGGATCTTTCCCCGTGACATGCTGTACCCACGGCCTCCGCTTTAAATAAACCCTGCCTGGAAAAGTGAAACTGCTCTCAGAGTAAAACAAAAAGTTCAGTATTTCTTGATTTCGTAATGCACACGTACGACTGCAGTCCTTCCTGCTCCCCAGTACTGGCTGTACCTCCAGCTGTATCTCTTGCTGCTGACCAACAGATCGGTGTTACTTATACTCTTGTCTGTATTTTTCCAGGACTGTACCTCAGCTATAACAGAGTTTTTCAACAGTAAGCTGTATATGATCGGATATGTGGGCATAGGCATCGCTGGAGTGATGGTAAGGACCAGAGCAGAAACATCTATGGAACTTTTCGCACTCGCCCCAAAATATGCCCCTGCTTCATTAGCAGACCAGCGTCAAATAATCAGTTGAAATACCCGATCCCTTTAGAGACACCAGAAACATTTCTGCAAATGACAATTTTGAAATTCAGCATTAGGCCTAGTACATACTCTACGCAAGGAACATGAACGCCAACGCAGATTCGGGACATACGCGAGGTCTTTGCTTACATACCATACGCGCGTTTACCGGCTTCTTTTCGCCCTGTCCGCTAGTTGGCAGCCTAGGCTAATCTGGTTGGAGCGAGTAACCTTAAACTGGAAATTATTACTTCTTTGTGTGTAGTCTGCAATTCTGCAGTTATTGAACAGTATTTACATTTAGCACCTCTAACGGAAACGCGTGGAATTGCACCACACGTTTGCGTCGCGTTACAAAATTTGGACTGCACATTTTGCTACGCAAGAACGCGAGAAACGCCCCCTGCGTAGAGTATGTACCAGGCTTTAGGCTAGCTAAGGTGCAGTTTAAATAATACAGATCCTTTCCAAAAAATTAGAATATCATGGAAAAGTTTTTTTTTTTTCCATAATTCCATTCAAAAAGTGAAACTTTCATAGATTATAGATTCATTACACACAAAGTGAAATATTTCTAGCCTTTATTTGTTTCATTTTTCATAATTTTGGCTTACAGCTCCAGAAAACCCCCAAAACAGTATTTCAAGAAATTAGAATAGTGTGTCGAAAATCAGCATTTACTTCAGTTATTTCAGAGAATAAGTGGAGTGGCTTGACTCGAGGAATCCGACAGTTGTAGCCCATGTCCCGGATACGTCTGTACGTGGTGGTTTTTGAAGCACTGACTCCAGCCTCAGTCCACTCCCTCTGCATCTCCGCCAAATTTTGGAATCGTCTTTGCTTGACAATCCGCTGAAGCCTACGGTCATCTCTTTTGCTTGTGCAGCTTCTCCTGCCACATTTTCCCCTTCCACTAAACTTTCTATTGATATGCTTGGACACTGCACTCTGTGAACAGCCAGCCTCCTTAGCGATGACCTTTTGTGGCTTACCCATCTTCTGGAGGGTGTCAATGATGGTCTTCTGGCCAATTGTCAAGTCTGCAGTCTTCCCCATACTGAACCAAACTGAGATAAACTTTGCAGGTGTTTTGAGTAAATTAGATGATAGTGTGACACTCTAAAACATTCATTCTCTGAAATAACTGAAGTAAATGCTGATTTTCGACACACTATTCTTTTTTGGGGGTTTTCTGGAGCTGTAAGCCAAAATTATGAAAATGAAACAAATAAAGGCTAGAAATATTTCACTTTGTGTGTAATGAATCTATAATCCATGAAAGTTTCACTTTTTGAATGGAATTATGGAAAAAAAAAACTTTTCCATGATATTCAAATTTTTTGGAAAGGATCTGTATGTGTAAAAGATAGGTAAAAGATAGGCTGTGACTCTGCTGTCCTGCTTGTTGTGCGGAGTTCATTCCACCACTAGGGGGCCAGTGTAGAGGAGATATGATTTACAGGAGGGGATACTAAGGCATCCAGTGCGCGCGGAGCACTTTGGTTTTAGTGCAGTTTGGTAGTAGATTACAGGTAAGATGGTGTGGCTCCTCTTGCTGCACCATAGGCCAGGACTAGAGATTTGTATATTCTGGTCACCAGCAGCAGCCAGTGTGGGGACACGAGCAGAGGCTTGACATATCTGTAGTTTACTGATTGTACATGAGATGATCGGCAGCATTCTCTATGAGCTGGTTGGGGGGCTGATGAGACCAGCAAGGAGAGAGTTGAAGTAGTCCATTCACGACACATTCCAGTCCAGGACAACACTATTACTGCTCCCACTGGCTGTGCATTTGGAAACGGCAAGTCTTTATGTACATATTTAGATAGATAGAGACCTTTGTTTAACCAGGGATATGCCAATTGAGAGCAATGCTCTCTTTTACAATGGCGCCCTGAAAATACAACAATGCATCCAGAAAACACAACAATAAATTAAAGTATTACAAAAGTAGTGTGAACAGTATGCACATAATTAAAAATATCAAATACATTATGAAAAGTAAGTACTAGATTCCTGAAAAAAATAATTCAAAATAAACCTGAAACCTTCAATGCTAAAGTCTGTCCAATCTGAGGGTGACCTGTAACTGATTCCATTTAAAAGGTGCATAGAAGGTAAAAGCAGCCTTTCCAGTTTCAGTATTCATTCATGGGTTACAGAGAGTGAAATGTTCTTGAGAACGAGTATACTGCCCAATAGATCTAAACTCTAAAAGGGAACAGATATAAAATGGTAACTTATTTAACACTGCTTTATAAATTAACATAAGGCAGTGGTATTCCCTTCTGACACTAAGAGAGGTCAAGCTGACATTCTCATATATAATGCAGTGATGTGTTCTGAAATTAGCACCAGTAATAAACCTGAGTGCACTATTACCCCTTTTCCACCAAGCAAGTTTGAGGGCCGGTTCAGAGCCGGTGCAAAGCCAGGACCAACACTAGAGATGCCATGTAGTCCGCCACTGTTGTTGCTGTGCTTGAAGTTGGCGCTAGCGTTGCTGGGAAAGCGGAGACGTATACAGACGTATACAGTGACGTAACGACGTGGCTCTCCAGCCCGTGGAAAAGCAAACCGGTTCTTAGAAGGTTCGCAAGTTGAACCAACTGCGAACCTGCACTAGCACCAGCCCAGAACCAGAACTACATAGGTTCGTGTTGGTGGAAAGGGGGTACGAGATACACTGCATCAAGTGGTTTGAGGGTACTGGCAGATGCATGCATGTAGATTATCTCCGCATAATCCAACACAGATAAAAATGTTTTCTGTAGAACTGTAGAAGTTTTCTTGTAAAACAGTTGTTATTCCTGTAGAAAAAACCCAATTTATATTGTAGATTTTTCACCAGTTCCTCAACATGTTTTTTAAGAGATGTTTAGTCCAGCATCTAAAAAGCAATGGGGGAAAATACGTTCATGCCGTTGTCAAACTTGTCCTCTACTTTCCCCCAGATCATCGGCATGATCTTCAGTATGGTGTTGTGCTGTGCGATACGGAATAGCAGGGAGGTGATCTAGACTCCATCCTGCCCCGCCCCCTGATCCCGCCCACCCCACCCCTCCCCTCCAACCCCGACCTGCATCGGATCTTTCCAGACTCATGACAGCATCTGGGACAGAGCCTCTCCGACGGGATTGGTCCAGGAGAACCATCAAGATCCGGGAAGCCTCTCCATCCGAACCCCCTCCCCTCTTTCCCAAAAAACATACCAAGTCAACAGTGGGCTCTGTTGGGGGGTCCATGGTACACGCTAATGATGCTATTAGCGAGTGTTGTTTGGCGGGTTCCCTTTCTCTCGGCCGTTAGCCTGATCTCCCTCTTCTTTATTCACTATAATCCAATTAACCTGTTTTACTGCACAATGGTTTCCACACAGAAACGAAGAATACATATTGATGAGAATGGCCCATTCAGCCCATCTAGGCTCACCATTTACATCATACCGGTGAGTATCTCGCAATACAGCAAGCCTGGGCCTGAACACTCCTAGGGTCCCTGCCTCTTCCATATGACCTGGCAAGCTGTTCCACACATTGACAGCTCTCTGTGTAAATACAAATGTGATATTCATGCAAATGTCTAAGTCATCAAGGGTCTGACGCATCAAACGAGCCTGAAGCCATCACTCCGCTGCCAGATATACAGTAGATATGGATCACTTTAACGGTTATTTCTCTCGACTAATTTTTCCATAAAGTTCAATCGACAAATGAGAAGCAACCCTTAAAGTGATCCGTCCATATCTACTGCATATCTGGCCGCAGAGTGATGGTTTAAGGCTCGTTTCATACCTCAGACCCTTGATGACTTATAGCCATTTAGCATGTTCCATGCAATTCCCATGTAAACCTTTTTGGAATTGGGGTTTGTACAACGTTGTTATAAATGCACATAGCATCCGTAAAGTCTTTGTAAGTAAGCTATTTGCAGGCGGGAGCATTCTATTCTAAAAATGGCAGCAGCAGCAGCCCCCTTCAGCGGCCGCAGGTAAAAATATTATGTAATATAATATGACACTGAGGGGGTCCTTGCCAGAGGCCCATATGGATGTCTATCCCCACCCCCATACACATAAACACCAACATACACACACGGAGCTCCGCCCCTCAACCAGCCTGATCGCTCTGTTAATATGCAACATTCCAACAGCTTGATGACCAAACTGTAAACTTTGAGTGCTTACTGTGTGGAAACCATGTGCTTGCGGAAGTTAGAGAGAGGTAGCGGCCTGCCCCAGTCAGACCCACAGCTCCACGATTAAGCAGCCAGGAACCCACTGCTCGACGTGGGACAGCACTAGCGGTGAATTGGCTTGGGTCACTCACAAGAAATGGGCAGTTAACATCAAGGGCCAGATCTGATTTTCAGATGCCAGGTGTATTGTATTGGCTGAACTTGCAGTTGTCGTCATCACTGTATATAACATGAGCTAGTTTGACGGCTAGCTAGCTACTCATCTATCTGGTGCAGCAAGCTAGGCTGTTACCAAAATTTTTTTTAAATAATCACAAATATTAGACCCAAACTGTTTAGCCAATATCTTTTCCCACTCACTGTTAGTGGACATCAGTTATCCGTCAACAAGTGTATCGCCAGAATTCTGTTGTGAAGCACTGACCAGATGTGGTTATGCTGTTTTAACAAGGTTTGGAAGTGGTGGCTTAGTAGCCCATCTGGCTTAAGTAACACCTCGCTGGGCCTTACCAGTGATACGCTCAAAAAAAAGCCCCACCCCATCCAGCCTTTCTTGTGTGTGTCCCAATACTGAACCACCGCTGCGCCCGGGCTTTGAAGATGATTTGTACATTTTGTGTGAATTTGTAATTTGTCTTTAAATTTTTTTATTTGTTTTTAGTCTGTGTCTGGTAGCTCATGAAATAGTTGATTTGGGATGTACTGTCAAGATGTGTATACTGTAGAGGCAGCTTGTGTAGACTTGTGTTTGGTAATAATGTAAAAGAAGAAAACAATTGCTTTTCACAGCATGTCCATACTTAACGTGCCTTTGGTGTTTTTTTTAAACATACACAAGAAAACAAATCAACAACCTTAACGTTGCATATGAGAGTTTTTAACTGTGTTG
This sequence comes from Synaphobranchus kaupii, assembly GCA_029718625.1. Taxonomy (NCBI): domain Eukaryota; kingdom Metazoa; phylum Chordata; class Actinopteri; order Anguilliformes; family Synaphobranchidae; genus Synaphobranchus; species Synaphobranchus kaupii. The sequence goes on along the minus strand of CM056378.1, from coordinate 96,113,045 downwards.
ATGTGTAGAGTCAATCATGTTAGTGGCTTCCGGTGCAAGTCTAAGCAGCAGTAAAATTCCAAAATCAAGGGGGAATTTACAACAAAAATGCCCTCTTATTGGTCCTTTCAAATAATTGATTTTACTTTTGAATCGGTTTTAATACTTTAAGTGAAAAACTGCATACATGATCATATCCGGCGTGGCCTTGCAGCAGTTATCTGTTGGTAAACACATATGTTTCTATTGATGGCAGCCAATCCTTCTCCAAAATGTATGATAATCTCTGATGGATTTTGGACAGGAATGAAGTGCTGTAAATTGCTCTCTCTCTCTCTCTCTCTTTGTCTCTGTATTTGTAAAGTTAGGTTGGAAGAGAGAGAGAAATCTGTTAATCTTCCCAGAAACCAGTCAAAAATCATGTGAAAAAGATCCACAGTAACCAAGGCCACTTATTTATTTAGGATAGTGTGTCATGAGGTATGAGGGGGAGAACTTGGCTGAGGGGGAGATGTGTGCCGTCCAACCAGTTCTCCAAGCGCACAGCGTTACGTCCATTGCTCTATTTGACAGGTAAATACACCCGTTTGTAACGTCACCAGTAGGTCATCGTAAATCAGCAGCAACTGGGCTCTCAACTTTCAGCAATTTAATGACGGAATTGCTAAGGACCAATGCAGAAATTACCCAAAATACCGATGCACACAAAAAGTTCACAGCTACTGAATATGTTGGCAAAATACATTTGGATACACATGCATTGGAGAAAGTAATGTGCAGATTGAATATCGCAAGAAAAAGGCGACTGTTTAGACTTCAGTACATACTTCTGCTAGGGAAATATTATACCTTTTAGCATCCATATTCTGTCTATGTAGGTTTTTCAGGTGTGAATTGTACAGGCAAAATGCAACGTTACGGAACTTTTTTATGTGCCAATGAGAGGTGAGATCCAAAGATAGTTTTGAAGTACACCACAACCTCCAACTATGGATTTCATCTCCCTTGTGCACTTTTTCAAGGCATCGCTCAAAAGGTTCATTTGGCCATGATTATAGATATAGTCGTATACTTGGGTGAACCAGAATGAAGACTTGAAGTACTGTACGCATGAAAAAAAGCATTACAATTGAACTGTTGATTGATCTCTTGTTAATTTATTTAATGGCTGATATAATTCAAGTTCAAGTGGCATTCAGGCTTCTCAGGAAGGTAGTTGTGCAAGAACTAATAAACTTTTCTAAAGTTCCTCGTCTTCTCGTTTCTGTCACGCGATCTGATCTCTTTGATAGATTGCGCCCAAACAGCTTTCGAACAGTTTTGTACTGTCTGCATTTGAGCAGGCAGATATGTGAAGACGGTACACTGAAACATGACTGCCACTGCTCACTTCTGCTGACACTGATCTCTGGTATTGCTTTTAGCTTAAAACGTCGGTTTTGTTTTTGTGATTCATTCATTTGAGTGCTCAACCAATAACATTTTGAAGTGGCCCAGTGGGATTGCTTGTAAACAGACAAGCAAATTGAGGGACTAATTAAACATTTTTTTCCAGATTGGCATAGTAAGTTTTCTCTGGGTTTTTATCCCCACTGGGAAATATCTGCTGTGACGACCTGAACATAAGCAGAACTACACAGAATAGACTGTTAGCAGTCTGTCAATCCAATGTGAACAAAGCATTACCAGCACATTATCTCCAAAGGGACTCCAAATATTGTTTTACATTATATTTATAGCTAACGGAATCTTTCGAGACAATGGAAGAATGTTGGGTTTTCTTTAAATAAAAAAATAAAAAAACATTAATGCATTGCTATTTGTTGAAAATTAAAAATGAAGATCTCATGAGAATTGTTTTTCCCATCAGGCACTGCGTGTACATACCTTTATGTGCATACAGTATATAATGCATGTTGCTCCTGTTGGCAAGGGCCTGAGGTCCTTTTGAGCAGGTAATTATGTAGACATTACTCTGAAACATGATTGGCTCATTCTTGTCAGCTCACCAACCCATGACTGACAGTTCTGTTCTACCAGGTGCCGAACATTATTTGAATGTGAGTCATTCTTGCCACAGGCTACATGTATAAACATTTTGTGACATGGTGCCAGGCCTATTTCATAATCACTATTTGGGACAAACATTTAAGATGCTCAGGTTAGCTAATTATATTTTAAAGTGACTTAATTCTATTTCCTACAAACAAGGCACACAGAGAAATATTTTCCACATTTCTTATTCACACGTACATTTTTTGTTACAAAATATCCACTGTGAGGCTCTGTGACCTGATTGGGACTATAATGTTTTTTTATCTGTATTCAAAGCATATGTGAAAATGACCCATCCACTTCAGTTTTTTGAGAAAGAAAAATATATTTGTTTTTCAAAAAACTTTCAAGAATTTAGACTTTCTTAAAAAGAAGAAATTATTGACTAAGAAATAAAAATGGAAAATCTTAGAATTGTCTTTATGATTGTGAAGGTCTCCTATTAGGAATTGTGTGTGTACACATTTGCATTTGTATACAGTATATTGCCCCTATTGGCAAAGGGCAAGAGGGCCAACCAGCATGTTTGGGAGCAGTAGGCCACACCCATCTCCTGTCCGCATCTCATATTCCTATCATGATGCGTGAGACAGCTGCATCCGTCAGGAATGCAGGGGGGTAGCCCTGATCCATGCAGAAGTACCCCGAGGCTGGATTGCACCAGCATGCCACTGCAAGTACCATTACAGCCATTGCAATTCCAGCAGCTTGGGGGAAATGCAAAAATTATAGGGGATGCATTTTGAACTGCAGGAAATGCCTTCTAAGGGAACCACAACTCCAAAACTGTATGTAAAATTCCAAAAAGAACTTTACCATTTCATAGTTAAATCTCTTCCAAGTTATTGTAAAGTGAGGTAAAGGGAATGGAGGCCCTGTGGGTTCTCTGCTTCTGAGAGTTCGAATCACTAAAGGAGAAGTGCACAACTATTCTTGAGGGACTTGTGTGTATGGCCGCTTTTGTTCCAGGCAATAACTTTTCCGAGCAGCTGTACACACCAATTCTGGCTGACATCCATCGCAGACCACAGTAAGGTCTCAACAAGGATATGCGTGCAGTTCAGAGATTACTTTACCATAAACATCAGATGTAACAATTGTGTCCATTACGTAATTAAGAGAAGTTGGCATGAAATAAACATGGCTGTCATTCTGCGCCCCTGAGATTCAAGCTCACATGGTGTGATAAATGTACTTGTGGTAGGGGGGCGTGGTTTTAGGCGCTGTCGGCAAGAGAGAGAGTCAACTCGGGTGGTTTGTGGAACCGGCACAGCGGTCGGAATTCAAGCAATTGGTGACGTATGATTATTGTGGATTGAATCACTTAACCAATTGCCTTGATTGGTCGACAGTGAGCCTGGGAGGATAAAAGGAGACTTCCGTGAGGAAAAGAAAGTTTTGACCTGGAGAAGAAGGAGTGTGTTGTGTGGGTGCGGGTGTAGCTGTGTGTGTGCTTTGGGCGAAAAGCACACGGGGAGAGAAAAATGGCTGAAAGAGCCAATTGTGGGGGGGGGGGAACTAATAAAACCCCACGAACTTAACCGAAGTGTGCGACTCTTCTCTGGAGCGGTGGCACTCACTTTGCCACAGTACTTTTCCATGAAATGGCTTTAGCAACCATCTGAACATTGACTTCTCAAGGAAGACTACCACGTGTCCATATGAGAAAGTCAATACAGATTTATAAATAGGTTCTTGGCATGTAACATCAGCCATGCAGTTAACTTCAACACTTGATATTCTAAGTCAGCTGCATAAAAGAAACTGCACGTTACTTTAGTTAGTAAAGGAAGATAGAACTTTATTCAGTATACTTTGTTTATACATGTATAAAGAAAAAAAAACAGATATAGACAAACAGAAACTCATTTTTGTACATAACCCAACTTTTTCTGTATGCATGGCAGAAGCCAGAGACAAACACCAATTTTGCGATCCGTTAACTAATCCCCTCATAATGACCAGGATTGATTACAGATTCACGCAATCATTTTTTTATACTTTTAGTATACATGAAAGCCTCTCGAATATAATTTGTCCATCAGGAAATGTCATAAATAACTATTTGTATACAAGCATTTTGTCAATTTTTTATTCTTTTTTTTTTTTTTTCCCAAGTCGTTAGTTATTCTTGGTCGTCTGTATTTGTTCCATTTCCAGAACTTGGTGGCCTTCACTAGACTGCAATGACTTTTCTTGTGTTCTACGAGCAGTTCTTGGAATTTTAAAATGTGGCTGGGCATCCACATATTGTGTTCCAGGCATGAATGCAAATTGGAACACCTCAGTTATTATGATCTTAATCACTGAATAAACGTCAAGTCTTGAACAAGTTGGCTGTTATACCAACTCACACCAGCCCTCTACTACAACAATCTGCTCTATCCCAATAAATATTCTTGTTCATTTCCATGTGATATTAACACAAATCCATTTTGAACTAACACAGCATTACAAGAAATGAATAAAATTCACAAATTGGCCCCGAAACAAATATTGCATAAAGCAAACAACACTCTCAGCAGGTCCAAATTACATTGGCGAAATAGATGGGCAGCTTGCATAACAGATGTGATCAAAAATTTTAAAAAGTGCAATACCCTAAACCAGGGGTGTCTAGTGTCCAGTCCCAGAGGGCTGCAGTGTCTGCTGGTTTAACTCCGGTCCTGGAGGGCCAGATTCTACAGGTTTCTGGTGCATTCCAGTGCCTATGCAAATTCAAGTCAACGACATTAGAGTCGATACAGCTGAGTTTAAGGTCTAAACAGGCTGCTGTTTAAATGAAATAAAGAAAACCTGCAGAAACTCCAGGTTTTACAGACACCCCTACCCAAAATCAGCTTGGTCCCTGTTTCCCAGACCAACACCAGTGATAAGGCCCACGCCCGACAACTTTAAACGAAGACAAAACTTCAGTTTAAGTTAGCCTTCATCGGCCGCCACTATAACACTTTTCTCCCAGGAATTAAATCACAGGAGTCAGTGAGTCACAGTATTCAACTTAATTCTTTCATCCATTTTTTTTATAGCAACCATTTAACCTGGGTTAGCCCTACAGCTGCTGCAAGAGTATCATTTGAGCTTCAAGTATACATATAGCAGTTGCGTTTGAAATTGTAAGGATGAAAATGGTGGTTTGTCTAAAAAGTTGAACAATTTTTAATATTATTCAATATTAAAAAATTCATGTATGCGAGTGAACTAAATGCCACCTAAATCGTATCATCCTTTCAACAGGATGCAGTAGCATTTTCAGAGTCAATCACTTCTCACCTCTACAAATGTTCATTTAAAAAAAACCCAAATGTTGAGAAACAGGTCTTATTCCAAACCTCACTCCCTTGTAGCTACAGTAACAGGGATCAGTGATCACTTGACCTTATCAGATCCATAGAGTGGAGGGAGCAAGAGACTGGTTTGGAATGTAATCGCAGCCTACCGTCTCGTTTTCAGTGAACGAGGCGGCGGACAGCAGCGCTTAGAGATTTCCCTCCCTCACTGAGGGGAAAACTTCAGAGGAACTTTCGGCAGACAGAAACAGTCTCCGTGCTCCTCGAGAACCACATTTGACAAGTGCAATGATGCAACAGCCTATGAGAACGCAGTAAAACGCGTAGAAGGCGATGTGCGTGTATATTTTCCTAAAACTACCACGCTCAGATGTATTTGAATGGAGCGCCGAGGCCTTTCGGAGATTAAAGTGTGGAGTTTGCTGAACGATGCATTCCGCCCTCGGGTCGCCTCACACCTCCAACATTTCACAACCGGTTAAGGTTGTTATACCCAGTTACTTTCAGTAGAACACACATAGGTGATTTGTAGCTTCCGCAGTCCTTTGGTTTTTTAAATATTATTTTTTTTTATACTCCTGCCGTTCCCTTTTGGGTTGAGGCGAGGAGGCCGAGGTAAATTAGGCGGAGTAGAGGTTGAAAGGGGTGTAGCCCAGGATGAACTCTCCCACTCCAACGGAGTACATGACCTGCGCGATGCCGAAGAGAGGAGCGATGACGAGAGCCCTGCAGCCGGCGCCCTTCAGGAAAGCAGAGGGGCCCTCCTTCCGCATGATCTTACTGCAGAGACACACAGCACACTGGTGAGTGCTCACATTATATTACGTTACATTAGATTACACATTACAATACACTTGGGTACAAGTGTACATTGGCAGTGCCCACATGCCCATGTGCCACTAAACTACACTGCCGTCCATGGCTGGACCAAGCACATGAAACAAAGTCAAGTTAGCTTCGGAGAGCCGAGCGCAAGGCCTACCTGACGCAGTCGACCACTCCTTTGTAGCTCTCCTCGTTTACCCCTTTGCTCAAGGACTGCAGCCTCGTCTTGACAACTAAAACGGAAAAAGACCAACGGTTACCAACTGAAAAATGGTAAACACCGGCGCATTCATAATGACCAAATTCCCTTAGTGATCATGATCCTAATCACTGAAAAAAGTTCCAAGTCTTCACAAAATGGCTATTTTAGCACCCAGGCACACACACACACACACACACACACGCCAGCACTCTTATACTTTTGCTCCATTCCATATGCTACTCCATTAAGTCAATAAGCATTATTCCAATAGATATTTTATCATGTCAACCTTCTCCATTCCAATAGATACTTGTATTGACTGGTCCAATCATGAGCAACTGCCCTTCCCCGCTCTTCTGAAGCTGTGGAACAAACTTAGGGAACCTCCACGGTAATGGACTCACCGTCGCAGGGGTTTACCACCACAGCGGCAGAGGAGCCCGCCGCACAACCCGAGAGGAAGGACCAATAGAAAGGGGTGTTCTCTGAGGGGGAGGGCTGGCCCAGACGGTTCAGGTGGGCAAACAGGGGGAAGTAGACCACCGAGAAGGGTACGTCCCTGAAGGGCGGAGGGAAAAGGAAAAACAAAAAAAATGTAAAACCATCAAAAATGCAACAAGCACACAAAGAATATTGCGTTGCGAAACGAAGGGCGGAAGCGGACAGTTCTTCTAAAATTGCCATACACCTGCAGTAACAGCTACTGGTGAAAAGAGGGTTAAACTACTTGATGGGTCCGTCAGGTTCTTTTCTAAAACTCGGTTGGGGACGGGGACGGGGCTCACCTCATGATTGTGGCCCCGAGCCCCTTGTAGAGGCCCTGGATGCCCTGCGTGTGCAGCAGCTCGTAGGCAATCTGAGTGGCCGACACCTTCCTGACCACAGAAACAGGGCCCGCGTTGTAGGAGCGGCTCAGCACGGCGTTAGCGGAGCCCAGCTTGGTGGAAGGCATGATGGCCGGCTTCCTCTGCTGTGCCGCTACAAGGGGACACAGAATTAGTTTGCACGCGCATACAAAACACTCAAATTTAAAAAATGTTAAATAAACTTTCATCAGTTTGGGACAGAAACCCATAAGCCCGGCTGACACCGCACAAGGAAATATATTCTAAATGCATAATAATAAAATTACACACATATACAAGACTATAACAATTCCATGGAGAAATAATAAATACTAAGAGAACAAGTACAGCACATCCTGAACCAGACTTAACAGGCTTTGCCTTCTTACCCAGTCGACCAGCATCCTGGAGCTGGATCTTGAGCATCTCCATAGGAGTGGTTATAATGACCTGGCACATGCCCGCCCCGCACCCAGCCAGCATTTCTTTGAAGACGGTCAGCCCCTTCCTGCAATGCACAAACAGGTCAGCCCCTTCCTGCACTGCAAAAATTCACAGCGCATGTATGGCAACATGCTAGATCGAACTTGGCGTCTGTCCATCGACCGCACTTACCCGTCTTTGCTGAGGTGGTGACGGAAGAAGTCATTGGCCGCAAGCTTGATTGCCTTCTCCGGGGTAACCAGCGTCAAGTTGACTGCAGCGCCTAAAAAAATAAAATAAAATTCAAATTAGCCGGGTGAGCCAGAACGGAGGGGCACCGTCACAGGTACAGACAAGAACAATTTTCTGAAATAAATAAATCCCCCTTCACTATCAACAACTGCGTTCACACATGTAGGTTTATGCCAAAACAAAACGGCTGGTAATAATACGCAGCTTGTTCAACATGTGCAGGGCTGCGACTGCTCAAACATTGCAGATATGATCATGGAGGGGGTTGCACACATCTACATTACAAGGAAAAAATAAAAATAAAAAAATAAAAAAATAAATAAATAAACATTCAGATGGAGGAAAGGAGGAATATCACAGATAATAGGCAGGACATTTTTAAATGAGCGATAGCAAAGTGGCAATCCAGAGAGAAAGAAGAATTCAAATAAATATGTCCCACTAAGGAACTGAAACGAGTGCCAAAACCAGTTTGGCAAGATTTACACGGCAACGTACATGAGAAAGTAAGCGCCTTGTAAAGAATAGCCCTTACTGGACAGAACAAATGCACAAATGTTTCCATTAGCATACATAGAAGAAAATGTTAGTGGACAGTGACAAGCAAAGATGGTCACTAGCTAAGAGGTCAAACAAAAAACAGAACTGTACAAAACAAAATGAATGCAAACAAATGAAACCTAGTTACAACAGTGTGGTTTGGTAAGAATCGTTAAATGATTTGCCTGCAGCGTGGCTACGCCTAATCGGCTAGCCTTCAATATCCATGGGGACCCACGTCTGTAACATGAAAAACACAGATGCAACAAACAGATGCACAGAAATGGAGACCGACACAGTTGGCTCCATTTTTACCCACAAAATGGCTGAAGCTTTTGAGGTTGCACGCACACACTCATTGTTGCATTACAACTTCATAGACAATACATAGCTTCAGAAACACAATATTTCACGTTGGGAAATATCTTTGGCACCGTCTCAATGTCAGCTTCTAGTGACAAGTATGAAAAATAATTTTTACTCAAAAGGGCCATTTACGAGTAACTTGTTCACTGTCGATACAAGTTAGATCAACCATGGTTGATAGAAGCAAACATTTGGACCAGTAAGCACATAGACAATGATAACACCAACACTGTACAGGGCACTGATGATCACATGGGGGAGGGGGGGGGGGGGGGTGTCAACTTAAAAAGAATAATAAAATCTTACCTCTGTACATCCCAAAGTAACCTTCAGATCGGACAGTTTTGATGAGGCAGTCCATCCTAAAAAGGGGAAACAAAGCCATCCATGTTAGGGCACCACCCAAAGTAAGCCAAATCATTTCAACATCATTCAACAACCAAGGCCCGACCGAAGTTGCGCAAAGATCTTATCCTCTTTGTTCTTGCAATGTGGCAAAACTGAAAATGGTTTGACTAGAGGAGTTGACAGCTCAGTGAGTGCACTGAAAAAACAGAAGATAAGTCTCCCATGTCACACATTCCAACAAAATGACGCGTGGGCCGGAGGCGGACGCTGGGAGGGAGCGCATCGCATGACTGAGGACGAGGGTCATTTTCCATATCAAGAACACCAAATCCCCCCAATCCAACCTGTAGCAGCTCAATAGGAAGACTTACATGCTCTTATAGACTTGCTGGCCACTTCTCTGGTTTTGTAGTCTGGTCTTGGCTAGGTCGATGGGGAAGACACAGGTCACTCCCACAATGCCAGCAATGCCACCATTAATGAGCTTGGCAGGAAGACTGTGGAAGCAAACAGGACAAGAACATAAGCTTCCCTTTCTGAATTAAATGCAAGCAATAATTCAAACAGTCTGAGCCGAGTACATTTCACTTTCCATGTGATTTCCTACTAATCTACATCTACAGAAAATGACCAATTAAGTTTGTGAAAAATATGACCAAGCATTCTATTGCCAAGCTGTAAGTTTAAAGTACCAGTCCTACACTTTACAGAATCCTATCTTTTGAAAACAAACTGAAAACCAATACACTCCATGCACACAGACACCAGTGACATCAGTGATATGCGTTAGCTCCAAATATATACACCATTTTAAGTAACACTCGTATTCCGTCAGTGTTCCAACAGTAACCACCTGGAAAAATTATAAAAACGAATAACTTAATTTGCCAATGTAAAAGTATATAAGCCAAGCAACCTCCAAAAGCTATTTTTCCACGTTAGTCCCTGCTTGAGTTAATGACACTCCCAAATCACGTTCTGTGAAACGGACTAAACCACCAGAGATGGGAAGTAGCAGAGCATTTTCCCTTAAGGTTGTCTGAACAGCAAATGCAAAAAAAAAAGTGTTTTAAAAGGCATTTATGGTTGGACAGCAAGGAAATTAAACCCAGGGAAAGGGTCAGTTTGCTAAACCAAGCATTAAAAAAAATAAATCAGGATCACAAGGTTTATAAGAGTATGAATATACACTAACACTTCATAGGACTGATTAAATGCTGGCCCGCTAATCTAATACAGTAAGACTATAATCACATATACCAGTACTTGTGAAATTAAAACTAAGCTCAATGACAGATCATTTTAGAGAATTACTTTCTGCTTTTAGTACACTTGACAAACTTGACACCAGTCCAATGAGTCCATACCATCACTTCTCATAACTAGACAAAAGTTTACCATTACAAATAATTACAAAGCCCTGAAAGGATTGACACAAAAACCTGGCTGGAAATGAATCTAATAAAGATAAGATCCGCTTACTCCACTGAAAAGGAGATGGAGGTTTGAGATGTGTTCTCAAGCTGTCAAAAGGGTATATCAATATAAGTGATGACCAGCACGGCAGATAATCCTCAGTAGACTTTCTTTACAAAAAAACCTGAAACTGCTTGAACATACCTGATCTGTTGCTGGGACATGGTTACTTCAAGGACGGGTGACGGCGCGCAGGAGCTGGTTTGGTCTGTAGAGTGGAGGCGTCCGGAGGGTCACTGCGGTAGGGATGAGAAGTTGTATATATAGGCCAGCTCTGCTAACTTCAAAGGCATGCATGCCAAGCTACGCCCCCTCTAGCGATTCATCTTTCCGTAACGACCGCCCCCCTGCGCTTAACCACTTCCAGACGCGCCAGCTCCCCCTCACCGCATCACAGCAGAGCATGAGTGCTCGAAAAATGCACCCTCCCTTCCTCCACTACCACCTCCTCTACTCCGTGCCCCGGAAACGGATCTTTGAGTTTTAATCTAATGTTGCTGATTACATCTTAATTACGTATTAATGGTTACATATTAATTAATGTCTCGACGCAAACTGCAATGTCAGGTACATTTTATACTGTACATGCAAATACTTATACTCAAAACGTTCAGGCAGTTTTGCATACTTCTGGGTAGGAGAGGAGTGGTAGTGGGGGAAGGGAGGTGGGGAGTAAAGAATATTGGGAGGCAGCCCAAGGGCTTTTTTTTTTGCACACGATGTGACCGGAGCCGTGCGCAACGCATTGAAAGGGGATCCGTCGTGGATGTGTGCACGCCACTAAACTGTGTCTCGTACGTGCAAAGCTCTTGGCTGTCTCAAATGGTCATATGGACAGCACGGCACAAGCGGCACAGAGTAACGTTAGCAAGTTATCAGACCCTTGCACACAGCCTTTGAGAGATGAATGTCTGCCAAGAAAGGCTCTTACATCCACGCCCAGGACTTGTTTCAACTGGGTCGGTTGTTAAAAGAAAAGGTAATATTACGAGCCTAAAATTTGCATTTGGCTCACAGAAAGTTTCCCAATAGAAAGTGACAAGTTCACACCTGTCAGACAAGCAGAAAAGCCAGTCGACCAAGAAACGTTAGAGCGCCGTACCTTTCCAGCGTTAATGACTAGTTCGGCGGAACAAGCTCGGTTAGCGGTAACGATTTTTTTTTTTTTTTTAAATGTATTTAACCTTTATTTGTTAAATACATTTATTTAACCAGGGGTCTCTTTTGCACAGGAGCCCTGCAGGCAACACAATTACAGACAAGCTTTGTACAAAGACCTTATAAAAAGCGTCTGAACAGAATATACAATTGGGAGAAATATATAGGAAACATAATATACATTTAAAATATAGACAAGTGTGCGCATGAACACACATACAATACAACTAATACAGATGGATTATTCCAAGTAATTGCACACATTTTCTTCAATGATCAAGTTAGTTACCAAGGCCTTAAACTGCCCAAAGGACACAAATGAATCTAATTTGAGTGTCTCCTGAAATGTATTCCACATATGTGGTGCATATACTTTAAAAGCAGGTCTGTCTAGTAAGATTAAACCTGGCACGCCTCCTTATCAATTGTGCTCGATATGTGTTCGCCTTTTTAAGTATGCAATTGCTCCATTTAAAGTAGCCTACAAAATCTCCTCAATCTACAAGTCACTTTGACCTGCCTGTCAAACTAGATAACGCATTTACCGGCAAAGTAACCATGGGAGGCCATCCAGTTTATTATAGATGAAGCAGTTCGCATTAAGGCTTGCTTTCAACTGATGACCTGAAAAAGCGTTTCGAGCTGCTGATAGCTACCGGCTAAACGGCAGACATCGCAGTCGTCCTCCAGAAGACTAAGACCTCAAACTACTGGTAATGCTAGCAAGATAACCAACCACTCAAATTAGAAAAAGTCGTGCACAATAAAAAAAAAAGAAGAAGAACATGCTTTCACTCACTAACTTACCGTTAGCTAAACAGGAAGCTGCCCTCACTTGAATGTGGCCAACCGAGTTGGCAAGCTATCCATAGTAGCCTACTCGAGACAGTACCATATTATTCTCCAGCTTTAAATAGGTAACGTTGTCATAAAATTTCTTCTTACCGTGAAAAAGGACGACATCTGACAGATGTTTAGGTAAATCTATCACCACGGCGGCACTTTCGTCACAAGTCAGCAATTATACCGGAGAAATGCCCTCTTTGAAAACAAAAAACGAATGAATATAAAAAGGTGAGTCTGTTACTGCATACCCGTTTTTGCTAAAGCTGCATCATAGCTATGATAACGCGGAGCTGTCAAAACTATAACAGCGCGGAAACCCTTAAAAAATAAAACATAAAAACCGTAGCTAGGCTACACGTAGCCTATGGCTATGACATATTATGGACTAAACAAGCCACATTTTAGTTAATAAAACTCAAGTAAGCTAATTTAGATATCCAGTGAGCACAAGTGGCATACAGAACTAGTTTAATATTTTTTTGCAGCATTTTTATGTAAGTATAAACCGAACTATTTTTTTTTTAATACAATTTGTTTGATTTATTTATTTAAGTATGTGCCGAAGTATGCCTTCCTGGCGTGTCTCCCCGTGGCGCAGTCTGTAGCTCGCCGTAACTAGTTTCCCCGTGCTCTTTGTGATATCGGTTCGAATCCGAGCTGCTCCCATTCGTCTTGTTTCTACAAGGTGCTGTCCAATAAGCTGAAAGGCTATAGGCTATTACACGTATTTTAAGAAAATATAGTCCATTTCAGTACTTATAAACCTTTGTAGGGTCCACCTTGTTAAACTTTTCAGCTCTTCAGCCGTTTAAGTGGTAGGCTACAATTTGACATCATGACACCCCAGCACCACTGGGTCGTAAATTCCAGGGGAGAATAATAAGTGCCTAGGCACTCAAATCACTAGACTAAATACCAAATGAAACATTATGGGTAGTCAACATATTTATTGAAACAGAACCAAACCAAAAATTTCACATTTGTGGGTTTAAAAAAACAACAAAAAACAGCTGCGGTGGGTGAAGTCAGTCCTTTGTGCAGGCAAAACATATATAGTCCCCCTCCACCTGCGGCCTCCCCACGCAGTCCAAATGATACCATCGGCCACAATCATGTTTGGTGCACTCAATCTGAAAAAACACATTCATAAAAATTTACAATGTGGCACATTGGTAGTGTGGGTGCAGGTGAAAATGGCAGACGCATCTCTACATTTGTAGAAAAATAATACAAACCCATTCGTCCAATTGAACATTTCTTGCAGGTTTGCTGGTGACCTCACCACACGCCACACACAGGTCTGTCATATCATCTAAAAAATTTTCTATTTCACACAACCATTCAATCTCTCTTAGATGATATGACAGACCTGTGTGTGGCGTGTGGTGAGGTCACCAGCAAACCTGCAAGAAATGTTCAATTGGACGAATGGGTTTGTATTATTTTTCTACAAATGTAGAGATGCGTCTGCCATTTTCACCTGCACCCACACTACCAATGTGCCACATTGTAAATTTTTATGAATGTGTTTTTTCAGATTGAGTGCACCAAACATGATTGTGGCCGATGGTATCATTTGGACTGCGTGGGGAGGCCGCAGGTGGAGGGGGACTATATATGTTTTGCCTGCACAAAGGACTGACTTCACCCACCGCAGCTGTTTTTTGTTGTTTTTTTAAACCCACAAATGTGAAATTTTTGGTTTGGTTCTGTTTCAATAAATATGTTGACTACCCATAATGTTTCATTTGGTATTTAGTCTAGTGATTTGAGTGCCTAGGCACTTATTATTCTCCCCTGGAATTTACGACCCAGTGGTGCTGGGGTGTCATGATGTCAAATTGTAGCCTACCACTTAAACGGCTGAAGAGCTGAAAAGTTTAACAAGGTGGACCCTACAAAGGTTTATAAGTACTGAAATGGACTATATTTTCTTAAAATACGTGTAATAGCCTATAGCCTTTCAGCTTATTGGACAGCACCTTGTAGAAACAAGACGAATGGGAGCAGCTCGGATTCGAACCGATATCACAAAGAGCACGGGGAAACTAGTTACGGCGAGCTACAGACTGCGCCACGGGGAGACACGCCAGGAAGGCATACTTCGGCACATACTTAAATAAATAAATCAAACAAATTGTATTAAAAAAAAAATAGTTCGGTTTATACTTACATAAAAATGCTGCAAAAAAATATTAAACTAGTTCTGTATGCCACTTGTGCTCACTGGATATCTAAATTAGCTTACTTGAGTTTTATTAACTGAAATGTGGCTTGTTTAGTCCATAATATGTCATAGCCATAGGCTACGTGTAGCCTAGCTACGGTTTTTATGTTTTATTTTTTAAGGGTTTCCGCGCTGTTATAGTTTTGACAGCTCCGCGTTATCATAGCTATGATGCAGCTTTAGCAAAAACGGGTATGCAGTAACAGACTCACCTTTTTATATTCATTCGTTTTTTGTTTTCAAAGAGGGCATTTCTCCGGTATAATTGCTGACTTGTGACGAAAGTGCCGCCGTGGTGATAGATTTACCTAAACATCTGTCAGATGTCGTCCTTTTTCACGGTAAGAAGAAATTTTATGACAACGTTACATCAATACTGTCCATAATTCATACATGAAGCGCCACAACACATTTTGGAGAATGAGGACTAATTCTTTAGCCTACTAGCTTTCCAAAAATATTCAATGCACTTTTGTGTGCGCTTGGTATAGGTTAGCTAACAGTTCGTCAACTTTTCATCTAGTTAGGAAGAACGAACGTTTGTTAAAAGTAAAGCATTCTACCCAGCAGCGGAGTAATGTTTTAAGTAGCACTACAATTTCTCCCAAACGTCCAATGGGTAAGCCTATCTTTTTATCAGGAGTTATTGCATTATAATTTTAAAATAGAAAACTTACCGAAATATAACTCACGAAATACACTAAGTCTGAATATTCCCTCTTGAATACGTTTGAATGGAGTGAGTGGAAATTTCCAAACAGTGGAAATTTCCGCTCTTATTAACCCGGCTTTGAGGGCCGTACCGCATTCTAGATCATCCAATCGCAGAACAGATATTTTGCATACTCAATCGTCATTGGTTTTGATTCACATTACCTTTGATCTTTAGCCAAAGTTGTTGTAGTAGTGACAGTCAAGTAGTTGAAGAGTGAGCTAATAATGCACAATCATGTACAATCTTACCTGATGTATGTCCCTTTAAATAGGATACTACAAAAGTATATCTGTGCAAAATGGAAGTGTTTACTTGGATTATCTTATAGTTGAGTATAGCTTCTACTTTTTTAGTTTTTCAAATGTGCATCACTAGTCTTGCAATGCAATAAGTCACAAAGTTGAAACATAAAAAAACAGTAATACTCAAATTAATATTGATGTATGTTTTTTTCATTTTGAATCTATTTCCAACTGTTGGCTGTAATTTACCAGTACGCAAATCTGGCTTTTCAAATATCTAAGCAATGGTCTAAACAAAGGGTGCATGTAATGCAGTGACTTAAATCCGTGAAATGCCTAAATCCTTAAGATATAATACTGTATTTTAATTAGACATGCTCCTGAGACAGGCACTTATGAGATACCATCAGGTAAAAAGGTTTACACTTATATAAGAAGTATACAGCTTTGGAAACTGACATGGTATTGGGTGGGTTTTGGGAGGAAAAAAAGAGAGATTTGAGCAGAATACCCTGACAGTCTCACCATTCCCAGTCTGAAACTACTAATGGGGTTAAGGGAGGGAGTTAAGAGCACTGGATACATTTTCTCATTAACTGCTTTATTTTTATTTATCATTTTATTATTTTTGTAATATCTTGCAGATGTATGGTGCTTGCTTTCTACAGTATTGTTAATGTCAGAATATAAATAACCATGTCAGTGTACAGATTTTGTAAACAGTAATGTTCATGTTTTAAGTTATGTTAAAGTTTGAACTAAACTTTGTTTAGTTTAGTCGCATACATCTAATGGTTGAAAAGTTAATTAAACAATGAGCTCCTTATATCTTGCAAACTCCACTTGGCATCTGAGCATGCCAAAACAAAGTGAGACTGAATTTGGTTACTATGAACTGAGTAACCATTTATGTCTGATGCAATAACAAACTTGTTACTGCTTTGTGTGGACGTGGATTCTTTGCAAATATTCATTTTTTAAATTAGGCTTTCTTTCTGTTGTGCGATACGCCATATTACCCACGGAGATCATGTGACAGGTATGGGATTTGTATGGCTTGAAACGTAGTCTTATGAAGAGTTACAATGGCTGAAACTTCACTTATATTTGGTGTTAATAAATTAATAGCACCAGACAGCAGCCACCATAAACGGCACATCAGAAAAGTTGCAAAGCAACAAAGCCACGTGTGTGGGATAGATAGTAAGGGTAACACAAGAATCACAACAAACAACATAACAATCTAGCTCTGCGCTTGTAAATGACAGAGATAGGTATGCCATTGGCAAAACCCACAAGGCCACTCTCATTGTGTAAAATGGCTGAGGGGACAAATTCCAGTAAAGGTCGATTGCTTCATCCATTACGATATCTGGGCTTTGTGCTTCAAAATACAGCTAGAACTGCTTTTGTTAACTAGACAATTCACGCCATTCCTACTT
Source organism: Synaphobranchus kaupii (assembly GCA_029718625.1). Taxonomy (NCBI): domain Eukaryota; kingdom Metazoa; phylum Chordata; class Actinopteri; order Anguilliformes; family Synaphobranchidae; genus Synaphobranchus; species Synaphobranchus kaupii. The sequence continues at coordinate 96,095,814 of CM056378.1, read as the reverse complement.
TAATGGCTCAATAGCAAAAGGTCCAAATCAAAGCCGTTCGGCATGTTTCAGTGATTAAGTGAGCAAATAACATACCCTTTCCATGGTGAAGGTACATAACCACCACGAGGGGGCCTGTTATACTAATAACCAATTAAATTCCATGAATAGTAACATAAAGGCAGTGTTAATTATATTTGCAATGTTAATTGTTTTAAACAGAAAATGTAAAAGATATAAATGTTTAACATAGAGAGTCTCTACTATATCTGTTATACTACTTTTAATTTGGGAAATTTAAACACTTTAGAGTGTAGGTTGAACCTTTCAGAAGTCCACAATCACAATGAGCCTGATGCATGGGTCTCCAAAAGACACACTAAGACATAATATGCATGGTTGTGATCGCATAGTTACATGTATCTACAAACGTTTGTAGCAGCTACTGCGTCTACCCAGCTTGTCTTAACAATTAAAGGCTGTCAATATATCCTCACCACAGCAAAGATGATGTTACCTGAAGTCATATAACATATAATTACATTTGTTGAGTTATTATTATTATTGTTATCATTATTATTATTGTTATTGTGTTTGTTTCAGCACTGAGACATCTATTGTGGTTCTGTACCAGGACCATGCAACAAAGTTTCAAAATGAAGTACACCCATACAGGTAGGTAAAAACCCATACAGGTTGGTAACAACAAAACCACAAAGCAGTCAATGAACAGGTATTTCATAAAGAGCAATGTAGATAGGCATCCACAACAGAACTTGTTTTCTATATACAATTTGCACACCATTAAACAGATGGTTATACAATGCCCTCCACTATTATTGGCACTGAGCAAAAAGGGTTATAAAAAATGCACCGTTTGGTGAATTAGCTTAATCTCACACTGAAAAAATGAGAAAAATCCAACCTTCAATTAAAGTTAATTTATTATTAGAAAAAAATCCCTCATCAAGAAATAATTATTTTTAACAAAACCACTTGTGTCACAATTATTGGCACCCCTGCATTTATCCATCCATCCATTATCTAACCCGCTTATTCCTGGTCAGGGTCACGGGGGTGCTGGAGCCTATCCCAGCATGCATTGGGCGAGAGGCAGGAATACACCCTGGACAGGCCACCAATCCATCGCAAGGCACACACACCATTCACTCACACACTCATACCTATGGGCGATTTAGAGTCTCCAATTAGCCTAACCTGCATGTCTTTGGACTGTGGGAGGAAACCGGAGTACCCGGAGGAAACCCACACGGACAAGGGGAGAACATGCAAACTCCACACAGAAAAGCCCTCGGCCGGGATTCAAACTCAGTACCTTCTTGCTGTGAGGCGACAGTGCTAACCACTGTACCACCGTGCCGCGCCCCCTGCATTTATATATAGAATAAAGTAATCTTTTAATATTTGGTCACATATCCTTTGCATGCCATGACTTCCTGATGTCTGTGACCCAACAACATCAAAAGACTCTTGATATCTTATTTTCTGGTACTCTTACAAGCGATACAATAATGTTTTGAATGGATCTCTATGGGAATCGGGGGGTGGGACTGGATTTAGCTGTAAATTACACTGGAACAGTATGTAACACATGGTTGGCTAAATGGCTCTAAGTCATCAAGGGTTTGACGTATCAAACAAGCCTTAAATCATCACTCTGCTGCCAGAAATGCAGTAGATATGGATGGATAACTGGAAGGGTTTCTTCTCCTGACTTATTTTTCCATAGAGTTCAATAAGAAAATTTGTCAGGAGAAACAACCCTTAAAGTGATCCATCCATATCTACTGCATATCTGGCAGCAGAGTGATGGTTTAAGGCTCGTTCATGGCATGCAAAGGATATGTGACCAAATATTAAAATGGATTACTTTATTCTATATATAAATGCAGGGGTGCCAATAATTGTGGCACACGTGGTTTAGTTAAAAATAATTATTTCTTGATGAGGGATTATTTTTTCTCATAATACATTTATTTCAATTAAAGGTTGGATTTTTGTCATTTTTTTATAACCCTTTTAACTCATCTTTACCAGGGGTGCCAATAATAGTGGAGGGCACTCTATTTATAAAATAATGCATATACTACCTTTACTACTTAAGAAGAATAAAAAATAATCATTCAGGATGTTATGCACTTAGTGTACCTCGCTTTGGATAAAAGCATCTGCCAAATTAATGTAATGTCTCCTGTGTAGTTCCCGGGCGTTTGCATTGCAGGTGAAGTACAGGTGCATTTTTGCTTGCAAAAGCCTTCATAATGTTCTTTGTAATTAAATGTTAAGTAAATCCAGCAATTATTCATGTCAGAGGAAGTTTATAAATGCCTGTGTTAAAAAAAATGTAATCCTCATCCCGAGGTACAGAAGTGTTTTGTCACTCAAATACAGTAGGTGATGACAACGAAGGCAATGTATCAGAGTCACTGTTACACAACACCTACACACATATGATAATCACTGATGTAGGTGTGTACTGGGAAATTTCCAGAACTAGTAGAATATTTCTCTAGGTAGCTAATTTACAGTTTCAGTCTCGACTATAATTTGTCTAATGAATTCTTTTTTTAAATATTTTATTTACCAGTGTGTATTTTAAGCCATATGCCTTGAGTTGTAGGAGTGCTTTAAAATAAATACACAAATTCAAACAAGTAAATACACAAATAAATATATTTTTTGCAATATCTATAAGTCAATTTAACATATGACCTCCCAGTTTTGTCCTAGATTTCTGACACACACACAGTCATACACTGTCAGTGACACAGATGATGGTGGGAATGACTTGTGAAATCAGAATTGAGTCATGTAGATGATCCACTGTGAAAGAAATTAGGACTGTACCGTTGGCTGGGGCGCTAGTTCAGATTCTATCTCTCTCTCTATCTCTTTCTCTCTCTCTCACTGTCTCTTTGCGGGTCCTTTAAAAATGGTACCGCAGGGATGTACAACAGCGGAGCTGAAACATGTTATGTCGTTCAGACGGCAAGTATATATGTTTTTAAATACGCCGTCAAAAAAACACCTGAAGCCTCTTTCCGTGTATTTCATGGTGACAACTCATTCATGTTGTTTGTAAGCACTGACAGTTTACGCTGTTTTGAATGCGGGGATGTGGGTCACAAACGTTTCTCATGCCCACATAGAAAGCAAGAGGGGGGAAATGAAGAGCCGGAACCGAGGCCTTCTGGACTGAGTTGTGGCAGTGAAGGAGGTACGAAAAATAGCGAAGCAAGGAAGGAGAGCGGGGAATGACAGTGGGGGTGAAGGGCCTTCGGAGCGAAGGAGAGACAACGAGGGTGAGGACGGAGTAGGACAGGGTATAGGCAATGGGGATCAGGACAAACCGGGAGAGGAGGAAATTTCTCGGCTCGGAGAACAGTTGGTTGAGGACGTGAGTCCGGTGTCAGAGCGGCCGGAGCGCCGGGAAGGAGCAGAGAACACTCCGGGGGTGAGTATAAGGCGGGTAGTGAAGGCAGGGGCACTGTTTGTTTAGGCAGCCCCAGTCAGTCAGGGGCAGAGAGGGGGGAAGCTGAAAAAGGAAGGCGCTGCTAGTGAGGCAAGTGCGGGGATGGTGCAGGGAGCGGGGGAACAACAGAAGCAAATGGATTTTGATGATTTACTGTCAGATATATCTGATATACCTGAAGAGAAGATGTATTCCGTTTAGGAAATTAGTACGTTTCCCGATGAAACGAAAAGCAAATCTGTAAATTTGACCGATTTTTTCCCGGATCTAGATAAGTTTGTACGTTCAGCTTAAGCTGGACAGAGGACCGCAAGTTACGACTTATTGTCTGAACAGCAGCGGTATCGACTAAAAAAAACATGTTACAATGGCGCGGCGAGTTGGAAAGGCAAGACGGGTAGCAACAAGGCAGCGGGGAACTGTAAAACCGAAACCGAGAAAAAATAAAAATAAAAGCACATGATTTCTCCGGTTAATATTGTCTTTTGCTTTCTCATTTCCTACGGTTGCTGTTTCTTCCTTTTCTTTTCTTTTTCCTCGTCATGGAAAGGCAATTTTTACACATTGGGTCATTCAGTGCCAATGGTTTTAGGGAGGGGAGGAAACGGGGTTTAATTTCTGAGTTGGTGAACTTACAAAAACATACAGGTGACGTTTCTGCAGGTGACGCACAGTGATGAGAGCAATGAGGTGGATTGGGGCTTGTGGTGGGAGGGCCAGCATGTTCTTACTCATGGTACCAATGTTAGTGCAGATGTAGCTGTGCTTTTCTCACCAGCACTGGGGGTGAATATTTTAGCGAAGTGGGAGGTAGAGAAGGGGCGCCTATTGGTTGTTAGAGCTGAAATAAATACCTTTGTTTTTGTGAATGCTCCTAGTAAGGGGGCAGAGAGGGTGGAGATTTTTAATAAAATGTATCAGCTACTACAGAGCTTTGACTCTGAGGACATTCTGGTGGTGGGGGGAGATTGGAACTGCACACTAGACTTCACACTAGATAGGCATGGGGGGAGTCACAATCATCAAGGTCAGTCTTGCTGGAATCATTACAAAGCTAAACCTGACTGATGTGTGGAGGGACAAAAATCCTTCAGTTAGGCAATACACTTGGGTGAAGGCTATAGTAGATATGGATGGATAACTTGAAGGGTTTCTTCTCCTGACTTATTTTTCCATAGAGTTCAATAGGAAAATTTGTCAGGAGAAACAACCCTTCAAGTCATCCATCCATATCTACTGCATATCTGGCAGCAGAGTGATGGTTTAGGCTCGTTTGATACCTCAGACCCTTGTTGACTTACAGCCATTTAGCCAACCATGGGTTCCATACTATTCCCATGTAATTTACAGCTTAATCTAGTCCCACCCCCCAATTCCCATAGAGATCCATTCAAATGCAAAGACGTTATAGTATTCTTCTAAGAGTACCTGGAAATAAGATATCAGGAGTCTTTTGATATCCTTTTATACAGAATCATGATGGCATCACCTGTTTACCTGTGGAATACCTGTTTACCACAGAAGTTGTTTGAGAGAATGGCAATAATGTGCAAAGCCGTTATCAAGGCAAAGGGTGGCTACTTTGAAGAATCTAAAATATAAGACTTTTTTTTATTTGTTTAACACTTTTTTGGTTTTTGCATAATTTAATTTGTGTTATCTCATAGTTTTGATGTCTTTACTATTCCAAAATGGAAAACAGTAAAAATAACGGAAAAAAACCTTCTATGAGTAGGTGTGTCCAAACTATTGACTGGTACTGTATGTTGCTGAGAGTTCAGACCCACAGTGCACAGCTGGGCTCCTACAGCACCTGCCATCATTATCAGCGGAACAGAGGGAGACGTTGGACTCTGTTTTCACATTGGAGGAGGTAACCAGAGCGGTACAGCAACTTTCCTCTGGGCGAGCCCCAGGGATAGATGGGCTTCCCTCTGAATTTTATAAAACTTTTTGGGGGATTATGGGGCCAGACTTTTATGAGGTCTTGCAGGACTGCTTGCGGGGAAAGTCACTCCCCAGGAGCTGTCAGCGTGCAGTCCTTACCCTCTCTGTTTATTAAAGAACCGGAGACCCGTCGCCATTTTATGTACCGATTATAAGATTCTTTCTAAATGCCTTGCAGATAGGCTCAAAAAATATATGGGTTCAATTATTGAAAAGGATCAATCATATTGTGTTCCAGAAATATCCATTCATGACAATCTGTTTTTAATGCGGGATCTAATGGATAGTTTTAATTGCGCTGATGAGGGTGTGTGTTTGTTGTCTCTCGACCAGGATTAGGCGTTTGACAGAGTTGACCATGTTTACCTTTTTAATGCACTTGAAGCTTTTGGTGTTGGGGAAGAGTTTGTTTCCTGGGTACGGGTCCTGTATAATGGCGCTGCTTGTATGGTCAAGGTGGGTGGAGGGCTAAGTGCGCCTAGAGCTGTGGAGCGGGGAATTAGACAGGGCTGCCCTCTTTCAGGGTTGCTTTACTCCATTGAAATATAACCACTTTTATGTAATCTCAGAGAAGGGTTGAAGGGGTGGTTTTTAAATGGGGAAATGGGGTCATCAGTCGTAAAACTCTCCGCTTATGCTGACGATGTCACCCTGATCATTAGAGATGCTGAGGATGTGAACGTAATGCAGGGGGGTTTTACTTTATATGCCAAAGCATCTACAGAAAAGGTCAATTGGGGGAAATGTGAGGCGCTATGGTGTGGTAGGGGTGGTGGGGGCAGTGTGCCGATGCTTCCACATCTCCCAGGGGACATCAGGTGGGGCAGGGAAGACTTTAGGTTTTTGGGGGTTTTTCTGGGAACAGATGCTTTTAAAAGGAAGAATTTGGAGGGGGTAGTCGAGACCGTGTGCGCCAGGTTATCCTCATGGAAATGGTTGCTACCCCAGCTATCGTATAGGGGAAGGGTTCTGATTATTAACAACCTGGTTTCCTCAGCCCTGTGGCACAAAATGATTGTCCTAGACCCACCAGAGGATCTAATTAGGGATATTCAGCGGAGGCTAGTGGACTTTTTTTGGTCGGGACAGCACTGGATAAGAGCAGCAGCCCTGTATTTGCCAGTTGTGGAGGGAGGCCAGGGTCTTGTGGACATTCAAAGCAGAGTAGCGGCTTTCAGGCTCCAAGCAGCCCAAAGGCTGCTGTATGCAGAGAAACCTAACTGGGCAGGAGTGGCTTCCCATATTTTGAGGAGAGCTGGCCGCCTGGGGCTGGACCGTCACCTGTTCCTCATGGAGCTAAAGGGAGTGGACTAACAGGGCTGACCCCTTTTTATCGCGTTATGCTCAAGGCATGGACGGTTTTTAAAACTCATCAGGTTGAGCGAAATGACATCTCCTACTGGGGGGGGTGAGGAACCACTGTTCCATAACCCATGCATTGGTGTGGATAGTGCGAGCTGCTCATCCACCAGGAACAAGTTTGTCCAGGCTGGGATCACCAAAATGGCACATCTGACGACCGCTGGAGGATGGAGAGCAGCGGAGGAGATTGCAGCCATCACAGGGGTCAGGTCAATCCACCTGGTCCAGACGTACCTGGAGGGGGTCTGAGCTGCTCTGCCAGCCGCCTTGATAGGGGGTCTTGAGAACGAAGTCACACAAAGCGAAGAGGACAAGGCGAGTTTTTTTCCAGACCTTGGGAGTATGGCAGACGTTGGAGAGTTGCAGTAAAGGGCAGGGTTGTTCCTGACTTTCCGAACCCCGCAGCTGAAAGTTTTCAGGACAGTAAGCAAAAAGGCGTGCATTGGGCAATAGCCACAAACAGGTACAATGCGCACCTGGATCCAACAGTGGGGGAGGGCTGTCTTTTTTGTGGGGTCACAGAGAGTGTATCCCACATCTTACTTATTTACAATCAGCTTTTAATGTTATACAGCAAGCTCTAGCTGGTCTTAAACTTGTTTTGAATACTGAAAAAACTAAGTACATGATCTTTTCTACACGGAATACAACTATGCCAAATGCTTCCATATCCTCATTGACTGGTGCTCAAATTGAGCAAGTTCAGTACTACAAATATTTAGGTATCTGGCTGGATCATGATTTCTCTTTTAAAACTCATGTGGCCAATTTAAACTAAAATTGGGTTTCTTTACAGAAATAGATCCTGTTTTTCATTGGAAAAATACCTATATTTTACTACGGGGATGTCCTGTACAGGCATGCCTCTAACAGTACTTTAAGGCCCTTGGACGCAATTTATCATAGCGCATTGCGCTTCATTACAGGAGATGGTTTCCGAACAGATCACTGCTTTATATAGTTCAATAGGATGGTATTCTCTTCATTATAGAAGGAAGCAACATAGCATTCTATTTATTCCTCTCTACCTGACCAGGCTTCTGTCCATCAAAATCGCAAGTCATCGTATCAGATCTCAAGATTGGATTACGTTAGAGGCACCCAGAACTAGAACAAATCTGGGCAATACCGCTTTTAGCGCATTTTCACCATATATATGTGGAATAAATGTCAGGAGATACTGAAGTTAGATTGCCTTACCCCGATCGAGTCCTTCAAGAAATTAGTGATGGATATGATACTAAAAGAGGCAGAATGTACCTGCCTTTAGTGATTCATTAGGACAGATCAGATCACTATTCCCTGTCTTATGTCCTTTTTAAGTTTTTTATTTATTTATTTTTTTAAATGTTGTTTTTTCCCCCTATATTCGCGCTTGGTGTATGTGAATTCCTTGGATCTAAACTGTATTTTTGTTTTGTAAAACTGTCACTGTAAATGTTTTATTGTAATCAGGGCTCCCCTGAAAAAGAGACCTTGGTCTCAGTGGGACTTCCCTGCAATAAAGGTTTCTATCTACACTGCCTGGCCAAAAAAAAAGTCGCCGTTGCACCCATCATGCATAGTGCCCACTGTACAAGCCTCTGGAGGCAGTGTTATGATCTGGGGTTGCTTCAATTGGTCAGGTCTAGGCTCAGCAACGTTATGCAGCAATAAAATGAAGTCAGCTGAGTAGGTGAATGTACTGAATGACCAGGTTATTCTATCAATGGGCATAATCCAGGACGACAATGCCAAGATTCATCGGGCTCAAATTGTGGTTTGAGTGGTTCAGGGAGCATGAGGAATCATTTTCACACATGAATTGGCCGCCAGAGTCCTGACCTTAACCCCATTGAAAGTCTTTGGGATGTGCTGGAGAAGACTTTACGGAGTGGTTCGACTCTCCTGTCGTCAATACAAGATCTCGGCCAAAAATGAAGCAACTCTGGATGGAAATAAATGTTGTGACGTTGCACAAGGTTGTTGAAACAATGCCACGACAAATGCGCGCTGTAATCAAAGCTAAAGGCGGTCGAACGAAATATTAGAGTGTGCGACTTTTCTTTTGGCCAGGCAGTGTATCTTTACTAGTTGTGCACGGTTGAAGGGGCTGCTCCATCTCATTAAGGAATGGTGCGAGAAGCTGGCCAGGCAAAGATAGCAATCTGGCTGACACGCCGAGATAAGATGGAAGGCATTGGGGGGGGGGGGGGGGGGAGGGAGGGGGGGATATCCAGTGCAGGTGGTAAAAAAGTTGGTGGCACGCCGACTTCTGATCGAGTATGCATATTACAAGTCTGTTGACAACGTAGAAGTTTTTTTGGGGTTTTGGGGACTGGATGAATGCCTATGCAGGCAAGGGGAGGGTGGTGAGGTAGAGCTGGAGTTTTGAGATGGGTATTGGAGGGTGAGAAAAGTGAAGATAAAATGTTAAATGTTGTGTCAAGCATTGTGCCTTTTTTTATTTTCCTTTTGATTATCTTCCCTTACGTATATAATTTTTTAAGTGTTTCACCTTTTTTGTTTCTGTGTGTCCATAGCAACTTAAATAAAAGAACCTCAAAAGTCAAGTCTCTGTTGACTAGGGCGCTAGTTCAGATGTCCTACGCAACAGATGCACACTTGTATTTCCTCCATAGAGTTGAAGACTTTAAAAACAAACCCAGGGTGTCCTCTCTCTCTCTTAGTTGTAGGAGTGCTTTAAAATAAGTACACAAATTTATTATACACATGTGACCTCCATAAATACACCATAAAGTACATAAATACACATGTGACCTCTCAGATTTGTCCTAGATGTCTGACACACACACAGTCATACACTCTCAGTGACACAGTGGATGGTGTGAATGACTTGTGGAATCAGAATTGAGTCATGTAGATGATCCACTGTGAAAGAAATCAGGGCTGTACTGTTGGCTGGGGTGCTAGTTCAGATTAATATTCTCTCTCTCCCTCTCTCCCATGTGCATTACCCGACACACGTGTATTACCTGACATCATGGTGACCTGCAATATGCAAAGTAAACACACAGTGCCATTCTATCTGTGTGACCTAGATGGATAGTTCAAAAGTGTCTGCTGTCTAAAAATCAGACAGCTGGCATGAAGGTTTGCCCATCTGTATACTAAACGGCACACAAAGTAAAATTATTATCACATATTGCCCAATTTACACCTTTTTATTGTGAAATAATGAGTTCATAATAGTGATCATGAAATAATATTTAAAAAAGAATAACAATTAAATGCCTGACTTTGCAGGGTTATTCAAATACTGTTTGCCATTAAAGTCATTCATACAGGAAGGATCCGTATAGCTTCACGTTAATACGTGTTGTGGTACACTCGCTGGGGTATGGAGTGTCCACGAGACTGAAAATAATAATTTCACTGTCCACACTGAACAAATTGAATTTCAAAAGCTTTAATGCTGTTTGATGGGGAAAATAGGTAGCTGTCACTTTAAATAACAGTGTCCAATCCGCAATCCAATAGAATCGTCGATGTCCGGAAGCAGGGGTCGGCACACAGAGACGGATTCTCAGACGGTCCGGGATTGGGCGAGGCGGGGGAAAGTCAGGCAGGCGAGGGTCAAACACAGGGCGGGTTTTCAGACGGTCCAGGGTGATAGCACACAGCACGTTCCTCCTCCTTACCACCACTCCTCTCGGGTGCTTCTGCCGGCTGCCACAGTGTTTATGTTTCACAATAAAACAGGGCACTGCCGTGCCTTACATTCTAATACATTTATATCTGTTTCAAGTTCTCCTAAATATCCTTTAAGCTTCAGAATTAACTCAATTGTAGTCAGAACCGTTCAGAAGCACGTATCTAAATGGATTTAACAGTAATCATTTATGTTCATGTTCAATTTCTCAACAGCATATGGAATTTATTAATACCCAAACACAGTGGTATGAATACATGTATTTATTAAGTGCAGCAAATTCCTAGAGCTGTGCTATATAGTGTAATGCATGCTGAAAAAATGCAGAATGAAATAGGAAATGGAGAGGACAAACAAGGTAATATATGGCTAATATACTGAATCCCGGGTATCTTCCCAGGGCTTCACAATGAGCAGGTATAGAAATGTCAAAATACATAAATATATTCAGCATTAAATTTCCAATAAGTGCACATATATACAGTACAATACATTGATTAATTCTCTGTAGCATTTGGTTAGATTCCCTTGATAAAACATTGTAACCTCACCCATTTTTTTGGATTTTCACAAACCTTTCATTCTTCCATTAGTGGAGTGGAGTTGCTTTAGACAGGGGTTCAGCATAGCAGAGGGGTTTGTAGCATGGTTTGGGATGCCTCTTAACGCTGTGGAGGCACTCATTGTTGGTGGTGTTGCACCGGTTGCAGTGACAGCGCACGGCCACGGGGAAGGAGAAGAGGGGGGTCAACATCACGCAGGCAGCCAGGCAGGTTCACAGTGTGGTAGACCAGCGACCGGTACATACAGGCCCGCTGTATCGGAAAGCCCTTCCAACCACGCTCCTTCATGTTAGTGTCCTGTGTGGTAAAATGTTCAGTGTTAATTCAGCTCTAATAGAGATTGCATGGGTCAAATAGGGGGTCACACCAACTCTGGGCAGAATAAAATGTCAGAGTCTATTTAACACTGAATTTAACACCTGTTGTGAAACATGACCAGAAAGATCACTATCAGAACAGTTTTCTCTAAATTGTTTTTTGTAAGGTTTCATATTTCACTGAAAATTCTGAGGAATCTGCAGCGGGTGTTTCCCATTTTTACTGGTATCAATAAAATTAATTAAAAGTAAAAACTCCCACATAACCAGGAAGGATATGGATACACAAGATGTTTGATAAACCATACAAATTAAAATAAGCATGGAAAGTGAAATAACTTCATAATGTGAATATGCAATATTAAATATATTCAAGAAACTTGTTTGTTTCCATTTTTTTTTCCACAAGGCAGTGAACGCAGACAAACAATCACATGCAGTAGTCCTAGCTTGGACCAAGAGTGCAAGTGGGCTGTGGACATTATGTTAATCTACTGAACTGGCATTAAAAAAAAAACTGCCACTTTGCCAGGCTGTTAATATTGGAATTAACATGTAAATGAGGGCATTGGATAATCGGTAGGCCGCTTATGTGGGAGGCAGTTATGCAATTTTTTTCTTGTACTTCAAACACTTATTTAACCGAGATGGTTAAACATGTTGACATGTTTTCAGCACAAGCAAACAGCCTCAATCTCACAGCAGATCTCGTGGGATTAAAAGAGTCATAGGATGACAGCATAACAGACAGTGGCGGCACAGCAGCACTTAGTGGTGATGTAGACGGGCTTGTGTTCTTACCCGCGAAAAACAGAAACCGCTGCATATGGTGGTGTTGACGGCCACACAGTGCTCACAGCCTTCTCTCTCCACGTAGAGGGTGTAGTTTTGGGGAACACATTTGGCGAGTGCCTTGCCCAATAGCAGGCAGAGGAGAATGCAGGCGAGCGAACCCAAAGCCATCCTGACACGACAAGAGCTTCCCATGCCAATTCAAGCAATGCTAACCCGTCAGCAGGACCGACTGCGGAAGAGGAAAAACTCTAGACATAACAGAGATGCGAGAAATAAAGAAAATAAATAAGTCGAGTATAAAGTCACTATCAAGTCACATTTATGATAACCTTGACCCATCAACACAAAAAGCTGTGATCTCAGTGATCAAAAGCTTCCGGTACCAGGACACACTTACCTGGGAAGATGCCCGGGACACTAATAGGACATTAGCAAGACCTAAGGACCTGGATGATTTCTCCCCTTAATACCGATGAGCTAATCTACTTTGATCCATGTTCTCTCTTATATTCTTCCATAGAGAGATGAGGTCATAAGAGTCCCTCCCCTCAGAGTCACCTGTGTCCAGTCACCAATGTACCCCACAGAAGGGTGCTGGAGATTAGAAAGACTTACACAACCTTCATCTTCTTTTTCAAGTTATGACAGATGCACGGCAAGCTTTAATGCAATTTTAAATAATCTTATTTATGTGTCTTAACTGAACTGTTAGCTTCATATTAACTGAAAAAGCATGTACTTTGTAGTAACTGATTAATTTATTTATTTTGCTCTAGGCAACTTGGTTTTTAATCAAAGGGCTAAATAAGAGTGCAAGCCACTTAAATTGATGAATGTATACCTTGTGCTACTCAAACTTCAGTTGTCAGAAGCAGAAAAAATATTCCATGGACTTTATGTAAATTCAAATAATTCCTTGCAAATTAAGTTTTCTTCTGTTTACATACTTGTATAACTCGTTCAAGCTCTAGATATGATCTGAACATTCACCCTGATGTGAAAACATCAATGCAAATGCATTAATGCTGCCGTTTGAAAGTTTTAGTTTCAGGAGTTTTTGTATCTTTTATCTATGTCACGTTGCACCACCCATTTGACATAGAGCAAAGGCCTCTAAGAAATGGTAGATAAATGAGTGGGCTAATGTGAGGGGAGAATGAGAGCGGTTCCTGCGGTAGAAAATTGGATAGACGCAGAACTTTATTGAATGATTGAATGAGTGGTTGGTACTCATGGGAAAATTGAATGATTGAAACAGGGATGCAAGGGGCTGGGTTTCCTGAGGGATTAAATACACCTGGGCTGAAAGAGTAGACGTTAAATGAGAAGGTAAATGAGAAGTTAAGGCGATGCTCAAGAAAGAAATAATGAAGAAATGGCAGGACAGATAGGACAGATGGGACAGGGATAACAGCGGAAGGAAATATTATCGCGTGCAGAAAACCATCAATGTGCAGGGTGTGTTTAGAGGAAGCCGAAGGGAGGAGACAGTTTTAACTAGACTAAGGTTTGACCACACAGAATTAAATAAAACAGTGTGGGCTTTATCTTGGCGATCTTGGCGCTTGGTCTAAGCGCATGGCGTAAAGTCCATTTAGGGCGTGTCAAAATCCACTTTTGCTATTTTAACGGCGTGTTTTTTGGGCGCTAAGCACGGCGCAAGGTGCAAATGGGCTGAACCTAGTCGCTTCATTAATTATAGGTGTGTCTTGGGCGTGACATGCAATAAACCAATCAAAATGTCATATCCCATTCCCTTTAAAAGCCTGCTTTTCCACCTTGGCGGATTGCTTATGATGGCGAAACAGACATGCTTGTGCGTGTTTAGTGCGAACAAGGAATAGGCTAAATGGATCAGTAGTATGATCAATATTATTCGGACTAACCATTAGCCTATGAGTTCCCGGTAGTTCCCGACAGGGCTGTTATTTTACAAAATATATGCGGTTACATTTCGTGAAAAGGACCTGCAACAGCTGAGAATAAGCTACCAATGGCTTCAGTCTCACCATAGAAAACGCCAAATTAGCCTGCTTGTTCAACAAATTTCGTTTGATTATGCAATGAAAGTGTCAAACATCAATTCCTTGAGGCTGTTCTCATGGAGTTCTCGAAGTTCATTAGGCTACCTGCATAGTAATATTGATTAATAACATAAATACCGTTATTTTGCCTTAATGATGACACTAAATACAATAAAGCTGTCAGGTTGGTAACCCATATGTTCACGCATATTTCCCCTTGTTTTATAATGTCCTGTTTTTGGAAGTGTGACCAACCTGTTTTACTGGTAGCATAATGCTTTAAAACAATCCATTTTCCCAGGAAGACTGTGAAAAGTGTGATTTACAGCAGGGGAAACAGACCTGCTCCTGCTTGAAGTTAAAGCGTACATGCAGAGAATGGCATTAAAATGAATTGTGTAACATCCTGCAAATTTGTTTTTGTTTCTAATTAGACGCTGAATTCTCTTTAAAATCGTTTTGTTCAGTTATGGAATAACAGGTGAAATCAGCTGGGTTTTAATAAGCTGAGAGTATGGAAACCTGGTCACTGTAATTTAAAAAATATGACGAAGAATACTAAGGTTCAAATTCAGTTAACATGGTGACATTTATCGCCGTTGTTTAACCGTAGGCTATGGGAAAAACCTTATGCACAGCGAATCCGCTGTAGCTTAGGCTATTTGAAAAACAATAAATGCAATATTCACTGGACAAGTTTTTGAACTTTTTTCAGTCAAAACCATTCTATTTACTTACAGGCTGTACGCCTAGAGAGCTGTATTGTAATGACATCTGAACCGCATTTTCAGAACTGAAATGTCCGTCTATTGCAGTGCACGAGTTTGCCATTGAATGACAATTCACGCATTAGGTGTAAATGAAAATTTGCGCATTAGGCTTTATATAGGTGTTATCAGCAAATGGAAAGCCATTTTTAATGTACAGCCATTGTCCCGTAACAGTAGATTGTCCCCCCAGAATAGGGGGTTCCCAAACCGGTCCTGGGGGACCCCTGTGTATGCTGGTTTTCGTTGCAACCACAGTTGCAATCCAGAATTTTAACAAGCTGTTAATTTTTCTTAATTAGGTGCTTTTCATGTTTGGAGGAATTATTTGCCCTCTTAAGACTCATTATGTCAGAAATAGCTATGCATGCCATGTAGAACAAACTCCCCATGTTTACGTTGTGCTTATTGTGCTATATTGCAACAATTACATAAAAAGAGGTTACAAAATAATGTATTTTCACTCAAATTAAAGAGTGAAGTGAATCAATAGGCTCCTAATTAGGTTGTTGAACACATGTGTTTAACTCAATTTTTTCTTTAAGCTTATTAACACAATGCAGGTTTGGCTCGTTATCATTTGCTTTGTGTTTGAATTCTTCATGATCTACCAACTGGTTAGTTTTAGTGGCCATGTGTCCACACTTTCAGGTTTTAAATGGATTTGTTAAATAATTTTCTTATCTTTTTTAAATAATATAGCACAATAAGCACAATGTGAACATGGGGTGTTTATTCTACATGGCATCCATAGCTATTTCTGATATAATGTGGCTTAAGAGGGCGAATAATTCCTCCAAACATGACAAGCACCTAATTTAGAAATATTAACAGCTTGTTAAAATTCTGGGATTGCAACTGTGGTTGCAACAAAAACCAGCATACACAGGGGTCCCCCCGGACCGGTTTGGGAACCCCTGCCCCAGCAGATTACAGGAATTATTGGCAAATTAAGGCTAAGTCATAGATTGATCCAGGATAATTGCGATAGACTATAGACTATAGACTACATGTAACCTTACATGTAACCTTACACGTACCATCGCACATCGCCTGGATGTTGATGGAGTGGGCTGAAAGAAATAGAATTCCCCTTCACTGAGGGACAGGTAGCTATGTGGTCTTTGACCTATGGACCCTTTTATTATTATGCATTTTTTATAGCCTACACAATAATAATATTTCACATTGTAATCTTGATATTTTTAGTCATGCTTGTGCGCGTCCCTCTGTGTAACAGACAGGAGGGTGTACGCGCGTTGTGCACACGCCTATATAGACGCACTTATATGCGCCGTTAAAATAACATATAAACAACTGCGACATGACTTTAGACCAGGTTTTTGGTGGTTCTAGCGCAAGCGCTTTCTGCTGGCTCAAGATAGCAATACGCCAAAAATAATCCTGGCCACTCCTCATTTTAAGACCAACACGCCCAGTTCACTTGTAATGGGCGCAAGAATACATGGTAGTTAAAGGACGTGAATGCAAGGCATTATAATGAACCACGCGCCGGGTGTAAGATAGTAAAGACACTTGCGTTTGGGTTAGCGCCGCTTAGTGCCGGGTGTAAGATGGGGCCCTGTGTTTGCTAGGGAAAAGTATATCAGATGAATGCTCAGAATGTAAAAGTACAGAGAATGCGGAACATATACTCATGCATTGTCGAAAGTATAGGGAAGAGAGGATAAGATTAGCGCAAAAGATAGGTAAGGCAGGAAGAGAATGGAACCATGTGGGTATTCTGGGAACAACAGGAGGTGGGGTACAGGACACACAGAAAGCGGTTGTGGAATATTTGAAGGAGATAGGATTATATCATAGAATTTAGTGAGTGATTTAGAATTTTTTTTTTTTTATGAATTATCATTTAAGTATTATCTATTTATCTAATGATGTAAAGTAGTCCTGAGCAATATATCATACTACATACTCCGGTACAGTAGGTGGCGGTATGCACCTTATAAGTAATGGTTGTAACCCGCCATAAAACCAAAGAAGAAGAAGAAGAAGAAAGAGTAGACGGAGGATGAGCGAGAGAGGTTGATTTGCCTCTGAGCTAGAGGTCTTCACGGGTCCACCCGAACTGAATACCCGAGACCCGAGCGGGCACGGGTCCAAAATTATGACTTGTCTCACAGGTATGGGTCGGAACTGATATAATAGGGTCTCGGGTAGGCACATGTGAAACTGATTTGCCCGTATGGACCCGTGAGGATCCGTTCACCTTTTCTTTTCATATTAAATTCTGTAATAATATTCCATATTATATTATGTAATACTGTAATATAAAAAAAAATTAAAAAACACATCGTCTCGCATCTTTGATGACATGTACAGCGCTGAGCACTGCGCATGCTTATCGTCTTTCATACTGTTAATAAAAACAAATAAAGGCTCATAGTTTTAGTTTCATCTTCTTAGTTTTTAGCCTATTGGTTTTCGATTTCAGGCTATTTTGTAGGCTATACAATTTGCCGTGTATAGGCTAATTTACGATCTGGAGACCATTTTTTCATTATTATCATTATATTACTACTATTATTGCCCATTTATTTATTTATTTATCCAAAGCCTTGAAGTATGCAAGTGTTATGTTGCACGTTAACTGTTGCTCCATCGTTGGCTAGCTAAAGTTGTAGGCTACTTTCTTGTTGCTTTTCGTTAAAGTTATATATATATATAAGTAGCCTATCTTAATGTTGTAATCAGACTAACATGATTGATTATCACCGTGTTGTGTTTATTAGTCTAATATAAGCTACAGATGTAGTTTTTAGGCCTTTTTGTCTGTAATATAATATTGCAGTGCATTCGTTTATTACTTTAGAACGGATTTCTTCCGTTCTTTCTCGGGTATGAAAAGCTATATATTTGGATGACTTGTGCAAATGTAAGTGGTGTTTCGTTGTGAAAACATCACTAGGCCTATATTTCCCTGCTAAGATTTCTGCTGATTTTGGACTTTGAAATAGGCTCTGCTACTGTCAAATTTTATTGAATTGCAAGCGAGAAGCCTCGGCAAGGTGGTCGACTCGGCACACAGCAGGTTCCGGCAATTGAACGGTGGGATGAGGATTGTTTTACGAGGCCTAACAGCTAAAAACATAACACAAAATTATTATTTCCATAGCCTACGAAATATGCACTGAACCGTAACAAATTACTTATTAAATTGATGGTTACATTATCGCTTGTTTGTAATAGCCGTTTGTCGGTGCATGTTGCCGCCGAAAAGTCTCTCTCTCTCGTCGGGTCCGGTCGGATCTCTAGACCCGTTATGTTCCGATTCGGAACGGGTCTGATTTCCCTCGGGTCCAATTCGGACCGGGTGTGGTTTTCTTCGGTTCCAATTCAGACCGAGGGCCCTATCTTACACCCGGCGCTAAGCGGCGCTAACCAAAACGCAAGTGTCTTTTCTATCTTACACCCGGCACTAGGTTCATTATAATGCCTAGCGCTTATGTCCTTTAACTACCATGTATTCTTGCGCCCATTGCAAGTGAACTGGGCGTGTTGGTCTTAAGATGAGAAGTGGCCAGGATTATTTTTGGCGTATTGCTATCTTGAGCCAGCAGAAAGCGCTTGCGCTAGAACCACCACAAACCTGGTCTAAAGTCATATCGCAGTTGTTTACATGTTATTTTAACGACGCATATAAGTGCGTCTACATAGGCGTGTGCACAACGCGTGTACCGTCCTGTCTGTTATACACAGGGGCGCGCACAAGCATGACTAAAATATCTAGATCACAATGTGAAATATTATTATTGTGTAGGCTATATCAAAAATGCATAATAATAAAAGGTTCCATAGGTCCACATACCTTTCACTCAGCGAAGGGAAACGATGCCACATTACATTGCTCTCAGCCCACTCCATCAACATCCAGGCGATGTGCGATGGTACGGGACAATGGCTATCCATTAAAAAGGAGCTGATAACACCTATATCAAGCATAATGCGCAAATTGTCATTTGCACCTAATGCGTGAATTGTCATTCAATGGAATTTGAATTCTGAAAATGCGCTTCAGATGTCATTACAATACAGCTCTGTTTATCTAGGAATACAGCCTGTAAGTAAATAGAATGGTTTGTGACTGAAAAAAGTTCAAAACCTTGTCCAGTGAATATTGCTTTTATTGTTTTTCAAATAGCCTAAGCTACAGCTGACTCGCTGTGCATAAGGTTTTTTCGATAGCCTATGGTTAAAAAACGGAGATAAATGTCATCATGTTAACTGAATTGTAACCTTAGCTATTCTTCGTCCTTCATATTTTTTAAATTACAGTGACAAGGTTTCCGTACCATCAGCTTATTAAAACCCCGCTGATTTCACCTGTTATTCCATAACTGAACAAAAGATTTTAAAGAGAACTAAGCGTCTAATTAGAAACTAAATTTGCAGCACGTTACACAATTAATTTACAATTAATTTTAATTCCATTATCTGCATGTGGGCTTTACAGGAGCAGGTCTGTTTCCCCTGCTGTAAATCGCACTTTTCACGGTCTTCCTGGGAAAATATGCGTGAACATATGGGTTGCCAACCGGACAGCTTTATTGTATTTAGTGTCATCATTAAGGCAAAATAACATTATTTATGTTATTAATCAAAATGAGAATGCAGGTAGCCTAATGAACTTCGGATGAAGCTTGATCATGAGTTCATTGCATAATCCAACGAAATTCGTTAAACAAGCAGGCTAATTTGGCGTTTTCTAAGGTGAGACGGAAGCAAATGGTCGCTTATTCTCAGCTGTTGCAGGTGCTTTTAACGAAATGTAACCGCAAATATTTTGTAAACAGCACAGTCAGGAATTTCCGGGAACTCATAATGATTAGCCCGAATAATATTGATCATAGGCTACTATTGATCCATATAGCCTATTTCTTGATCGCCCTAAACACGCACGAGCATGTCTGTTCCGCCATCATAAGAAATCCGCCAAGGTGGAAAAGCAGGCTTTTAAAGGGAATGGGATATGACATTTTTGACCTATAATTAATGAATAGACTAGGTTCAGCCCATTTGGACGTTGCGCCATGCTTAGCGCCCAAAAAACACGCTGTTAAAATAGCAAAAGTGGACTTGGACATGCCCTAAATGGACTTTTCACCATGCGCTTAGACCAAGCGCCAAGATCGCCAAGATAGGGCCCCGAGTCTCTGTATTTCAAAAATTAATTTATGCACGTCGGGTTCGGGGTAAGACATCCACGGGTCCGTTTCGGAACGGGTACAACTTTTTGGACCTGTGAAGACCTCTACTCTGAGCTCCCAAACGTTTGGGTGGTGTGTCGTGATGGCGAAATGAGGCTCCCTGAACCACTGAGTGAAGCTCAGGTTTTGCAGCCAATTGCATCGCAAATAGATTATTACTCAAAGCCTCATTCAACACAGTGTACACTAATGACACCTGCTGGTAAAATTAATTAGAGCAGCTAAATCATTACAACCTGGAACAAATTCCAGCAAGCGACCCTTTAGCTCACTGATAACTTATCGGACTTTTTTTTTTTAAATAAATTTTTTCTGATTTTTCCCCATTTTTCTCCCAATTTAGTAGCCAATTGAACCCCTATTCTAATTCAATTTCCCCCCGTGTAGCAACCGCTAGAGAACCACCGCTACACAACCCTGTCAGCCGGTAGTAGGAAGGAGGTCGCCACGTCCTCTACAGCTCCTGACCGTGAATCCAGCTCGCCCAGGGCCGCTATGCGTGCAGCGATTCTCTCCGAGCCCCTCCCCCCACCCGGAAGCAGCCGCCAATTGCTGCTCCCACAGGGCGCCGGCCATGCTCGGATCTGGCAGGACCGGGGCGCGAACCCCGATCCTCGGAGCACAACTGCACCGACTGAAAGTCGGCCCTCTTACCAGCCCAACTTATCGGACTTTAAAACTATTTGTGGTGAGAAGAAGTGTAAGTTCGAAACCCGGCTCTGGCAGTAGATTATAGATTTGACTGTCATTAGGCTAGATTTGTTTCATTCTAAGATATAGTATAAAATAATATACAGTATGTAATAGGCTAGTATTATATTATTAAGTTTGAAAATGAAAAAAAACAGGACGATTGAAATAAAGGAGGGACAACATTTATGTGGGGTTCAATTTAGCAGTAAAAGTGTGGGGACTGGGAGTGTTTCTAGAAAACAGTAAAAAAATAAATAAATAAATAAAAACCACAAAAGAAAATACATCCAAAACTCCTAAAAAAAAAAAAAAACTCCAAAAACTCCCAACAGCAATAATAACAAACTCTCAGCACTCTCTGCAACAACCAACCAACGACAACCCACAAAGGGGGGTATCGCTTCTTCATAGCTACAATTCAAAACCCCAAATCCCATCCGAACAAACCGATCACATGGTACTAACCCGAGGCCTTGTTTGTCATCGATCACGTGCTTCTCTGAAAGTGATACAAGCTTCGGTGCGAGGCTTCAGTAGAATCTGCTTCACGTCCCATTTCACGTACTCGACACACGCCTCGGTGTGTTGTTTATCATAACTTACATGCATGTTTTCATAGACTTTTGAGTGGTGGTTCTAAAGAATATTTTATTGCAGAATATCTGTACCAATGTAAATGAGAAATGTCTCTTTCATGGGACTTCTTTAGAGTTGTACAGTTAATGCATTGAAGATATTACCGTAACCAGAGATTCACCCACCCATTTTTTACGTAGGGGCTGCGTTGGGTTGTGGTCATGGGGGCTCTACGTTTGGGCTACGTAGTATTTGGGACAGTCCATTTGACAGTTTAGAAAAAGGTAGAGAACCACGGCTTATATTTAAATGTACAGTGCTCCAGCCCTTTTGGGTTAGTGCATTATCAACATTGGCCAACTACATGGGCATTTCACAAAACTTAAACTGCGCATATAAATAGAAGTGGCTCTAGTCAGGGATTTAATTAGTACATACCAACATTTGTTCTTCCAGCCGACAAGACAAGCCGAGCATGCCAAACTATTCAGTCTCATTACCCAGATAGCAAGCGAACGTTGAATCGACGTAGATTCAATGTGGAATTCCGATGTTGATTCAACATCAATTTGCTCATCGAGATCACGTTGAATCAATGTCAGAATACCGACAAATATTATATATTAGAATTATATTAATATTATATTATAGAATAATCAAGGTTAAATATTAACATGATATTTAAAAGTTTTAATGTTTGTCGCCATCACTGACTCACTCCATTAGCTCTAACTGAACTAGTTAGTAGCTGATAATGTCAGTCGTAACTGTAGCCTAAATAATTATGCCTAACGTCATAAATTGCTTTGCTAGCTGAACACATAAAATGGATAAAAATACAACTTCATTGCAGTGAGTGTACTGTGGGCGAAAAAATAACCAATTTTGATGATTATTCAATATTTGTCTGTATTCTGACGTTGATTCAACGTGATCTCGAAGAGCCCTAATCCCAAAAGCACCAGAGAGATATAAAGTGGAGCCAGAATGCCACATCGATACATTAGACTACCTGAGAGCTAATGGCGCAAGCAATCATGATGTTAAGAGGCAGAAACGTTGGAGCTTGTGTTACAGAGAGCTCAAAAGCATGGCCTAATTAGAGAGGGTTTGTCGTGATTGGAGGCTGTCCGCGTCTGCCCATCCTCAAATCCCTTTTATTTTTGCAGCTTGTTTGGACAGGAGAGGAATGCCGGGCCGAAGTTTTAATTCTTACTTTACAGTGCACCTCTGAAAGGCAAAGATATAAAACAGGTCATACTTTCTAATTTCCTGGTCCGCATACCTTTTGACCACATGTGTACAACATTTTAGGGGATACGTAAAACTACTTAGGTTCTACAAGGTAATTTGTAAAGAGTGTATCCTGGCGTCCCTTAGTGTCTCCAAATGTATCCAAAATGGATAAAAATGTGCATTACAGTAAATTAGGACATGTTTCTATCAACACGTAAAGTATTCTGACTCACAGAAAACATGCTTGCACTCAATGCATGAAGGTATTTCATGGTACATGAAGGCAGTGAGATATATAGGGGTCCGAAAACCTATCCAACCCTATCAAAAAAAGAGCTTTGTTTGTCCATATTATGGCCCATTGATGAAAATAATATTGTGCTCAATATAGGGTAATGCATAGAATAGAATAACTTTTATTTTCCCTTTCGGGAACTTCATTTGTAGCCACCAGCAACAACAAAAAAGACATAGACAGTGGGGCAGACCCACAACACACAAACAAACACACCAAATAAAGACATACAATATCAAATTAAGTGAATTAAATTGGAATACAGCCATGATTAAAAATAGCCCCCGCTGTCCCGAGATGTCCAGTGTCATTTAGCAGTCCAACACACGTACACGCAGTGTTGCGGTCTCTGTACTGTCGAAGCGGAGCACCGAACTGTGTCAGCATTCCCACTCGTCGCCTCACTCCTCCCCCGCAACATCTTCTCCTTCCCTTCCATGGTTGCCCTTTGAAGACCGCCTGCACTCTCTGATCAGTCCCGACATCGCCGGTTCAACTCCGGTGAAAAGCGATGGTAAACTTTGCTGATGCAGATCCAATGGACATTCCCGAGCATACTATGTTGCGAATGAATGAAAAACGACCATCGTAACGTTAGTCCTAGGATGTAAGTAAAAATGTAAGTTCACGCTACAGTGATATTATACGTATCATGAAAGTAGGGCATTTAAGTAGAAGCATGCAATGGTGATTTCCTCATCTCAAACAATTTATTGAAACAAAAGCCAACAACAGTGGTGGGTATACCACAACAAAAATGTCAATGTCTCAATAACTTGTCATGTGCCCTTGAGCATCAATTACAGCTTGACAACGACGTCTCATGCTGTTCACAAGTCGACTTATTGTCTGCTGAGGCATGGCATCCCACTCTTCTTGAAGGGCGGCCCTCAGGTCATTGAGGTTCTGGGGTACAGAGTTGCGAGCCTCTACACCAGGGGTGTCAAGATCCGGTCCTGGAGGGCCGCAGTGTCTGCTGGTTTTTGGTGCGTTTAAGCACAAGTGATTAATTTAAGTCACTAATTGGCTAAGAAGTCCACACACCTTGTTCTCAATGCTTTAACTGGGTGCTGATTGAAAGGAAACCACAAATACCTGTAGACACTGCGGCCCTCCAGGACTGGAGTTTGACACCCCTGCTCTACACGGTGAGTCAGCTGATCCCATAGGTTTTCTATGGGATTCAGGTCTGGAGAAAGTGCAGGCCACTCCATTTGAGGTACCCCAGTCTCCAGCAGCCTTTCCCTAATGATGCGACCTCGATGAGCTGGAGCATTGTCGTCCATGAAGATGAAATTAGGCCTGTGTTGTTCATGCAGGGGCACAATGACTGGATTAATGATGTTATTCAGGTAGTATGGGCTTGTCACTGTACCATTCACAAAGTGTAGGGCAGTTCTGTATTGACTAGACACACCTGCCCACACTGTAACACCGCCACCACCAAAGGGTCGTCTGGTGACAACAGTGGCTGATGCATAGCGCTCTCCTTGACGTCTCCAACATCGTTGGCGGCCATCATTTCTGCTCAACGTGAATCGACTTTCATCAGAGAACAGCACTGAGGCCCACTGGTCCCTCGTCCAGCGTAAATGCTCCCTGGCCCATGCAAGACGATGACGCCTGTGCCTGGTGGTGTGGTCAGGTACCCTTGCAGGTCGTCTAGCACGCAGACCACGCTGATGTAGACGGTTTCGAATGGTCTGACGTGACACTTGGGTGCCTCTCACCTCCCTTAAATGTGCCTGGAGTTGAGTGGCATTCATCATCCGGTTCCGCAGGGCACTGTTCACAATGAAGCGGTCATCAGTGTGGGATGTGGCCAAAGGACGTCCACTTCTATGCCTTTCTGTGACTCTTCCAGTCTCTCTGTATCTCTGTTGCAACCTGCTGATGACACTCTGTGACACTCTAAGCTCAGTGGCCACTTCCCTCTGAGAACATCCTGTTTGAAGCCTCGCAATGGCGAGGTACTGTTGATCAATTGTTAGG
Organism: Synaphobranchus kaupii; assembly: GCA_029718625.1. Classification (NCBI taxonomy): domain Eukaryota; kingdom Metazoa; phylum Chordata; class Actinopteri; order Anguilliformes; family Synaphobranchidae; genus Synaphobranchus; species Synaphobranchus kaupii. The sequence goes on along the minus strand of CM056378.1, from coordinate 96,070,898 downwards.
TGTCGTCTTGGTCTCATGATGTCAAAATGTGAACAGTATGATGAAGAGGACTGTTTAAATACCAATTCTAATTGAACCAGGAAATGTATTGGTCGATTCATGGATCAAACACCTGTTGTGAATTTTGCCGTTCAGCTCCTTGTTAGAGAACAGCAAGTTGTGCAAAAAGTACTGAAACATTGAATAGTTGGACATGTGCATTCAAAAGTTTAGAGAAGGTCAAATTAATTTCACCTGTAAAGGTTATAGTGCATTTTAGGTTCATCCTGAAATTTCACCCGAAAGCCGAATATCCCTAACTTTTTGTGAGTAGTGTATATATATATATATATATATATATATATATGTATATGTGCTTCACCTCCGCTGCTACAACTCCATCCTAGGGGAAACACTGTGCTCTGTAGCTATGTCGATGTGTGCAGCGTTCTCTCTCATTGCTCAAAAGAAATCAAACGCATTAACCCTATTTACTTTGGCCCAATTTTCGCCTAGTTTTTACTAGTGTCAATTAAGTGCCAATATCTCAAAAACTATTTACTGCACATCCATGGTTGAAAGTTTGAATGAAAGAAGAGGCTTGTACCATTCAGAAATTTGGAACAGAATAAATGTATGTCAAAGTGGTCACATACAGTTTATACAAAATACACATAAGAATACAAAAAAAAGTACAAAACGCCTTGTGTTTTTATAGTTTATCACTGAATATCTGAACTTCAAAGTACTGGAGCAAGCCAGAATTGTTTATACTAGTGCACTAATATGTTGTCCACTTGGGTATACAATTTGGTAAAGATATCTACAGGCTTTCCTTATGCATTGGTATTTTTACCAAAACGGGGCCCAGGTGTCCCAAAACCTTTCCAAACCTCGCCAAATATAAAACATGCATATCTTTCTGTCTAGGCATGTCAATCATCAGAAAACTTTATTTTTCTTTTAAAACATTTTTTGTAATACAGAATGTGAAGAAAATTAACCTACACATGTTTTGTGTTTATGTGTATGAGGGTATTCACTTACAAAGCGTGCCCAAAAGTGCCCAAATACCTCTCCGAAAAGGATTACTTACCCTAATGTTATCCAACCAATCTGCTTTACATTTAAAATGGCACTGTACTTAAAAATTAGATTTACCAGAGCCCCATAAGCCAGCAGAATAACAGGTTTATCTATAACAAGCCTTCAACTTGACTTTTTACAGCAAAAGTAATGAATTATACATCACTTTATTCGGCAAACCTGTCTGTTACCACCTCCTACGACAGAGGTGTCAGGTGGGGGAGGGGTCTCTTCACTGCCCTCCCTGAAAAAGACAGATTCAAGTACATTACTAAGTAGAATCACTAAAAAATGAGAACACAAATTATCTCAAAAAGACATATGGCAAGTATTACAATTAAGTGGAAAACATTTTTTATTTTATAAAAAAAAAAAAAAAATGAATCAATATTTATTTATATAGCGCATTTCACAACAAGTTGTCACAATGCACTTCACAGCAAAACCCAGCCTAAACCCCCCACAAGAGCAAGCCAAAGGCATTAAAAAATCTTACATCCACAGTACGTCTGATATTAGCTCCAACATAATTAGCAATCGTAGCTAACTAGGATTTATGAATTAGTTTGTCAGCTTGCACAAACTAAATTACATTATTATAATACTGTAATGTCTTGACTGAACCGTGAAATAAAGTACTGAGAATGGATGTATTTTCATGCGTGAATTCAACAACTAGCCCTTGTGTTGGTTGCTACACAAAGAAACTGCGAATGAACGCTACAAAACAAACCCCTTTAGCAGGCGCTCCTTACCAGCCTGTGACAACATAGAAGCTAACTAGCGAACTCCTGCGAGAATCCATTCATCACCAAACTAAAAATACTCTAGATCAGTGGTTCTCAACCCTGGTCCTGGGGACCCCCTGTGTATGCTGGTTTTCGTTCCAACCACAATTGCAATACCAGAATTTTAACAAGCTGTTATTTTTTCTTAATTAGGTGTTTTTATTGTATAGAGAGAACACTTTAAACTCTTTACTCTCTTAAGCCACGTTATGTTAGCAATAGCTATGCATGCTTGGAAGAAAAAAAATCCCATGTTCGTTATGCTTATTGTGTTATATTGCAAACAATTACAAAGAAGAGGTAAGAACTCAGGTGAATAGGCTCCTAATTAGGTAATTGTTTAAGTTCCTTCATAATTTTTTCCTTAAACTTGTTAACGCAATGCAGGTTTGGCTCGTTATCATTTGCTTTGTCTTTGAATTCTTCATTATTTACCAAACGGTTAGTTTTAGTGGCCATGTGTCCACAATTTCACCAATTATGAGCCAATTGATTCACCTCAGTCTTTAATTTGAATAGTTAAAACATTTTTTACCTCCTTTTAATTGTTTACAATACAGCACAATGTGAATATTGGACTTTTATTCTTCATGGCATGCATAGCTATTACTAACATAATGTGGCTTAAGAATGTAAATAATCCCTCTAAACATTAAAAACACCTAATTAAGAAAAATTAACAGCTTGTTAAAATTCAAGTATTGCAATTGTGGTTGGAACGAAAACCAGCATACACAGGGGGTCCCCAGGACCAGGGTTGAGAACCACTGCTCTAGATAATAGCGCTCCATACTGTTGATCATTATGATGATGATAATAACAATAATAATAATAATAATAATTTGTATTATATATTTTTAAAAACACTTACATGTGCAGGCACGGGTCCATGCCACAGAATCATTGCTCTGCCAGAGCACAGACTTCTTCACCTCTGGGACACTGCGGTGGAACACCTCCAAAACCTGAGCAACCGTGAAATAAGCGCTCTTCTTTCCACCGTTGATTGCCACGTTCGCGTATAAATGTATAAAATAATCACAATAGTTGAAGCAGCAAAGACATGACCAGCGCCATTACACCATACAGCAAACCTCGTATGCGTACAGAGAAAAACTGTCCTGTGACGTATTTTCAGCTCACAAAAAAGCTACACATTGCTAAATATCATCTGGATATACTAAAAACGTACTTGTACAGCAATCCAGTCCATCCCTTCCAGGATAAACTCAGTAAAAATGGCCACAGATGACGCATCTGACCCTGTCGACAGTCGAGAGCGCAGAGCCGATTGCCCTATGGGCTGTCGTTACGCGTGGATACAGCGCCGTTCCCATTCGCTAGAATATCACATATTTTACATAATTTAAAAGGGCAGGGAACCCCGTAGAAGATAAACTACGTGGTTTACGTTAGATCAACCCTGAAGCAGTCTAGTAATGTTTTTACGCAACGGTAGTAACGTAGTACAAACGCAAATGCGATGGGTACGCACCATGGAAATCGAGATTTTGCTGGAGAATGGATAAATGGATTACGAAAAAATGTTCAAGATTCTTCAGAAAACAGTTATAACTGCATAACCAGGTATAAAATTTAATTGATTAAACATGTTTATCAAGAGATCTTGTAGAAAATAAAATATATTGAAACAAAACCGGAAGAACATCGGTTGTATGCGTAGTGAAGTGAGCACGGGGAAAAAACACATAATGTTTATTTATACAACTTTTCAGTAACATACAATTGTTCCTAAATCGGATCTTGATTTTTTAGCATGTAGAAACTGTACCAAGAGTTTTTTTGATATGCATTTTATTGCCTGTGACTGTGGCGAGGTGAAGGCTGTAAACAAATAAAAAAAGTGGGTTGGGCTATTAGCACCCTGCTGCTTTATGGCTCTGTAGTGTAACCTGAGAGCTGATAAGCATATAAAAGAATGTGTTCGCAGGCTGTGACTGTTTTTAACAATTTTGCGTCGAAAGTTCCGTGTTTTATTAACGTTATAATTTAGAATTTAAGAGAAATATGAACACTATAAAAAATTGGGACGGATACGTCCCACCACTAGGGGGCCAAAGCCCATAGAGTTTTAAACAATTCAGTCACTGGACACCACAACAGTAATGCAGTAGGCTAGCTAACGTAATGGGAATAGGCATCCCATGGCCATTTGTCAAGCAAAGAAAAAAGTTTCAACGCAGAATATCATCTGGTTAACATCGCGTTCTTGCATTAATGTAAAAATGCCATTGGCTACATGTTTTAATTTCACACAAATGCCGACAAAAATATTCATCTGTGTGGAGCGTGCTGTCCATTGCGCCGCGGTCTTGTCTGACTCACTGTGGAAGCCGAACGTTCAACGCTCGCCTCGGCCAACATTTCTTTATTATGACTTCATTAATTTCTTCACTTCAGCTCTGTTCAGTTTATCCTTTTCACACATAACACAATGTCACCATAAAATTAACTACTAGGAAAATTAAGAATTTATGATAATACATTAAGATTTGACGATAGCCTACTATAAGCTGCAATGCCTTGAGAGATCGGCTTTATAAACCTCCAATTCCCTAAACATATCTGAATCATAGTTAGTCACTTTAAAAAAATTACTATAGCCTCCGAACATTGCTCTAGTCTACGCTACTCTGCAGACAATGTACTATCTTACTGCAAACACTTTTCATTATAATAATAATCAGACGAATAATCTCTGGTAGGCTACTTTCTTAGTAGTAGTATGTAGTATGTATTTCTTTCAGCTACAATGTGTTTGCGTCTAGCCTATTGTGCATGCATGTCTCCATATAGACTTGGTTAATTAATTTGCATGCTTCTTCATGATCCATAGTTCAGGTGGTGCTGTTCATTGTATTCCATTAGACATTAAATACAGCTCATCTACAAACTCTTTTAATGTAATTGTGGGCTATCGCTAATAGGAGAAATGTCATCATTCTCATCAATAGAGGGCGTTATGGTTATGCGAATGTCTGCATGCATTTATTTGGAATGCATGTACTATTTTGTATGCATGTCTCTCTCGATGTCATTATCTTCATGCATTGTTCATCATTAGTTAGCTACCAAAAATAAGTGATATCTGAACAAAAACGTCTCCGACGTAAAAAAAAGCCAAGTTACTCACGCATAGCCTACATAGCGCTGTCTATAAGTCCTTAATTCCAACTTGCAAAAACTAGGCCTGCCTTTAAAAGTATTGATATCAAAATGTGGCCAAGTTACAACTAACAATATTGCCTATCGTAGCTCACACTAAATAAACTAGCTCTATTCCAAAGCAATGCTATCCAAACTTTCCTAAATTATTTAATGCAAATTGGCCCTGTGTTTCTTCATCTTACCATCTCAATGTGGTCAATGAAACTGTATGTTCCACATCAAACTGCAAAATGAGAATAATTTATAGTGGAAATACTGATTCAGATGTGTTGCACTTAGAAATTAAACAGAAAAATTACTACACTATAGGGCATGTTTGAATAATTGTCTGCATCCACTGCTTTGGGTCTATGAAATGCACAGAATTAATAAAATGTATTATTATTATCATTATTATTATTTATTGATTTATTTATTTGGAATATTTTGATTTCTATCAAAACCTGTGTGGTCCTACAGAGCATAGATGGGCCATTCTACAAAAGGCATGCAAATTGCTGTCCCTCTCTGATAAAAGTAAGAAATTGACCAATACAATCTTTCAATGCTATATAATTAATTAGATCATGTTATGTTTTAATATAATCCAAGATATAAATTGCAGTAATAATAGTTACATTTATCCAAAATCAACACTTATACTCTTGGGAGTATAAATTCCTATTGGGAGATGGCTGTCCCCACTATCAACCCTTAAACTGGTGCATTAAAAAATAATACCCAAAATATTTTTGCCAATTATTTGACTTGTCTCATTCAATAAATCATGTGAATTTTTATCAAATACAGTGCATCCGGAAAGTATTCACAGTGCTTCACTTTTTCCACATTTTGTTCTGTTACAGCCTTATTCCAAAATTGATTAAATTCATTTTTTCCCTCAAAATTCTACACACAACACCCCATAATGACAATGTGAAAAAAGTTTTTTTGAGATTTTTGCAAATTTATTAAAAATAAAAAACTAAAATTTCTCATTTACATAAGTATCCATACCCTTTGCTTTAACATATTTTTAAAGTATCATATGTATCATATCATATTTCATATTTGGTCACATATCCTTTACATGCTGTTACTTCCTGAAGTCTGTGACCATCAACATCAATCAACATGGATCACTTTAAGGGTTGTTTCTCCTGACTTTTTTCCCCATAGAGTTCTATAGGAAAATGAGTCTGGAGAAATAACCCTTGCAGTGATCCATCCACATCTACTCCATATCTGGCAACAGAGTGATGGTTTGGGGCTCGTTTGATAGCTCAGACCCTTGAAATCATTAATTGAAATCATATGTTGTTCCATGAAGCACAATCTCTTCATATGCTAAGATGAAGAAACACAGGGCCAAGTTGCATTAAATAATTTAGGAAAGTTTGGATAGCATTGCTTTGGAATAGAGCTCGTTTATTTAGTGTGAGCTACGATAGGCAATATTGTTAGCTGTAACTTGGCCACATTTTGATATCAATACTTTTAAAGGCAGGCCTAGTTTTTGCAAGTTGGAATTAAGGACTTATAGACAGCGCTATGTAGGCTATGCGTGAGTAACTTGTCTTTTTTTAAGTCGGAGACGTTTTTGTTCAGAAAGTCTATATAGTCTATGGGCCAGTCAGCAGTGAGGGAGCATGTCAACGAGAGGAAGTGTTTTTATAAGCTTATAAAAATAAAGTTTTTTAAGCAGCCGCGGACGATAGAACATTGCGGTGGTCTTTAGTAAGGAAGTTGAGGCAGATAGTGTAGCGAACCACGCATACTCTGCCTTATACACCAATCGATGTAGCACCGTCGCTAGCTGATTGGGAAGCCTCACTGGTGTGCTCGCGCAGCCAGTGCAGACTTAGAATCAATCACTGGAGCCGTAGCTCGCCAATTGTTTGGCAGTCGATCTCACTGGGATATACTTACCACGCCCAGGTTCGATCAATGGAATCTCATGCCTTAGCACAATAAAGAACACCCACAGACAGTAAAACGTGGCGGTAGTGTTTAGTAGGGGAAGTCCAGGCAGATAATGTAGCGAAGCACACGTACTCTGCCTAATATCACAGAAAGATACAAACCTATCACTACATGGGGGTCATGTACCATGACAATTCTGGTATAAAAGTCTCTATGCATCTGGCCCCAGAAGGCCATCCAATATATTTTGATGCCCGAAAATGGGGGGGGACTATGTACAAAAGGTTCTACAATTTCTATTCACACTGTGAATTGTAGATACCTCAGACTTTACACAATAACCACCTGTTACCTTGGCTACACTGGTCTACAATTGTACCAAAGATGTAGTAGCTTTGCAGCACAGTACACTCACAATTTTGTGGATTGTCCATTATGAATTTGTTGAAATGGTGAATATTGATGCCTATTTTGTCACATATACATGCTGAAAAGTCCTTTCAGTTCTAATTTCCAGAACTGCCCACCACCTTCACTAATATACTCAAAGCTTACTGCACCTTGCTGGGAAATTAAATGGCAAAACAGTGTTTACTGAGCGGAAATCCATGTCCACTTGCTTGCATGTTTGCTTTCATTTGTTACCATGGATTCCAAGAAATCAAATGACATGTTGTGGATGGATGGCAGAGTGCACAGACTATCATGATGAATGTTTCAGCAAACAGGATTTGTGGGAACCACTTGATAAGCAGAGTTATGTAAAAGGTCATACACAGGTGAGCTCCAATCCACATGCAGCACAAACTGATCGTTTACACATTTCCATGGTATTTTTCATTAAATATTTCTGATAATTTTACTAAGTAGCTGTCTGTCAGTCAAGGTAAAATAATTACCTTGAGCATTATGTGATGGTTTATCTCATATTTTTATGCTCCATGTATCTGATGTGTTACGCATTTGACGATTTAAACACAATAAATCAGAGACGGATTGGATTTTTCCAAATTACATTTGAATCAATCTGGACGTAGCCTGGGTCATATTCTGCTGGCACTGGGTATGAATATAAATGCACCAGAATGTGTTGTGTCCTGTCACACACATTATTTACTGTCTATATATTTTCTAATTAAATCTCTGGTCCCATAGACCAGTAGTGTTTGCTACATCATTTGTTTCAGATCACCTGAGGATACAGATTTCATTTGAGTTTGTGCCCTTAATTCAGCTGGTGTGTAACATGGGACCCACTTGCCACTGAAGACTGAGATCTGTTTGGATATATGCACTGCCTCCCAGCCAGCACTATTAGGTAACTACAGCTAGTAAAAACTGAGGTTAAGAAATTGGATGAGAGATGATGTTGGAAGAGGCTGTGGAAAATACGGTGATGATTAGCTGAAGTTTCTATGATACCTTAGACTCAAGCCCCGGGCCCAGTGTTGCCTGCACGTAAGATAACCCTCAAAAGCTCAAGATAGAACATCTGCTTTATGTCTGATTTCTCATTTAATGGTAAAGATTCACGTTGCACACACTGTTCCTAATCCACTCCCGTAATGCCTTTATGTAATTACGCTTTTGCACCTGGCTTCATCATGGCCACCAATTTCTCCACTCCTGTGTCAGAACAATCCAGGTCCTGTCTGGGCGCACTTGAGTAGGGCTTCTGGGTGGGATGTTTACTGTACATTTACCTAAAACTTTTGCCTTCAGCAGTCTGATATTCCCAATATCATGGGGAGCTCCAATGTTTTCAAGAAGTGTTTTGTAAGCTCATAAAAATCAATATTAAGCTTTGTAAGCTTAAATGGAATGAGTGACTTTTGATTTACAGTATTTAGAAAATCTCTACATTGCCGCTAATCTATATCATTCCATCTTATTTTTACCCTAAAATGATTCAAAGCGGTATTTGTCAGTACACTGTGAGAATTCAGCATGGCAATGTATGCCATATGTTCAGCGTTTTCAGAAAGAAAAGTCCACTTCATTATAAACAGAACATTCAAACACATCAGCAAATGCACCATGAGCAAGCAAAAGTAGATTATTGAAGCTACAGTTGTAAAAACAGCCACATTGAGCAATCTCCTATGGGTATATTACACTTTTTTTAACGTAGGCTTGTAGGAGGGTGTATGACTTGCACAGGTATGTGGCTTTGTGTGTGTGTGTGTGCATTGGGGAGTGGGGGGCAGGGGTAGGGAATGTCAGGAATTTTGTAAGGACTTAAAGGGGACATGAAGCACTCGGTAAAGTGGCTCTTGTTCGTTAGCTTTTTACCTTAAATTAGATATGACCGTGCGTTCAAATCTCAAACCGCCCCGTATTTGCTGGAAAAAGAAGTTGAAATTAGCTTTTTTTCCACTAGGGCGCAGCCATCTTGGACCAACTGCGGTCGGTCTCTGCAGCTCAATATATTCCTATGGGAAAATAGCTGACTTTCAGTGAGCTCAATGATGTATCGTGAGGAAAAAATTAAACATAAAACGCACAGACTGTCTTTTTCTATTGCCCCGAGATGCTCAAATGAGTATTACCGAACAAAACTTAATTTGAAACTGAATTTCCACTAACTGCTTCTGACCCATTCTAACCATAGCCTACTGCTGTGGCCTGACAAGCCGGCAACTGCAGCGCCGCTGCATTGCCTTGATAAACGGTTTTAAGCTATTTTCCCATAGGAATACATTGAGCAGCAGAGACCGACCAACCTAGTGCTGTCACGACCGCAGTTAGTCCAAGATGGCTGCGCCCTAGTGGGGAAAAAAGCAAATTTCAACTTCTTTTTCTAGGAAATACGGGTAGAGATTTGAACGCACGGTCATATCTAATTTAAGGTAAAAAGCTAACGAACCAGAGCCACTTTACTGAGTGCTTCATGTCCCCTTTAATGCCTACAAAGGGAACCAGAATTATTTCCAAAAAAAACATGACATAGCATCATGTCAGATCTGGCCAGATCAAACCACAGTTTGGAGAAATTACAGAAACAATAAGCTTTGATGAATAACATTACCTTTTCCACTACATTGAGCCATTTTCTGCAATTTTTTTGACAAAATATAATAAGCATCGGGCCAAATATTGCATTGCTTACATTAATTATCTTACATTCAGACTTACAAGGCAACTATGAAAAACAACCAAAATACAAATAACAAGAGAAATTATAAGCACCAGATCCCAACTGACAGTTACAGCACAGCTATTTAATACAAAGCTGACTGTACTCAGCCACAACACAAGTGAGTGAACTGAAGTAGAAATACTGGACACAATGCTGATAGTGCTTATCAATGATACAGTTAAACTGAACCTTTATTAAAATGTTCTCCAGTTCTACTCGCATGGTTCAAAGTTTCAGAACTAGGTCATGCTGCAATCTGACTGCCACTCCTTTGTTAGAGATGTGAGCATAGACATGTCCTTTGAAACCCGGTGGGAGTGGTCAACCTAGCTGTTGAGACAGCAAGTACAAATGGGTCAGTAAGCAAGGTGTGAATGGGATGAAATTTTCCAAAACAAAATGGATTGGGGATATAGGTTTGGTATTCATGTCGTCTTTTGCATTGTGGTGAGTTTTAGCAAAGCTCTAAAACACTTTCATCAATATGTTTATAATGAGGAATATTAAATTGCTCAGATAAGAAATTACTGAATAGTTCAAAAAACACAAAAAAAATCATACAACAACACATATTTTTGGGTCCAAGGCATGTCTGTTTGGAACAATATTTTATCTTTGAGGTCAAGGATTTGAGCAAGAGATGTTCTTACTGAGATTCTGTATTTTTTGTTTTAGTGGAGTTCACTACAACACAGTATAATGCTCAGTGTCATGTTTCGTGTTATGGAACAATATTTTGTCTTTGAGGTCAAGGATTTGAGCAAGAGATATTCTTACTGAGATTCTGTATTCAGTGTCATGTTTCGTGTGAGTGAGAGTTCATGTTATGTATGAGTCCAAATAGATACACTTTACTAAAATTGCAAAATAATCTATCAGACCTGATTTAACACTGCTTTAAATATACTTCAGCAGAAGTCAGCTTTTAAGGTGGCTATAGTTGCATGCTAGTTTTTATAGCATTGGAACCTGCTAAACTTGCACATCCTGGGGAACTGTGGGACATTGTTTGTTGTGTATTGGAAATGATTAATTCTGTGACAACACTAAGATGAAGACTAAGATTGTCTGAGTAGCCTAGTTTGGAAATTTCCACTGGTTATTTTGAGTTCCTGGTATGTATTCCTTGAGGTGTTTTGTTTAATAGCAATAATTGACAGTTAATTGCTAGAAACTGTGTGTGTGTCCATTTTTAATTAACTTAGTTTTACCATCTGTCTCCTTTCCAATAATTATCAGGTTTTAGTAGACTGATAGGCTACAGACATTGTTTGATAAATGTTTTAGTTATTCTGGGAAACGAAAGAAAAAGCTAGGCTACATCTTAGAAATCATGGCCTAAGATTGCATAACATTTCACTTGTAGTTTTGTGTCTTTAGTGTGCACTGCAGCACTCATAGGGAAAGATGATGAAAACTGTAAAACAAATGCGTGATGATCGCTGGAGGAAATGTTTGTATCCCGCACTACTGGCTGTTGTTTCAGAGCTGGTGTATATTTTGAAATGTAATGCAGAGATAAGACTGCATGCTGTTACAGTATAGTAGCATTAATGAGGTGAATTTGAACTTTTCCAAAAACAGGCACATCGAGATTCTGTCATCAATCTGTAATTAATCAAGAAATTGATGAATCCTTTTTTGACAGGATCTAAAAATCAATCCCATATGGCGGGGGAGGCCCCGTAGTCCTAGCTTGCACCAATTGAGTGCAAGCTAAACATTTCTGCCCCTCCGCACAACATAATTTGCAGCAGGTTTTCCCTGCTTACGCAGATCACGCTCACGTTGTTTCCCTAGCAACGTTGGTGCAGAGTGCTCCGCTGCCCCACAGCAGAGACACAGGGAGCGCAGTCCATTTGGCGTCAAAATAGTGTCACAATTCGGGAGTTCAAAAAAAAGAGTTGAATCTCTGAAAAAAAGAGTTAATCTTTGGTAAATCTTTGTAAAAATGGGTGTGTAGTCTTCGAAAAGTGATTTTTTTTTCAGACATTCAAAACTTTTTTTCAGTTTCAACACTTTTTTTCAAAGATTCAACTCTTTTTTCCGAGATTCAACAGTTTTTTTCCGAGATTCAACTCTTTTTCGAACTTGCGAATTGTGACTGATTTGACGCCATAAGTCCGCAGCGTGAGCACACACATACACACAAAGGAAACTACTCAAAAACAGCACTATAAGGAGTGTGAGTCAAGTTTATTATAGTTATACACTGTTTTGTACTAAATATAAAATATATTTTACCACAACGTTCAGATGTTACAAGTATCTTGCACAACAACGCCACGTCTGCCCCTAATTTAAAAACGCCACTGGACCGACTGCACTTGTGTAAAAGTTACTACTGCCAGACTGCCATTCTCCATTGGAAATTTCCATAAGTATTTAAATGAGGGCATCATAAAACTCAGTATGTTGCTTATGTGGGGCTTTACTGTATTTCATGTGGAAATATTTATTCAATTCTGTCCAAGTTTTTAGACCACAGTTGGTTTAAAAGAAAAAAAGAAAATGCCTTCTGGACCATTACCGAGTTTACAGTTTTATCTTTCCTAACTATACATGGTGACGATAGCAATTTGAGTTTTTTTTTTAAACTGGCTCATTGGAGGTCAGATGGTAAATGTGCACACTGCCTGAGAAAAGGGAGTCTGCAAAACATGTTCTGTACCCCTAGGAAACAAGACATCACAAATATTTTACAGCACATAGCCTAGTCCTTGTTTCCATACATATGCCAACTGTCATTATTTCAAATCTGCAATCCTGAATGCTCATGCACTAGCCTAAATGAAAGTAAACTGTGTAGCATAAAATACCGTGTACAATTATTATAGTTGAATAATAAAGCTAAAGATCATGAAATGTAATGTGCCACTTTGCAACTATTCAAACAAATGGAAAAGTACTGCAGTTATCTGGGTCACTTTTTTGAATGTTAATATATTACTTTATGCCTCCCTCTGCTGGTGGAAAGAGGTTAAAACAGTTTGTTTCTCATACCTCCTCAGGTATATTTTCTTGCCAACTCAGTCCATTATGTAATGATTGACAGGCTATGTAAAAGTTAACTTGCCTGGTCTGTATTTAAGGAAGTGATTGATAGAAGTGGCATGACTAGTTGTGTAGCTCAAATAGGTTTGGCTTGGATCTGGAATAATTGGTGACAGGTTACCTCCTGATGTTCTGCTGTATGGTTAAAGAAAGCCATTTGATCTCTAGCTAAATGGTGCCAAACAATGCAATGCTAATCAGGCAATGCCTCCACCATTTTGCCTGGATTTAGAACAAATACCAACGTGCACCCCAACTTTGTGTGAATTGAAATAGGCACCCACACTGCTCATCAGACCACACATACCAGGCAGACCACTTTGTTCTGCAACCTCTGAGCATCGGCTGCTCCAGACCATCATGCCTGCACTTCCTTGTTATGTTTTTGCGCCACCTGGTGGTGCAATAAGCTTTCCGCAGGACAGCAGAGATGTTAGCAGTCCCCACCTTGTCCCTGCACCGCAAACCTGAGCCCCTTGAGCGATCAACCTTTTACATTTTTTATATCTGCCGCTGTTTTAGCAAAAGTATAGTATTGTTTTTAGTATTTATGTTTTTTTTTAACTCAAAAAGTAAAAGTACACTAAAATTTGAATAGATATACTAGTCACTGGTTTGATGAGCAACTTTATACAGTTACTGATTATGAATGCATCTGAATGTATTCTCATGTATTCCTGATGATAACACTGATGTTCTGCAGTTTTCAAGTCAGCCCAGAAAGAACTGATACGCATATACTCAGCTCTTCTTAATTCTGAAGATTATGAATCAAAACAAGTATGTTCCAAGTATGTTGTGAAAATGCATGAAGGGGTGTGATGAAGTTCAGGTTCAAAGTTCTGACCCTGGCCTACACTGCAGCCAATAGGACAGGCCCCGCCTACCTGCAGGACTTAATCCAGAACTATGTTCCTGCTCGACCACTTCGCTCTTCTACAGCAGGGCGACTGGCACTTCCCCCCCTCCGTGTCAAAGGCTCTCGCTTGTCCCGACTGCGGAGTTTTTCCACATTAGCTCCTCAGTGGTGGAATGAACTTCCCATTCCCCTACGTTCGACTCCAACCCTGCCTGCATTCCGTCGAGGCCTGAAGACACACCTCTTCAGACTCCACCTTGACTGATACCCTCACCTAGGAATATCAGTTCCCTGTTCCCTGTGTTTTCCTGTCTGTTTATTATAGTTTACAATAGTATTTGGAATGGTAGTGTGGTGTTGCTGATTTTCCCACAGCTTACTGTGAACTACAGTCGACGCTCATTGCTAGGGATAGCTGCTACATTATGTGAAGGATGTGCTTTGCCCTGTCTGTTCTGTAGTGATCTTGATAATGTCTCTGTACGCACTTACTGTACGTCGCTTTGGATAAAAGCGTCTGCTAAATAAATGTAATGTAATGTAATGATGAATGGCAATACTGTGACAATGGCTGTTCTGTCATTAGGTAGGCCTCTTCATAAGTCTATATAAATTGTTACACAGCATAAAAAATTCTGTATTGGTGGACCAGTAGGGGGCAATCTTCCCTCTGGTCAAAAATTAAATTCCCTAAATTCCCAACCTGGCTCTTTCAATCTGCCACCCAATCATCCCCCAGTTTAATTGGCTAATAATCATTCTCTCTCTCTCGCCACCTCAGCTGATGTGTGGTGAGCATTCTGGCGCAAAATGGCTGCCGCTGCATCACCCAGGTGGGTGCTACACATTGGTGGTGGTAGAGGCGAGTTTCCCCCTCATCACTGTAAGCGCTTTGAGTATTGAGAAAGGCGCTATATAAATGCAAGGTATTAATTAGTTAGGAAGTGGAGAAGACAGAAGGAACTCAAGAGCTGACGATCCGGTTGGTCTAAAGGATCTGTGATGTTGTACACTGGAGGGTGTGGAGTGAGTTGTACTTATGTGAGGAGCGCTGCGAATGGCGGTCGTTCATTCCATTGTCTGCCTCCATTAGCAAACATGCATGGGGAAGAGGCCATAACACAAAAGTAGTGTTTTGAGAGTGGCAACCATCGTTTTAGACACAAACAGTCTGGGGAACTTTACCTGAGTTCACTCGCAGAAGCAGGAGTAATTTCTCTTTCAGACAAGCATGGACAATCATAAATATTGAGATACCCCTGATGAAGGTCAAGATGACCGAAACGTTGTTTCATTAATACTTTCTTTCCTAAGTGAGACATTGTGCGGGCCTCCAATTATATTTATCATACTTTTTCTTGTCCGATGCACCTGTCACAGTAGGTGTGCCCTTTTTAAAATTATATATATATATATAATTATTCATTTTTTTTTCACATTAGAAAGTGATCTGGGAGTATTACATATATGAGACCAGACTATCATCTTTTGGTTAAAGAGCAAAAGGCACAGCAAGGAAGAGTACTGTAATTTATTTATTTTTCGTAAATATTTGGCGCCCAACGCGGGGCTGTGTATGAGGAAGAGCACTGTGAGCACTCATCTCCATTGGTCAATCTAGGTTGGCATGGAAACCACCTAGCCCTGCCCCATAAACATAAGTAAACACAGGGATAATAAAATAGGTTGGTTATGATGTCACCTTAGAGGTAGAAAACAAGAGAGGAGCTCCACCAGTGTACAGTGCACCCCAGAATTATTGGCAAACTCAATTTATATATGAAAATAAAGTGCAAGACTAAATTCAGTTTATTGTTTATCAAATGTCTTCTATGCGCAGAAAAAAATTATAAACTTATATAGTTTAATGGCGATACCATTGATCAGAGGAAAAACAAATCTGTAATGCAAAATTATTTTTATTTTGAGGATGTGTCACAATTATTGGCAACCCTGTATTTAGTACTTTGTGCATCCTCCTTTTATCACCAAAATAACAGCACTGTGTGTTCTCCTGTAATGTTTGATGAGGTTAGAGAACACATAGCAAAGGATTTGAGATTATTCCTCCATACAGAATCTCTCCAGAGCCTTCAGAGTACTTGGTCCTCACTTGAGGACTCTCCTCTTCAGCTCACCCCACAGGTTTCCAATGGGGTTCAGGTCAGGGGGACTGGGATAACCACTGCAAAACCTTGATTCTGTGGTTAGTGAACCATTTTGTGTAGACCTTGAGGTATGCTTTGGATCATTGTCCTGCTGGAAGATTCAACCATGACCCACTTTTAGCCTCCTGAATCCATGATGCCATTTATCCTGACAAGCTTCCCAGGGCCTTTGGAGTAAAAACAGCCCCAAAATATCACAGATCCAACACCATACTTTATAGTGGGGATGAGGCTCTTTTCTGTGGAACATATTACGGCAAACTTTTGGTATTTATTGCCAAAAAGCTACATTTTTGTCTCGTCTGACCATAGCACCCGTTTCCAATCTAAATTTTGGTAACATTACTTCTGGTACCTAGACTTGGTATAATAAAAGCATAAGCTTTCTCCTTCTACTTCTAAATAGGTTGTTGGCATAGAGGTGGCATGTAATTGTACTTTTGGAGACTTGTTGACCCCAGGATTCAACCAACTTCTGCAATTCTCAAACTGTAAGGTGCTGTCAAAACTGTCTTTTCTGTATTTTATTGGGATGGCAGGTATGCCATCCGCTATGGCAAGCCGTTTTATCATTTAATGGATATCAAGGCGATTGCATTACGTTAACGTTTAGTCACATCGCATTACCGGTTGATTGCATGACATTGCAGGTTGAAAACACAGCTTCACACGTCGTTATCGACATCGCTTTGTCTCAAAGCAACACTTTCTCTTCACAAAGCAACACTTATCCTCCTGATAACAATGTTGTCCCTCCCCGATATCAAAAAGAAAGTTGTTTGATCAACGCAAATTTTTGTATTGTCAGATGCTTCTCATGTTGTTCGCAAAACAGCGTGATATCAAAAACCAACACATCTGCGTTTGAAAGTGGTGAAGCATGTAAATTAGGTTGCAAGTAACAAAACAACCAAGCCGTTTTATCATTTAATAGATATCAACCAGATTGCATCACGTTAACGTTTAGTCACATCGCATTACCGGTTGATTGCATGACATTGCAGGTTGAAAACACAGCTTCACACGTCGTTATCGACATCGCTTTGTCTCAAAGCAACACTTTCTCTTCACAAAGCAACACTTATCCTCTTGATAACAATGTTTTCCCTCCCCGATATCAAAAAGAAGGTTGTTTGTTCAACGCGATTTTTTTGCGTTGTCAGATGCTTCTCATGTTGTTCGCAAAACAGCGTGATATCAAAAACCAACACATCTGCGTTTGAAAGCGGTGAAGCATACAAGTGAGGTTGTAAGTGGAGACGGAAGGTATAGCATGCAACGTATGTTGTAAGCGGAGACACATGCAAATGAGGACGTCCCTTTGAAGTCTCTGCTCTCAACCAATAGGAGCCCAATTCATTTGCATGCATCACCACAAGCAACCTCATTAGCATGCTTCACCTCTTACAAACGCACCACCACATGCAATCCATCTGTTTTGTGCTGTGGTCAGGGGTGGGGACTTTTGATATCAAGATCAATTGTTTGCACAAGTGTTGCACTAAAAACCAACAACTTACATTTTGATATCAACTATGTGGTTGCTTGATATCAGCATATGTTACTCTTGATATCAAGGTTTTCTACCCTTGATATCGACCGTTTTATGACTGGTTGTATGTACTATGTGGTTGAAAACAGCATTGTATCTGTTGATTGCAGTACTGTTGTGGCTGATTGCATCACATTCTCTATGGATATCAGCCATATAAGCATTGTTCACAAATATTTTGCTGCAATGCAACATCAATGAAAGCTTAACTGGATGATATCTGTCGAGGATGTGATGCAACATACTGTAACAGTAATGCAATCAACATCTACAATGCTGTTATCAACCAAGTGATGGATGCAATCCATCATTGCAAGCTCGATATCAAAAGTAGCTAACTTGATATCAAGAGTTGCTCTTGCAGAGATCAAGCAACCCCATGCCTGATATCAAATGTGATATTCTATGCGTTACACACATGTCGATTGAAGACTCACTACAGGACATTGCACACCGACATGTGGTGATGCATGCAAATGAGGCTGGAGGCTGAGACATGTAAATTAGGAGAACAATATTTCCTGCATTACCACAACTTCCCAGTAGATGGCAGTATAGCCTATGATTTCCATCAAGAAAAGGGGAACTAGTTTACTGAACTGGAAGAAATTCTATCAAAATACGCAACGGAGCTAAAAACGTCAGCGCCTATCGCTTATTTGAATAAAAAAGAAACCCTCCCTTAATGATATTAACACTAATTATTTCCACAATTTAACTAGGCTTTATTAGTTTAGGACACAAACTATAATCGTTTGTGAATTATAGAATGGACTTAAGTAGCCTAGGCTACCCAAACAATGTTTTCCTCATTGTTTAACAGCGATAGCATTGGGTGAAGCATTTATTTAGCCTATGTATTTATTTCTTTATTTTTACAAGAAGGCTACATTACGGTAGTTTACAGTACACCCGATTTTTTTTCGTCGCTTCATGGCATCTAGGAGGAATCTTTGTGGGGATGGGGGACGTTTCCCCTTCAATGTTTAAAGCATGAAAATGCCCCCATAGGTCTATTAATGAACCTAGTTCATTCATTCATGTGCAGCATGCGATGTAGCCTATTATAGGCTTCTGGCTATAATTTAACGCTGTTGCTGGATCAAAGGGAACTAGCTAGCCAGATTATTTAGTGCACGAAAAAGCAAATGTGCGAACGAAATCCAGGCAATATAGGCTATAGTCTAGCCTACTAGGTGATAGGTGAAGTTTGGAAGCAAACGTTAATGGCTTCATGTTTTGTTTTTTTGTAGTAGCCTAGGCATATGTCGGGTAAATTATCCAAGCAACTCTTAATTTGCGATGGTCTTCTTTGATATTGGCACAGGTTATATGTTATAGGTCCACGAAGCTGGTTAACTCGATTAGTAAGATAATTTTAAAATACCTTTCTGGCTACTTGAATTGGGGGTATTTGACAACGCAGGAGTGAGCTGAATTAATGCACTTAGTAGAACCCGGAACGGCCCTTTTTTACTTCAGTCGTTCCAGATTTGGGAAGGTTATCACTGCAAACAACTAGTTTTCATATCAAAACCTATCACCACAATGCAAAACATGTCTCATAAACGTATTGCATGCAATACATTTGATATCAAAACCTATCACCGCAACAGGTTTTGATATCAAACCCAACACAACGCAAAACATATCTCATAAACGGATTGCATGCAATACATTTGATATCAAAACCTATCACCGCAACGCAACAGGTTTTGTTATCAAACCCAACACAACGCAAAACATGTCTCATAAACGGATTGCATGCAATACATTTGATATCAGAACCTATCACCGCAATGCAAAAGGTTTTGATATCAAACCCAACACAACGCAAAACATGTCTCATAAACGGATTGCATGCAATACATTTGATATCAAAACCTATCACCGCAACAGGTTTTGATATCAAACCCAACGCAACGCAAAACATGTCTCACAAACGGATTGCGTGCAATACATTTGATATCAAAACCTATCACCGCAACGCGACAGGTTTTGTTATCAAACCCAACACAACGCAAAACATGTCTCATAAACGGATTGCATGCAATACATTTGATATCAGAACCTATCACCGCAATGCAAAAGGTTTTGATATCAAACCCAACACAACGCAAAACATGTCTCTGATGGATTGCATGAGGTGACTAGTTTGTAAGCGGTGATGCATGCAAATTCCTTGGCTTTCTATTGGCAGAGAGCAGGGCTCTTCTCATTTGCATGTATCACCGCAAACAACAGGTTTTGATATCGAAACCTATCACCACAACAGGTTTTGATATCAAACCCAACACAATGCAAAACATGTCTCACAAACGGATTGCATGCAATACATTTGATATCAAAACCTATCACCACAACAGGTTTTGATATCAAACCCAACACAACGCAAAACATGTCTCATAAACGGATTGCATGCAATACATTTGATATCAAAACCTATCACCGCAACAGCTTTTGATATCAAACCCAACACAACGCAAAACATGTCTCATAAACGGATTGCATGCAATAGATTTGATATCAAAACCTATCACCGCAACGCGACAGGTTTTGATATCATACCCAACACAACGCAAAACATGTCTCATAAACAGATTGCATGCAATACATTTGATAACAAAACCTATCACCGCAACGCAACAGGTTTTGTTATCAAACCCAACACAACGCAAAACATGTCTCATAAACGTATTGCATGCAATACATTTGATATCAAAACCTATCACCGCAACAGGTTTTGATATCAAACCCAACGCAAAACATGTCTCATAAACGGATTGCATGCAATACATTTGATATCAAAACCTATCACCGCGACGCGACAGGTTTTGATATCAAACCCAACACAACGCAAAACATGTCTCATAAACAGATTGCATGCAATACATTCGATATCAAAACCTATCACCGCAACAGGTTTTGATATCAAACCCAACACAACGCAAAACATGTCTCATAAACGGATTGCATGCAATACATTTGATATCAAAACCTATCACCGCAACAGGTTTTGATATCAAACCCAACGCAACGCAAAACATGTCTCACAAACGGATTGCGTGCAATACATTTGATATCAAAACCTATCACCGCAACGCGACAGGTTTTGATATCAAACCCAACACAACGCAAAACATGTCTCATAAACGGATTGCATGCAATACATTTGATATCAAAACCTATCACCGTAACGCGACAGGTTTTGATATCAAACCCAACACAACGCAAAACACGTCTCATAAACGGATTGCATGCAATACATTTGATATCAAAACCTATCACCGCAACGCAACAGGTTTTGATATCAAACCCAACACAACGCAAAACATGTCTCTGATGGATTGCATGAGGTGACTAGTTTGTAAGCGGTGATGCATGCAAATTCCTTGGCTTTCTATTGGCAGAGAGCAGGGCTCTTCTCATTTGCATGTATCACTGCAAACAACAGGTTTTGATATCGAAACCTATCACCACAAAACCAGTTGTTTGCGGTGATGGATGCAAATGAGGTTTCATTCATTGCTGCTATTGGCTATCAATCGTCAGCCTTGTGAAGCAACGGATTCGTCTGACGTTTCGTCTTCCGTGATACCCATGAGTTAAAATGGATACGTGCATTTTTAATAGGCTACATTATTTTATGACAGGTGATTTTTTAAAACACATTAATGTTCAGAATATAACATTACACGTTGATGTCACCGTTATTTCGCTAACTGTAACTTAAGCCAGGGGGTATTTCCAGGGGGTTAACCGGGTTTTACTCATTTATTGAGCTCACTCCTCCCAGTCAACACAAACCTCTGGCCCACATCTGGTCCGGTTCCGGCACACCAGAGCTAAAACCACTGGCCCAGCTCCGGCAGCCAGACCTGGCCCAATTCTAAAATGAATGACGGTACAGAGCTGGCCCGAGTGAATTGGCCCAGGTCTGGCAGCCGGAACTAAGCCAAAACTGCTAGTATAGGGCCAGAATCAGCCCAGATATGGGCCAGAACCACTGTTTTTTTTATGTAGCCTCCATTCCTCACCAGCCTCCTTCCTGCCCTGTCCCCCCACCACCAGGAACATCTCAACCACTGAATTGTATTAAATATAAGAAATTCAACAAATGTTTTCATCATTTCAATACTTTTAATACACTCGCTTGTACACTATTCCCCCCACACTGCCCCAACCTATAAACTACATTAACTAAAAAATAATCAATACTATTGTACAGTAACCCCCCACTCCACCCTAACCTATAAGCTACATAACAACTATAAAAAAAATGCAAGCCATTTTCAAAGTTAATTTCAAGACTTTTATTTGACACAACCTAATGTACATCATTCCCAGCCCACTCCCCGACATATGAATGCAACATTTTTTACATTTCAACACATCCACACTTCTTTTGTACATTACGCCCCCCCCGCTGACACCCCAAAACCCTGCCAGCAACCTCACCACAAACCCGTTAACTTCCCTGGCCCCCCAACATCCTACTTAACCCCAAAAAGCCCAAGCCCCAGCACTGAACCCAAAAACCCTGCCCCTCCCCGTCACACCAAAAAAATGCACAAAACACCCCGCCCAAAAAAGAACCTCCAACCCCCAACGACCCTCCCAACCACCCCACCAACCCCTCACCCCCCCGATCAACCAACCCCTCAACTCCATCTACGTAAGACCCTGCCCCCCCCCACCTCCGAAAACGCCTTCCCTCAACAACCCAACTCCCCGATCAGCCAACCCCCAAAGACTCCCTGAAACCCTCAACCCCCCACCCCCAACCACCTGTACCCCAAAACCCTTCCCCCAACGCCCCCCCCCCCCCCCCACACTGACCCTCAAAAAGCCCACTCCCCTATCCAACCCCTGAAACCCTGCCACCCGACCCCCCTAACATCCAAAAAAGCCCATGCTCCCAATAACCTCCTCTGCTGAACCCTCCACCACCCCCCACCCCCCCCCGACTGCCCAATCCCCAGGGACCCCCCCCTCCCCCAACCTCCCAAACCCCTGCCGCCAAGTCCCCAAAACCTCTGTGCACTCTATTCTACATCTTCTTGTGTCTCTTGGCCCTGTCCTTTCTGCCTCCATCTCTGTCTGGTGCAAGCTGCAGCCACCTGATGGCAAACTTTTCTATCTCACCGTCTGTGACCTTCGCAGTAAAGGAGTTTCTCCTGACAGCACCTTTGAATAACAGAGAATAGGAGAGCAATAAATAAACATTTGAACTACCCTGCAAAAGAAACAGTTGTAACAACAAGCCATTTAGTATGGAAGATTTTTAGTGACTTAATTAAATGGTAACGACAGGAAGAAAGGATAAATTTCACATCCGAACGCAGCCCAGGGGTGTTTCTCAATACCAAGTATGCACAAGTACGGACTTGCGGTCTTGTGACGCACTTAGTTGTCAAGTGTCCCTGCAAAAGGGCACTTGCTAAAGCACGTTCTTGTGAATAGGGTGATGTCATATTTAATATTTAACGGGCCAAGTTCTGTTCCAAACCCAAGAACACAAAGAAGCAAGGACGCTCAAAGATCCCGGAAATGTACTTGATCCGCCCCAAATGTCGAGGACGCATTGGATGCGAACTCGCCAAACAAGTACGCGGACTTGGATATCCCATCATTCATTGCGCAAGCGATGGACACGACATGGGGGAAGCTTATACACTGGACTGTCAGGAAAAGTTGCTGCCTGGTCTGTAGCATAGATCGGTTTGTAGACTGTAGCCTAGGATATTTGAAAAACAATAAATGCAATATTCACTGGACAAGGTTTTGAAATGTTTTCAGTCAAAACCATTCTATTTACTTGCAGGCTGTAGGCCTATATGTAGAGAGCTGTATTGTAATGACACCTGAAGTGCATTTTCAAAACTCAAATGTCCGTCTATTGCAGTGCGCGAGTTTTCCATTGAATGAAAATTCACGCATTAGGTGTAAATGACAATTTGTGCATTAGACTTGATATATAGCCGGTAAAACGGTCTGCAAGTCGCACTTCGCGGTAGAGCGCAAAATACATGTGAAAACAAAAAAAGTGTTTTTTTCCATATAACGAAAGTTAAAGTATTTTAGAAGTCACGTAATATAATATAGAACATATTTAATATATCAACTGTAAATTTGGTTTCATGCCTAAGAATGAAATAACGAGAATTCGGGCTGAATTCTTTCATCCCCTCTCTTAGACAAAAACGAAAAAACAAAAAAACAAGTTGTTTTCTCGTTTCTCTCAACCAGTCAGATAATGAATGAACGAATGATACACGGACCCGAGTGCCTTATTTTTTTGGTGCCATTTTGCTTCTGAAGTGGCTGTAGAATTCTAAGTCCCGCAGGACGCGCAGCACATGTAACGTTTTCAGGACACCTAAATAGACGAAAGTATCGATACATACCGATCGATTAACACCTAAAACATTTCACAGTGAGTTTTTCTTGTAATAAAATGTGTACTGACAACTTCAATGTGGTCGGGTGTTTTATAATGACCCCATTGATTTCGGTACAGCGTTAAGTATAGGCACAAATGCTCCTAAACAGAGTCACATTAGCGTAATAATTTCTGGCTTCTAAAGTAAAAAAATAACATCTGAAGTGTAAGTACACTTCTGAAACAAATTAATAGCTTTATCTACTCTCGTTTAGTAGATTTCCTTGTTATTGAAATGAGCCCAGACGTCAATTTTGTTTTTTGTTTTGTGTGTGGAATGCCCATTGTGATTACGTTACATTGCGGGCAGAACGTTCGACCTCCCTACAGTGGTAGTTGTCGACGTCCCAAACATGTTTCTTTGAAATTATTTACCCCCAAAATTCCGCCGCAACCTTCATCTTGCCACCGTCACAGACAATAAATGCATAAAACATTTTTTTATACATTAATTGGAAACACTGACGTTAGCAGTGTAAAAACTGCTTAATACTCACATTCAGTATGCTATCGGTATCGCCACACACTGCAGAGGAATATTCTGATATTCAGGCGGGGAGTGAACAGAGAATCCTAGACGACAATGACATAATTGTTAGTGACAATGAAACATATAGCAACTTTTACATTCCTATACACCTGAAAATTATGTGTGTGTGTGTGTATATATATATATATATTATAGCTAGGTAGGTATAGGTAGCTATAATATTAGCTAGGTAACGAAACAAATTCGCTAACGTTAGCTAACTTTTACCTCAGGTAGCCTAACGTTAGCAAGTAGCTAACGTTAGTATGTTGAAGACAACCCACAGCTGAATTTTGCAAACAGTAGGTTTATTTACAGAAAATCCAAGTATGGGTGATCACTTAATCTGACAAGAAAATTTCAATTGGACATTATACTTTTTACGCTATAAGTTATTTAGAAGAAAGAAACGTAGGCTACTTACTCAATTCTGTATGTTGTCCTCAGAATGAGACTATCTGAGAGTGAGAGACTCTCTCGTGCAGTTTCAGTTGAACTTCAAAATATCCTCGAGCTGACTGCAGAACTGCTTGCTTGCTGCGGTGGTAGCATAGCAGATGGGTAGCCCTTGAAATACGCTAATTAAATGGGATAACACTCCTCAAAAAAGGACACCATGATGACCACAAACATTTAACTTTATTGTTGGTTTCCGTTTGTCCTGCATGTGATGACATCAGTGACCGTGTTGAGAAAATATTAGAACGGATAATCAAGTAGCCTATCCTAATTAGACACAGGAGCAGCATTGAAAACACTGCTTTAGTGACCGCAGCTTTTGTCATTCAATATTATGCATGTCCATCCTATATAATTATATAGGCTAATGTTGATTTTATTTAACTTTTTCGTAGCCTAGGCTTATTATTTTTGTTATTCTAGACTTAGGCTACAATGTTTTATCATGTTTTTGGCCTATATTAGGCTATATTATTGTGTTTGGAAAGCACTCAGCTGCATTATTACTATAATTAGGCTATTAGTACTAGCTATTATTTTTAACAAATAAAGTAGTCTACGATGAATTCGGCTATAGGATAGGGTACACAGCTATATGTCAGCCGATTTCGCAATGGGATGCACTAGCAAATTCGATCAGCCCTGCAAGAAATAGCCTAACTAATTTCTATTATACCAGCCGACTGAGAACCTCACTTGGCCCAGATTAGAAAAATGGTAATCGGGCCAAATATGGCGAACTGGAACTGGCCCAAGTTGTATTTGCCGGAACCTGAGCGATACGATATCCCGAATTTGGCACGAGCTCGGCTCATATGAATCCCCCCGAGTCTGACTGGAAGCCGAGTCCCCCGAGCCTCAAACGGAATTGGCCCGAGTCCACCGTGTTGACTGGGCTGTGTTGTCAAATACCCCCCAATTCAGTTAGCCAGCAAGGGGTAATGTCAAACCATTTGCATTCTTATTCTTGTTCGGAACAGCAACGTTTGCTTACAAATTTCACCTAGTCTATTGGCTGGATTTCGTTCGCACCATTTGCTTTTTCGTGCACTAAATAATATGGCTAGCTATTGTTCCCTTTAATCCAGCAACGGCGTTTAATTATAGCCTGAATAGCCTAGCATACTTATAGGCTACATCGCATTCTACACATGAATGAATTAACTAGGTTAATTAATAGGCCTATTGGGGCATTTTCATGCTTTCAACATTGGAGGGGAAACGTCCCCCATCCCCGCAAAGATTACTCTTAGATGCCATGAAGCGACGAAAAAAATTTGGGTGTAAACTATTGTAATGTATAGCCTTCTTGTAAAAATAAAGAAATAAACAGCCTACATGCTAAATAAATGCTTCACTCAATGCTATCGCTGCAAAACAATGATAAAAACATTGTTTGGGTAGTCTACTTAAGTCCAAGTATTCTATAATTCACAAACGATTAGGTTTGTGTCCTAAACTAATAAAGCCTAGTTAAATTGTGGTCATATTAGGCGACCAAGATAAGCATATTTTGGTAGTAGGCTATATTGACTGATGCAGACTTCCCCTGATAAAATATATCTACTATAACTCGCTTAATTCTCGGCTGATTTTCGTAAAATTTTACTTGTTACAAATGTGAGAAATGTCTGCATACCACAGGTTACCTTTCCAAATTTCCCAGAACAGCTAGCCTACTTGTAAAAACCCATTTTAACTATTATAGCCTACAGGAGTTGTCAAAATGTAGGAGTCTTTTTTTATTTGTAAATTAATTTATACTTTCAGACAAATATGAATAGGCTACTATAATTGGGATATCAACGACTACCACTAGGGGGCAGCCGTGGATAGGGTAAGCGTAATAAAAAGGTGTAATAATGAACGCAAACCCAGAGTTTTCCTTATTCCAGGACATCGCTTTCTGCAGAAATATAGCCATTTGGACTTACATACCCAAGTCGTGGGGTTTCGTCAGAGGAGAGGGAGATATTTGAGAATGCGTTTGAGATTTTGTAGAGAGATATTGTTCATAAAGGAAGGTTCACGTATGAGATGGGATTATTTCCAACAAGAGACCTCATAAAAAAGCACAACACAGTATTCATGTAGCCGGGTGGTAAATAAAATATATTCCCCACGGGAAAAGCTACAATGGAACAATCTTTTTTGTTCAGAAAAAGGGTTAAAACTAATCTACCTGACTAAAATTTATGTTCATTTATCCACGTGTTTATTTTGAAAGCTATGTACAAAGTAATGCAGGAGATGTAATGAAAGAAGCCAAACAATCAGTTACAACGTTTGCCCAGCAGATGGCGCTTTTTGAAAAAGGTTAGATTTGCGATTGAAAAATAATCAACCTCGTTGTGCGAGTGGACTGCAATTGTGTGGACTTGAAACTGTAAACCCACTGCCGTATTTTGTAGGGTATTTTTGTCGCCTAAAATGGTTGGCCTATGTTTTGCAGTGCATTTTCTAGCATAGCTTCTGCGGTAATGTATCTGTAAGCATACCTTGGGAAATTTTATTTTGTTTTATAAACTAAAGCTATACTTAATAGCCAATTTTGATAGTCTACAAATTATCTGCGCTAAAGCATCAGTGCAGCGTTACACAAATAAAAAAATGAATAGGCTAAGTGTGTCCTGTGTAGTACATAATTCCACAGGCTATATATATAATATGTGGTACATTGTTCAATAAATATTTTCAATACAATTTTTTGTTCAATAAATATTTTCTGATACACATTAACTAGTGAGAAGTGTGTTATTATAGGCTACTAATTTAATTGATAAATTGCATACATTTTATTTAATTGTTCAAACTGAATGTTACTGAATGGTGTGAAGTGTAGCCTATAGCTAGCCTACTGTAAAAATCAACAGCCCTCTTTCGTCCTGTCAACTTGTTTATTCCCTTCAGCTTAATGTATCATGATAATCTTTGGATATGAAACTCAACATTTTTCTAAATTTTCGGGAATTGTCAGAGTTGAGTCAACGTTCATTGAATTTGTAGGACTAAAAGTTATGTGGTAAATTAGCACCGCCCACCTTCCCAGAGTTCTGCGCGGCGCAGCGAGAGTAAGATTGAAATTGCGATATAAATGTTGAATTACAACTTCATTCTTTTCGACTGAACGTATCATGATAATTTTTGGATATAAAACTCAACATTTTTCAAAATTTCGAGATTTGTCAGAGTTGAGTCAATGTTCATTCAATTTGTAGGCCTAAATTATGTGGTAAAGTAGAGCCGCCCACCTTCCCAGAGTTCTGCGCGGCGCAGCAATAGTGGCTAAGATTGAAATTCCGAAATAAATGTTGGAATTACACGTGGGGCTACTAACAGTTTAAGTGTTACAGTAGGCTAGAACATTTTGTTTATAAATATCCATCATGTAGATAGTTATTGAACTAAGTGTGAATTAGCACCATGGAGGATTTTGTGTGGAAATTGCCCCCCTTGCATAGTTGTATTGACCGATAGTTCTTCCAATGCAGAAAAAGCACGATTTTTTTTAAAAGTAAAAATATTTCAGCGAATGACGCCGGTGCGTTCCATTACTCGAAAAATGTGTCCTCTTTTCCTCCACTCCAGAAGTGATGTGGTTTATGTAAATTTGTCTGAAACACAAAGAAAATGTTTTTTATTGTTTAAGTTTTTTGGAATATCCAATAAAATATATTTTTTTCTAGACTATGAGGCGAGGAACATCATAGTCTAGCAAAAAAACAACAATAGACCTGGTCACTCTTCGGAGGAGAATCCAAAGCCTCCTTCGGGACGGCATTATGGTGGACTAAGACTGGCAAAAGAGACATGGGGGGGGACGAGGACCACTGGAAAAAACTGAACATATAGTCCACCAAAGACACACACAATCCACATTTTACCGCTTTCTGTGTGGCTTCAGGGACAATGCTACCTAGGCTACCGTGCCGCACTTCTTGAGGAACCAGGAGTTTGTGGAGTATGACGTGTCGCTCGTAGGCATGGACATTGAATAAATGACAATGTATTGTATTTAAATCTGAATTCAATAGTGTTTACTGTACTGTTACACTTTATTATAATCATAATTTGTATAGCTTGATGTTGGGACAGTGGGCATTTTTTTATAAACAATAAAAGCACACCAATAAAATCAATAAAAGCACAAATATAGGACAGTGAATTATTATTATTTTTTGTTGTTTTTTAATAACCATGTTCTGCACTTTGTATTGTATAGGCTACGCGTAATTATTGTGGCTGTAGGCCTACGGGAGCTGTTATAATACCGACAAACATCCAAAAATGCAACCCAAACGTTATAAAATCGGTAAACATTAAAACAAGCTTAATGACCGGTAAAAATGACGGTGACATATTTTTTCCAACTCCATCCTTCACGTTGACAGATTATGATTTACTCGAGCAAACCACTGGTCCACAAAATGGTCAAGCAACAAATGAAAGTAGGCTAACCCCTGCCAAAATAAATATTTACATTATTTACAAATATTTGCAATTGTGATTCATTACTTCTGAAAAAGAGCATGCGGTGTGAGGAATGTCAGAAAGACAAAGAAAAACGAGATAAATCGTTAATAACTGGTATAATTGCTAGCTGCTAGAAGCTTGTGTGCGAGCTATGAGGTGGGAGCTGTGAGCTGTCAGTGAACTGTGTGAGCTGCCACAGCGACCTGCCACTGCGAGCTGTGAGCTGCCAGTGAACTGTGAGGTGCGGTGCATGCTGGGAACTCTGAGGTCTGCGAGCTCACACCTCGCACAGAAGGATTGTCCTCCGACTGGCAACGGATTCGTCTGACTGTCATCTTTCGTGTTACCCATGAGTTAAAATGGATATGTGCAATTTTAATACGCTACATTTATTTTAGGACAGGTGATTTTGTAACACGTTATAATGAATCCTGCGCCAGGTGTAAGACAGCAAAGACACTTACGTTTGGGTTAGCGCCGCTTAGCGCCGGGTGTAAGATAGGGCCCGAAGTCTGTCCACGGACCACTCGTGGATCACTAAGTCTGCTCTCTAGCGCCCCATAGTTATATACAGCATACTAAATGTCTGAACATTAACCGCTAAACCACAGCATTGGTTATTAAAATAATCCGTTATTTATTGCCACATTTACAGCACACTAGTGCTCTTGATAGCCTAACATTTGCAGACCGCAATTGACTTTAGAAGGGCGACTGTTCACTTCAGACGGTAAAACAGATCAATCCATTATTGGCCTATTTATTTATGTGACATGTAATGTGACATGTCAGCCTATTCCTTATTTTTGCTTATAACCGCAATTGAATTTAGACGGACGACTGTTCACTTCAGACGGTAAATGGATAAATCCGTAGGTTAATAGCCTATTTATTTATTTCACATGTAGTGATACACATTTCCTTATTTTTCCTTTACTTTATTTGTTTATGCATTTATTGCTGTAGGCTATTCATTAGTCATTTGCTATAGTCATTTGCTATAGCCTAGTAAGATGCTACATACTAAAACGTCTGTAGGCTACTAGTGATGGGCAGAGCGAAGCTTTCTGAAACATTGCCACAGTTGAAGCGATTCCGTTGGTTAAAGTCTCTGTGTCATGAAGCATTTGACACCTGCCTCTCTAGTGACATCTCCTGGTCTAAATTACTCTTCATAACGGCGATAAATTTAAATTAATGAAACATTCTTGACTCTTGTAAAATTCAGATTTTTAATATTAATGCTTTTGCCATGTATTCTCAAAACCCTCTCCAACTGAGACTATATTCATTAAAAGTGTTGTACAAATTAAAGATATTCTCGTGATGAGATGACGATAATTATCATTATAAAATTGAAATGAAAATGTAATTTCATGAACATAATGCCATCATATCGACCAATGCCATTCTATTTCCTCTTGCATGTCTGAGAAGGAGAGTACATTTCAACAATAAATTCCAATTATTTGAAAAACTATTTTCGCCTTTTAGGCTAATGGCATTTAAAGCGTATCAGCTTTCCCCCAGCTCATAGCATCGTGGAAAGGAAATGTAGTATATTACAGTTTTTCTCAATCGCTTGGATGCATTTCTGGAAACTCTAACCTCATTCTCTTAACAGTGCCTCAAAACCCCACACCATTAAGGCAATTGGCCAATACACTATTTCACTTCTCATTGTGTTCACACAGAATGCAAAACACTAAACGCAGTTGTCATAGTGTAGATGCAATCCTCATTCCACTTCGACATTCCAGTCAAAACAGATTGTTTTTTTCTCAATTGGCTATGTACATTTCCCATTCGCAATGACACAGTTGTTCATTGGGTAAATCATTGCATGCAAAATACTATGTATAATGAGCATTGTGTTTGTACAAAAGATAAGGCCAACATGATGGGTGATTGGAGTGAGTAACTTCCCTTCACACATTTGAAGAGTAACGGAGAACACATGCTGTCAATTCCATCCCACAGGTGCAAATTGTGAACACAATACTCACAAACATATATAAATGCTAAGGGTTCCAGTGCAAACAAATGGAGCAAGAAGCAGTGTCCCCATTGGTTGTGAAGCAGTGAAAAACAAAAAATACAAAATAAAAAAGTAAAACAACCATACTATAGATGAAAAAGATACATAATAAACATGTTTTTTCTCGTAATTTGTGTGTCCAGGAATTGTTTTACATTGACAGCAACACTATGTACACAATATCTGTCCAGTTTTGATGCAAATACTTTGCATTTTGAGTGTCAGGGTTTACGCAATGATCAGAAGGTGCTATACATTTGGTGGCATTGTTGTAGCGATTGACTGACTTAGTGTCTTTTGACGCATGTGGTTATCATTTTGATTGTTATAGTTTCTTTTGAACGGGTGGTATAGTGTTCTGAAAAATGATTTTACTGTTTTGGGGATTGCACTTAGAGTTTTGGGAATGAGGTTAGAGTTTCAAGAAATGCATCCAAGCAATTGAGAAAAACTGTAAATAGCACACAGATAGGCAGCAATATTTTTATTTACGTTATTGTTATTATTATTAGTCATTCTATGGGAGTTCTTTTCTTCATATGTTTTCAGGGCTTCCTGGCATAAGTGGATTGCTACCGTGATTTAACACAGTTAATAAATAACATTATGCTCATGTATGTGGGGGAAATACATGAACTTCACGAACTTCAATAACTTGTTTACCTTACGTTTTTAAACATTGAGGTACATTTTTGGTGCTCTATTAGGCCATAGGCTACCGCTTATAGTCCAGCTTGAATCACAGCAGGATTCCATGGTAATGCTGCAATATCGGGATGCGTTGACCGCAAGTGACGAAGCATTTTAATAGGACAGGTGCCGGTCGCAAATCATGCACCGTGCTTTTTGTGGGGTTTCTTGTTGGAAATAATCCCATACAAAAGACGTCTTACGTGAACCTTCCTTTATGAACAATATCTCTCTACAAAATCTCAAACGCACTCTCAAATCTCTCCCTCTCCTCTGACGAAACCCCACGACTTGGGTATGGAAGATCAAATGGCTATATTTCTGCAGAAAGCGATGTCCTGGAATAAGGAAAACTCTGGGTTTGCGTTCATTATTACACCTTTTTATTACGTTTACCCTATCCACGGCTGCCCCCTAGTGGTTATCGTTCATGTCCCAATTATAGTAGCCTATTCATATTTCTCTGAAAGTGTGAATTCATTTACAAATTAAAAAAGACTCCTACATTTTGACAACTCCTGTAGGCTATAATAGTTAAAATGGGTTTTTACAAATAGGCTAGCTGTACTGGGAAGTTTGGAAAGGTAACCTGTGTGATGCAGATATTCCTCACATTTGAGTCACATTTTACGAAAATTAAGCGAGTTATACTAGCCATATTTTATCAGGGGAAGTCTGCATCAGTAAATATAGCCTACTACCAAAATATGCTTATCTTGGTCGCCTAATATGGCCACAATTTAACTAGACTTTATTAGTTTAGGACACAAACCTAATCGTTTGTGAATTATAGAATACTTGGACTTAAGTAGACTACCCAAACAATGCGATAGCAGCGATAGCATTGGGTGAAGCATTTATTTAGCATGTAGGCTGTTTATTTCTTTATTTTTACAAGAATAGTTTACGCCTGAATTTCTTTCGTCGCTTCATGGCATCTAAGAGTAATCTTTGCGGGGATGGGGGACGTTTCCCCTCCAATGTTGAAAGCATGAAAATGCCCCAATAGACCTATTAATTAACTTAGTTAATTAATTCATGTGTAGCATGCGATGTAGCCTATGTAAGTAGGCTATTCTGGCTATAATTAAACGCTGTTGCTGGATTAAAGGGAAAAATAGCTAGCCATATTATGTAGTGCACGAAAAAGCAAATGGTGCGAACGAAATCCAGCCAATAGACTAGGTGAAATTTGTAAGCAAATGTTGTTGTTTTTCCGAACAAGAATAAGAATGGAAATGGTTTGACATTATCCCTTGCTGGCTAACTGAATTGGGGGGTATTTGACAACACAGGAGTGAGCTCAATAAATGCACTGAGTAAAACCCGGTTAACCCCCTGGAAATACCCCCTGGCTTTAGCGAAATAACGGTGACATCAACGTGTAATGTTATATTCTGAACATTAATGTGTTTTAAAAAATCACCTGTCATAAAATAATGTAGCCTATTAAAAATGCACGTATCCATTTTAACTCATGGGTATCACGGAAGACGAAACGTCAGACGAATCCGTTGCTTCACAAGGCTGACGATTGATAGCCAATAGCAGCAATGAATGAAACCTCATTTGCATCCATCACCGCAAACAACTGGTTTTGTGGTGATAGGTTTCGATATCAAAACCTGTTGTTTGCGGTGATACATGCAAATGAGAAGAGCCCTGCTCTCTGCCAATAGAAAGCCAAGGAATTTGCATGCATCACCGCTTACAAACTAGTCACCTCATGCAATCCATCAGAGACATGTTTTGCGTTGTGTTGGGTTTGATAGCAAAACCTGTTGCGTTGCGGTGATAGGTTTTGATATCAAATGTATTGCATGCAATCCGTTTATGAGACATGTTTTGCGTTGTGTTGGGTTTGATATCAAAACCTGTCGCGTTGCGGTGATAGGTTTTGATATCAAATGTATTGCATGCAATCCGTTTGAGACATGTTTTGCGTTGCGTTGGGTTTGATATCAAAACCTGTTGCGGTGATAGGTTTTGATATCGAATGTATTGCATGCAATCCGTTTATGAGACATGTTTTGCGTTGTGTTGGGTTTGATAACAAAACCTGTCGCGTTGCGGTGATAGGTTTTGATATCAAATGTATTGCATGCAATCCGTTTGAGACATGTTTTGCGTTGCGTTGGGTTTGATATCAAAACCTGTTGCGGTGATAGGTTTTGATATCGAATGTATTGCATGCAATCCGTTTATGAGACATGTTTTGCGTTGTGTTGGGTTTGATAACAAAACCTGTCGCGTTGCGGTGATAGGTTTTGATATCAAATGTATTGCATGCAATCCGTTTGAGACATGTTTTGCGTTGTGTTGGGTTTGATATCAAAACCTGTTGCGGTGATAGGTTTTGATATCAAATGTATTGCATGCAATCCGTTTATGAGACATGTTTTGCGTTGTGTTGGGTTTGATATCAAAACCTGTCGCGTTGCGGTGATAGGTTTTGATATCAAATGTATTGCATGCAATCCGTTTGAGACATGTTTTGCGTTGCGTTGGGTTTGATATCAAAACCTGTTGCGGTGATAGGTTTTGATATTGAATGTATTGCATGCAATCCGTTTATGAGACATGTTTTGCGTTGTGTTGGGTTTGATAACAAAACCTGTTGCGTTGCGGTGATAGGTTTTGTTATCAAATGTATTGCATGCAATCCGTTTGAGACATGTTTTGCGTTGCATTGGGTTTGATATCAAAACCTGTTGCGGTGATAGGTTTTGATATCGAATGTATTGCATGCAATCCGTTTATGAGACATGTTTTGCGTTGTGTTGGGTTTGATATCAAAACCTGTCGCGTTGCGGTGATAGGTTTTGATATCAAATGTATTGCATGCAATCCGTTTGAGACATGTTTTGCGTTGTGTTGGGTTTGATATCAAAACCTGTTGCGGTGCGGTGATAGGTTTTGTTATCAAATGTATTGCATGCAATCCGTTTGAGACATGTTTTGCGTTGCGTTGGGTTTGATATCAAAACCTGTTGCGGTGATAGGTTTTGATATCGAATGTATTGCATGCAATCCGTTTATGAGACATGTTTTGCGTTGTGTTGGGTTTGATATCAAAACCTGTCGCGTTGCGGTGATAGGTTTTGATATCAAATGTATTGCATGCAATCCGTTTGAGACATGTTTTGCGTTGCGTTGGGTTTGATATCAAAACCTGTTGCGGTGATAGGTTTTGATATCGAATGTATTGCATGCAATCCGTTTATGAGACATGTTTTGCGTTGTGTTGGGTTTGATATCAAAACCTGTCGCGTTGCGGTGATAGGTTTTGATATCAAATGTATTGCATGCAATCCGTTTGAGACATGTTTTGCGTTGTGTTGGGTTTGATATCAAAACCTGTTGCGGTGCGGTGATAGGTTTTGTTATCAAATGTATTGCATGCAATCCGTTTGAGACATGTTTTGCGTTGTGTTGGGTTTGATATCAAAACCTGTTGCGTTGCGGTGATAGGTTTTGTTATCAAATGTATTGCATGCAATCCGTTTATGAGACATGTTTTGCGTTGTGTTGGGTTTGATATCAAAACCTGTCGCATTGCGGTGATAGGTTTTGATATCAAATGTATTGCATGCAATCCGTTTGAGACATGTTTTGCGTTGTGTTGGGTTTGATATCAAAACCTGTTGCGTTGCGGTGATAGGTTTTGTTATCAAATGTATTGCATGCAATCCGTTTATGAGACATGTTTTGCGTTGTGTTGGGTTTGATATCAAAACCTGTCGCATTGCGGTGATAGGTTTTGATATCAAATGTATTGCATGCAATACGTTTATGAGACATGTTTTGCGTTGTGTTGGGTTTAATATCGAAACCTTTTGCGGTGATTGGTTTTGATATCAAATCCATTGCATTGTGGTGATAGGTTTCGATATCAAAACCAGTCGTTTGCAGTGATGGATGCAAATGAGAAAAAGCCCTGTTTTCTGCCAATAGAAGGCCAAGGAATTTGCATGCTTCACCGCTTACAAACTGTCACCTCATGAGACATGTTTTGCATTGTGGTGTTAGGTTTTGATATAAAAACCAGTATCTTGCGGTGATGTATACAAATTAAGTTTTATTCATTGCTGTTAGTGGCTATCGTCAGCCTTGTGAAGCAACTGGATCGACTGATGGGAAATCTGCCATGATATGGAGTTAGAATGGACACGTGCAGTTTTAATCCGCTACATTTATAATATGACAGGTGATTTTGTACCACGTTATTGTTCAGAATATAACTACACGTTGATGTTACCGTTATTTTGCTAACTGTAAATAAACCACATCAGTTCACTTGCTAGACCTAAGCTATTTTCATTATTTCTCTTGATTTAATTCTTACTAGCCAGCAACTGAGAAAATAAAGACATTGAGCAGCAAGCTATCTAGTTCAATCCATTTCCGATCTCACTAGTTTGGCTACCAGAAAAAGACCTGTAACGCAAATAACCTAACCATAATTGCGAAAATAATTGAAACAAATGCGGCAGTCGATTAGGCTGGCTCTAAGTTGTGGGGGCACAAAAGCAATATCCCCGAGCTCAGATCTCGCCTCAAGTATTGGTACGTAGGCCTACTACGTCCTACTGTATTTCAGACTGCCAGGGATATTCCTAGCCATCACACTAGTCAAAACTGAGGAATCCATACACTTCACTTACTGGCTAAGCTACATATTCCAAACGTGTAGCTACACTCAGCCACGGTAATAAAGTAAGCAATCTCAAAGACTGTGACAAATTACGGAGTTGGAGAATTTCCACGACATGAACATTCCTTTCAGAAACAAAGCTAGTTTCCGAATTTCACCTATAGCATACCCTATATTGCCTGGATTTCAAGTACATAGCCTACCCTACACACCATTTGCTTTTTCGTGTATCTAGACAATTAAATAGGCTGGCTAACTACCAAATACTGTCTTCCCTTTAACTCGGCAATAGTGTTTACTTAATAACCAGCCTCTTACATAGACTATAGCCTATGACTTATAGGCTACGTTCATTATTATTGCGTGTGTAATGCATGTTTCAAGGTTCTTCATTTTATAACCATATTTTAGTTCTTTAAGAATTATTATGAAGTAGTCCTGCAGCATCTTACAATTCTAGACATTTGCTCTGGATAAGCAGACACAGGCAGCAGCAACTATGGATAGCCTACCATAAGCGAATAAAATGTAAATGTACATATCCATAAACATAGCCTATACAGCCTTCTTGTAAAAACTAAATAAAAACTATACATGCTATAACCTACCCATGCTGTCGCTGTTAAAAAATGAAGAAAACACTGTTTCGGTACTTAAGTCCAGTTCTATAAATCACAAATAATTATGGGGTTTGTGTCCTAAACTAATGAAGCCATTACATTGTACAAATGATCAGTATCGGGTTAAAATCATGAATGGAGAAATTTTATTTTTTAATGAAAATTAGTGACAGGCATTGACGTTTGCCTCAGCCTCCGTCTCTTATTTTAATAGAATTTCGTTCAGTTCAGTAAACTAGATCCTTCTTCTTCTGGTAATTGTAGACTTCTTCCTATGGTAATTGTAGACCGGTTCTGCCACCTAGTGAACAGTTGCTGTACTGCAGGAAGTATTACTTTTCATTTTCATATCTCCGCCTACAGCCTCATTTGCTTGCATTACCAAGCGACCTCATTTACATCTATCACTGCAAGTGCATGCATCACCTCTTAAACCATGGATATCAACCAGCTAGAATGCTGATATCAGTAATGTCGAGCATCGATATCAAAAAGAAGGCGTATTGCATTGTGAAAGGGCAAAGATGCTTTGTTAAGGACAAATGTTGATATCAAAGTAGGAGGTGTTGCTTTCAAATGGATACATCCTGCAATCCAATGTAATGTGTTGCAATCAAATGGTTATGTGGTGCATTCCAATATCCCATTGCTGATATCAAAAAATGGTTGATTAAAAGCTGAAACGGCTTAATCTTTTGGTACGTCGTCATGTTTTGTGTCGTGATCAGGGGTTGAAATTTTTGATATCAAACTGAGTCGTTTGCACATGTGTGGCGCTAAAAGCCAACGACTTATTTTTGATATCAACCATGTGGTTTCTTGATATCCATGCAAACTACTCTTGATATCAAGGGTTTATGTCCCTGATATCAACTTTTCTATGACAGGTTGCATCCATCACTTGGTTGATAACAGCATTGTAGATGTTGATTGCATTACTGTTGCAGTATGTCACATCACATCGTTTACAGATATCATCCCGTTAAGCTTTCATTGATGTTGCATTGCAGCAAGATATTTGTGAACAATGCTTATACAGTTGATATCTATAGATAATGTGATGCAATCAGCCACAACAGTACTGCAACCAACAGATGCAATGCTGTTTTCAACCACATATTGCATACAACCATCATAAAACGGTTGATATCAAGGGTAGAAAACCTTGATATCAAGAGTAACATATGCTGATATCAAGCAAACGCATAGTTGATATCAAAATGTAAGTTGTTGGTTTTTAGTGCAACACTTGTGCAAACAATTGACCTTGATATCAAAAGTCCCCACCCCTGACCACAGCACAAAACAGATGGATTGCATGTGGTGGTGCATTTGTAAGAGGTGAAGCATGCTAATGAGGTTGCTTGTGGTGATGCATGCAAATGAATTGGGCTCCTATTGGTTGAGAGCAGAGACTTCAAAGGGACATCCTCATTTGCATGCGTCTCCGCTTACAACGTACGTTACATGCTATACCTTCCGTCT
This sequence comes from Synaphobranchus kaupii, assembly GCA_029718625.1. NCBI lineage: Eukaryota > Metazoa > Chordata > Actinopteri > Anguilliformes > Synaphobranchidae > Synaphobranchus > Synaphobranchus kaupii. The sequence goes on along the minus strand of CM056378.1, from coordinate 96,031,792 downwards.
CCACTTACAACCTCACTTGTATGCTTCACCGCTTTCAAACGCAGATGTGTTGGTTTTTGATATCACGCTGTTTTGCGAACGACATGAGAAGCATCTGACAACGTGAAAAAATTGCGTTGAACAAACAACCTTCTTTTTGATATCGGGGAGGGAAAACATTGTTATCAAGAGGATAAGTGTTGCTTTGTGAAGAGAAAGTGTTGCTTTGAGACAAAGCGATGTCGATAACGACGTGTGAAGCTGTGTTTTCAACCTGCAATGTCATGCAATCAACCGGTAATGCGATGTGACTAAACGTTACCGTGATGCAATCGCCTTGATATCTATTAAATGATAAAACGGCTTGCCATAATCCGCCAAGTTACGGCTTGGCGGGGCATGCCCCATACCTATACAGCACTGAGAGTTTGGCACGTTTCAGGGTTTCCTACAGAAATAACCACAATGACAACAGACTCTCAGCCTTTAAAAACATTAACTTCTGTACATTCATACCTCATGTAACCACACATAATTCAGATACAACTTCACACATCAACACAATAAAGCCCCCAACTTGGGTTATTTTGCCTTCTTCTTCTTCTTATTTTTCCTGCTGAATTTGTCATCAAAATTATCCATACTCTCAAACAATAATTCTCCTCATTGGATAACGACATCTCATCAACCAATTACAAGGCTCCTTGATACTATTATAACTAGTCAGAGTACCTCAGTATACAGTGACAAATGCCCTATATCACATCCCAGTATCCAGGAAGCTTTGGCGTAGTGGTAAACAGCTTTTAATATGCTTTTAGTATTCCATTGGTTAAACCGATCATCGCGACAAGTCTGGTTAAAACATTTTCGTTAAAACGTCATATTTTCGTTTTATTAATTGTGTTGCAAGTTTGGGCTCATGGAATGGCTAGATTGACGGAATTGATTACGCAGCAATACAGTGGCAGAACGTACGGTTGGTACAATTTAAAAATACAAACAACACAACTAGCATAAATACAATAATGATTTTGATAGCCAGTAAGTGACATTTCAAAACGGGACATAGGCTGTTCGTTTGCTTTCTTTTAAAAGGTGTTTTTACGTTCTGGAAAAGTGGCGAGATTAAAGAGTGCGGCATTAAAGGGGTAGTATTGTTTGCATGCAAGATGTTGAGAGGGATGCCAGATATGCAGTCGATATGGATGGATCACTTTAAAGGGTAACAAAACACACTGGTTTTGTTAGACCCCGCCCCCTTTTGAAATTCGAAAAATGCCTAAATCTGGGTGTGATAAGGTAATAATATAGGGTGCGTCCCAATATTCTTCACTCCCCACCTCCACTCCCCCCTACCACGCCTCTACTACCCGGAAGTATGTGGAGGAAGGGAGGGAAGTAGGGGAGTGGAGGAGAGGAGCCGTGAACAAAATTGGGACAGCGAATCTGCTTCACCATCATCAAAATCGCCGTCGACTATTGATGAAGTTGCCCTATCATAACTTTGACTGACGACGAGCCCACAAATATTCCCAAAGCCAATCACAGATCTTCCACATGGTCAGCCCATTTAAAGCAGCAACATGTATTTTAAGTTACAGGTGCACGTAACCTAGTCGCATCAGTGTAAACAAGCCTGTATTGCGGTTCGCGTTGAAACACTAATTAACTAATTATGTAGCTAATCAGCAACATTAGATCAAAGTAAACATGTTGTAATAGGTATAGGCTACGCAAACATAACAATTTACTGTAATTCCAGAATCCCGATGTACCCGATGTCTGAACATACCGAGCACTAATTCACCTATAGTCATAGGCTACTGTAATTTCTGAAATCAAATTTAAAAACGTCCTTTGGAATGGTTGAAAATTAAATTAAATGCATTAATTAATGCATATTCACAAATGGTAGTAGTCATGCTTAGGCTATATTTATGTAGGCCTACAGTCATGTTCGTTAATAAGCAACGTTGAGCAACATTAATGTGCAAATAAATAAAGCTGTTTCCCCGACTTAAATTGCCAAATTTCTATTTAGGATATGACCCACAAAAACGGACTGCAATTTTGTTATCCGTTGTAGGATGCTATGTCCTTTGTGTGCTAATAGCCTACTGAAGCACACACAATTTAGGCTAAATATCTTGCATTTGGGCATCGTTATCTTGGGCAAATTCATATAAGGCAGAGCTACGCATCATCACTGTTACCTCTGTGGGCGTGAGCCATAGACTGTATAAAAATAGGGCGTGAGCGCGATGATGTCACCCAAAAATGTGAAAAAACTTCTGCAGTAGCATACATCGATGTATGCTTCGCCGGAGGGGAGGAAAAGCCGAGTTTGAAGCCGCTTCGCTGGTCTTCTACACTATTGGGACAGTGGAAGGAGGGATGAATGAAAGATCGGTTTCCGGGGCACGGAGTAGAGGAGTGGTAGTGGAGGAGGAAAGGTTGCATTTTTTGACTATTGGGACACACCCATAGAGTACTCAAGTGACTATGTCACGCTGGTTTCGGAAGTAAATTCCCCATTCATTTAGAGCGTAGACATTAACTAAAGCTTACTTTTAAACCATTTCTACTGATTATGTCACCGTCAATTTCCCGGATTGTTCAATATAACGCATGTTCGCAAACTATGTCGTTTTTCTGTACCAGCTTCGAGTATATTTTACATTTTAGTATTTTTTTTGTGAACATACCAGCGCTGGCACTGTTTAAAAACTCCACGTCCCATAATTCCCTCCGAACGTGCAGCCCAAGGGGCCAAGACTGGGGCTGCATCCCAATATTCTTCATTCCCCACCTCCCTTCCTCCACTCCCCGACTACCACTTCTCTCCTACCCGGAAATATGCAAAACTGCCTGAACGTTTTGAGTACAAGTATTTGCATGTACAGTATCCAATGGACATGACATTGCGGTTTGCGTCGAGACATTAATTAATATGTAAGCATTAATACGTAATTAAGATGTAATCAGCGACATTAGATTAAAACACAAAGATCCGTTTCCAGGGCACGGAGTAGAGGAGTGGTAGTGGAGGAGGAAAGGTGGCATTTTTTGACTATTGGGACGCACCGTGCACAGTCAGCAGCTCACACTGAACGGTGTCGTGCAGCGCAAGTAATAGTTTGTTTACAAAATATATTCGACATATATATATTTAAACAGGCCAGCAAGAGCACAGTGTGAACAAAGTAAACTATTGATACTTTACTTACCTCGTCAAAGCGTAAAATTTAGTGCAGCACAGAGAGTAGCTCTCCACGTCCCTGTCAGACACGCGGTTTTCATATGCTTTATACTATTTATTTTTTAATAAAGTAGCCTATATATTTATTTTTAAAAAATAAACTAGCTAGCTACTTGCTAAGCTAGACTGAAAAAGGAACTATCAAAAAACAAGGGACTATCAAGCTAACTATAATAAAAAAAATATAGCAAAAATAAATAGGCTACTATAACTACGAGGTGGGCTCATCTACCTCCAGCTATCAGCCACAACCCCTATGTGCGCCCAACGCACGCACACATACACACGTAGTTTGTTGTACATTATAGTAGTGAATCGTGCTTCGCTCTGTTTGGTACTTTGTGTTCAATAAACTATTGCATTTTCCAAGATTGTCTGTATTAAAAGTATACTATGTAGTTTCAGAACACTAGATGACGATATTTAGCACGTAGGAGAAAAGGGCTCCCCGAAAATTGCTTATCACGTGTTCTTCTCAGACGCGCACTACGACACACGAGCATTGTGGCGACGTTTCACACATATTTTCTCTGACCGTGGACTCAATTCAATTCGCTTTATTGGCATGACAAGACTGTATTGTCAAAGCATACTGCATTAAAACAGTCGAAGACATACATCTAACTCTGAACAATACAAAACAGCAAAGACTAGAAACTAATGAACAGTAACCATACATGCAAACAATAACTTTTCTTTGATTATGGATTTAGAAATAACAATAATGTAAAATAATAAAGTACAATTAAAAATAATAATAATTATCAATATAAATGACAATAATGATGATGAGAATGACACATATGATCTTATAAAGTGATTATAATAAATATAAAAAATTTAAATTGGTTTATAATGATCTCTGTCACTCAATGTCCCTAAGACGATGGCAGGCAGCTATATATTGTGCTGCCAGGTCATAGCACGTCCTCTCCTCTCCTAAGAGGATGGGGAGTTTTTGGATGTCTGTTAAATTTTTTAATTGAGGGTATCTCTGATTTATTTTGGGAAAATATTTATTTCTGATTTGATTGTATTTTTCGCATTTTGTGATAAAGTGCCGCTCCGTCTCAACTTCATTGAGATGGCAATGTTTCTCCTCCCGGAATCTGTTGACTCCATAACGGTCACTCTGATCAAGCTGTCCTCTTCCCCTGGCCCTGCCTCGCCCACCACGAACACGATTGTCGCTTTGGATAAAAGCGTCTGCTAAATGACCGTAATGTAATGTTTATGTAATGACTGCCCCTCACCCTTACTCTGGGGCTGCAACCACTGGATGTTGATGGCTACAAAATGAACGAGCAGAATTACAAAATTATGATTTTGAATTATTTTATGAAAATGAACAGTGGTCAAATTTACAGAGCAATAGCTAAGATTACTAACTTATATGCTTTGAGCATGGAACGTAGTCTCCATTTACACGATCAAGGTTTTGTCAAACATGATATAGACTATTGTCAACAATAAACAAACATCACGACAATAGATAGCCGTAGCTATCGATAGCTGCTATGTTATGGGAAGGCAGTTCTTTGTCTTATCTGTTCTGTAGTTACTTCGATTACATTTCTGTATGCACTTATTGCATGTCGCTTTGGATTAAAGCGTCTGCTAAATGACTATAATGTAATGTAATGGGCGCTATTTTTATAATGATATTGTTACCTCCTCGGCTGAAAACATCTTGCTAATGAGTAAGGGCAGAAACATACCTCACGCAAATAGCTACGTGAATAGCTACGTGATGCTTCGAGCTACGCAAACAGTTTTTCTTTTGCCATGACATTTGTGAAAGACAAACCAGAGGAAAGCACAGATCGAACAAGAAAGTTGTTTACTGTTGTTGCTGCTATAGCGTCCCTTGCTGCAACGCTCTGGCTTGTCTTTCACAAATGTCATGGCAAAAAAAAACTGTTCACGTAGTTCAAAGCGTCCACATTCGCGTATTTGCGTGAGGCATATTTCGGTCCTAAGCTAAAATAACAGTTTACCTGGAAGCCTGCCCACATGGCCTGGCCATGTCAATCAAATGAGCAGGAACCGCCAATTCATGATGTTTACACCATTTTAGCTGTTTCTGGCTTTAAAAATGGCGGCGGGATGTCAACAGTGTAACATTCTAAACATTAACAAAAAAACACTTTACGAACGACTTATGAGGTAGGCAATACATTCAACATGTTTATTAGACCACAAGGACACATACAATGTTTTTTGGGGAGAAAATTTTAATGTAAACAAAGAACGAGTTGTTTACAATGAAACTACATAGTAGCAACTACATTGTAGCAACACTACAATGTTGCTGTTGTGTTGAACTGAGTCTAATCACAGGAATTCCCCCAAATGCCTTCAACTTTTAGCTGAATCATTTTTATTATTTCGGTATAAACTGAGGTCATAATATTGTGATTCTGTTAAGATAATTATTAATGTGTCATTTTATTGATAATTAATTTAGATATTAATTGAATTTGCCAATTTTAAAAAAATGATATTCTCTTTTGAGAATAGTTTTAAATATTATAGTATAAATTTGATGAAAAATGTATTATACAAAAATTATGCCACCAGTTGTATAAGGATGGTAGAGGCGTGTCCCCTACATTTCTGGTGCTGCCCATGTGAGGACTGATGATTCAGAAATCATATTACTAATCATCTTTCTCACTGCTACCAGATTAATATGTATTCCCTACAGTGCTTTGTTACCCTTTAAGGGTTGTTTCTCCTGACAAATTTTCCTATTGAACTATGCCAGAGAAATTTGAACGTCAGTCAGCTGGTCAGGAAGCCTACTTCCAGCTACTAGCCTACTACGAAGCGAGTCAAAATGCCTTATTATACGTCCATTGCGGTACAGAAAACTAAATAATTAAAAAATAACACGACCAGAAAAAAAATACACAAACTGCGCTGGACATAGGCAGGACAGTGCCGGAAAAAAAACATGTACAGCAACGTTATGGCCTTGTGTTCACTGAGCCTGACTTTGATGCAGGTGTTCCCTGGTTACAGCCTAAAGATTTTACATGGTAAAGATTTATTTATTTATTTGTGACTGGTGCTGGTGAAACGGTCCACAAGTAGCATGGTATCATTTTCAGGTTTTTTATAGTTTATGAAAGTACAAATCCTGAACTTTCAAATGATGTCTCATACACTGCAATATGCAAATATTTGAATAAGATATGCTTTTTTGAATGTTGGTACACCTTAAAACACTTTCCTGAGAAAACAGTTCTCAAAGATTTGCAATGATTCACACCTCAGGCTGGCAAACTTAATGGGCGTGAACAGTAGCTGGCTAACCCCACCCCCCGCAGAAACTCTCCAGCTAACTGAGTAATCCTGGTATGTGAAATACCTCCACTCCTTTGTAGCCAAGCTAGCTGACAGTGGTTATGTATCATAGGCCTACATTATTTGGACATGCGGTTAGCTACATAGCTAACTGTTAACGGCAACGGCTTGGTTTGCATTTGTATTGATGCTATATCACAACAAACATGCTTGCAAATGATACATTGTTTGGACACGTGGCTAGCTAGATGGCTAACTGTTAGCTTAGTCAGTAAAGGCTTTGTTTGTGCTGAACAAGGCTTTCCCCGAATTAACGCCGTTCTAGAGCCTACTATTGAGTATGCTAGCTAAGTAGTTTACACTGGATGAGAAAGTTCTTAAGTAGGCAAAATGTTCTCTAAATATAGTGTAGGCCTACTTTAAATCCCTGGATGCTATACTTATTTCCAGGTTTTCGCTGACAATAATATTGAGGATATGAAACTTACTGTAATGTTATGTCAGTAGTAAGCAGTAACATTACATTAACGTTAGCCTACATGGTAGTACACATGACGCAATAGATCGGCCTCTGTTTCGGATACAGCCCTTGACTAACAGACAGATAAGTTAGGAAGGTGTGGACAGCTGATTAGTCTGTCCCCTTCATTCTGAAGCCCACCCCCGGCAAACATGATTTTAAACAAGCGTATTTGTGTTACTTATTACAGGTACTTAGAAATTGCATATTAAATTAAGCGACTTCTAAAACATATAACTTTCGTTATATGGAAAAAACAAAGACATTTTTTGGTTTTTGTTTCTATTTTGTGCTCACCGTTTTACCAGCTTGTGTCACATTTTTCTTTAGGTTACTTTTACTAGGCTACTGCAGCTATGCAAAACCAATTATTTTGTTAGTTATGTAGGCTATGTGTGAGTTACTAGGCTACGTCTACCATGTAGGCGATACAACCCTTTAAAATAGGCTACCATCATGCAGTTAAAATTACTGCAAACACTAATTTATTTGTAGCGTGTGTCTGCATGTGTTCTGTATGCATGTCTCTCTCAATGTCATTATCTTCATGCATTACCATCATGAATTAACTACCAAACACATTACAAAAAGAAGTAATATCTCAACAAAAACATGTTTTCAATGTAAAAGGCTAGTCAATTGGTAGACACAAAAAAGGTGTCACAGAAGGTGTCAAAATTCTTCTATTACAAAGTTTTGTGTCAGTTTAAACGTAAAAGGCATCATAAAATGTGAACAAGTATCACCACTTGTGTGTCAGACCAAAAGTATAAAGGATCCTCAAACAAAAAATACCACAGTGGACAAGGGTCCATGTTACATTTGTTGCCTCTTCACAGCCTGGATGCTGGAATTTTTCTGAAAATCACCTGACTACCAAATCCCAATGTCAGTTGATTAAAGATAGTGGTATTATGTAGCAAAGAGAATACCACCTCAGCATATGTTTTTCTTGTCTGTGCATTCAATAATCTGATATCAAATTACAGCACTCAGTTTTTCACCAGTGTTACAGATATGGCTTGCAACAATAGAATGATTGTACATTGACCTTCAGAGAGATTTATCATTAATTGCTAAATACAGTCCTGGCCAATTACACTGGTTAGCTGGAAGATCTATTAGCTAGCTAGTTGTATTGAATTGCCCTCATGATGTTTTCTTTCTGATTTTAAATTAGGCCTGCATTATATCAATATTTCTCCTTAACTTTACCAATAAAGGCAAGCATTATTGAAACTCTGCAGAGGTTGACCTATTTTTATTTTTTATGACCAGCCGGCAATAAGGAAAGTTTGCGGCGGGCTACTCCTCCCGTATACCTGCCAGAACAAAGGTGAACCAATCAGACAGCTCAGCAGTCCTCCATGGAAACAAGAGAGGAGGGAGGGCACGGAGGAGTAACGCACACTTGCTGGATTCACTCAAGCATGCGGTTCAGGTGAGTGAATAACTCCCATGGGTGCCGTTTCTCTCACAGCCCACAGGTTAGGGGACATCAAAGGGCCAAATAAGCATTTTCGAGGGGACGGGCAGAGCTGTGTGTGTGTGTGTGTGTATATCTATGTGCACAGACATGTATATTAAATATACAACTGGTGAGAGTATCTGAACTGCTGTCCTGACGCAGGGGATCATTACTTCCTGATCCAGTAGGAGAGCCGTTGAGCAATCTCCTGTGAATGTGCGCATGTGTGAGTAAGTGTGTACCAGGTGAAATGTGTTTGTTTAGGCAAGGTCTACAGTGGAGCAGAAAGAAAAAAAAAAAGAAAAAAACCTTTAAAGCGATTGGTGGAGGGGCTATTTTCAGGCTTGGCTCAGAATGTACAGTATTGGGTTAAAGAATGGCGTCAATGCAAATCAGGCAGGCAGGGGGATTATGTCCACCTCAATCCCAACATCATGGAAGTCCTGTGGTTTCAGTCGAGCTCAAATCTTTTAACAGGTCTGAAAAGGTCCCTTACAACACACAAGGATTTTGTACTTTTTTGTCTGCTAAAGATAATGAAGATAGACATTCATCTTGGAAATAATTTGATTTTTGCTGGTTACTAAAGATGACAGTCTGAAAAAAGGTGTAAGCAGCTAAACTCAGGTTAGAATAGCTTTTGGGTAATAAGGAAATAAAGAAACTGAGGACAACAGTGAGTCATACAGAAAGCCCGCTCACAGATTTCATGAGCAAGCAGGCCAGGACCTGACCAGCACTGCACATTCTTTGCCCAAAGAGTCCACAGCAGTTCACAAATCCAAAATTCAATTGTATTACATCCAATGTAAATTAAACTGAAAGGTACATTTTATTAATAACAAAACAACAACAACAACAACAAATAATAATAATAAATTTGTGTAGAAAAACTAGTGGGAAAAAAGTTAATATGATGTTTTACACAATGCCAATCTTATGTGCCAAGGTGCGCCATATGTAGCTATAAACCTACGGCTAACAAGCTAACTTAGAGCAATAAGCAGTCTCTATAAAATTATTAAAGAGTAAGTATACCCACTGTCACAGCCTGTCTCCGCCTACTACACAATTTTGAAAAATACTTTGTGGGGTGAGCAAAGGGAGAGGGGTGGGGCGGAGGAGCTGTGTCCATCGTCATTTGCATAAATGAACGTACATTGTACAAATTATTTCATATAACTCGGATCAAACTGTCAAACTAGACGTTGCACATCAAATATGAATCAAGATTCAGCAACTGCATGGCCTATTTCTCACCTCAAATATTTTCAGAAACACATTTTAGTGGTCTATTTAGGTGGAATAAGAGAGTTGATTTTAGTTTATTGTTGAACACCCATCCCCTAAAAATGAAGTCAATGTGCTGTGAGTTATGTTGTTCTCAGGGTCAGCCCTGAGATTTTGGGGGTCCTAAACAGAAATTTATTTGGGAACCCCCACCCCCTTGTCTTTTGGATGGGGAGCGGGTGGGGGATGTTGGACCAGTATATTGCGAGCGCGGCCCCATTTCACAATTCACAAATTTCTACAATTGTTATAAGCCAAGACGTGCAGGGACCTTTCTAGGGAGGCGGGCCCTACGCACAGTGCATATTTTGCATATAGGAAGGACAGGCCGGCACTGGTTGTTCATAAACTATGACCAGAAAAATACTGTAGTTACCATGCTGACTGTAAAGCTCAGTGTGACAGCTTAAGCCTTAGGGTAAGGCCAAATCAGCAGGCAATAAGGCCAAAATCTAATTCTACATGAGAGCAGAGCCAAAAAGCACAAAGTAAGAGCACTTACCCCATTCATACAATCAAAAGTCACTAGAGAAAGGAACATACAAATGTAAAACTCAGAAATTAAAAAGAATATTTTACTTCACAGGATAGTGACCTAAATTTTGGAGTTCATAAAAACAGCCATATTTGGCTAAATATGTGAACAAATTCTTCCCACTTTCCAACAAGATAAGTAAAATAAAGCTAGTTTGGGACGAATTGGACAGAAAGGTCAAGGAGAAGCAACCCACAAGTGCAGCACATCGTTGGGAACTTCTACAGCAGTCTTGGTGTAAACTTTCAGAATCATATGACTGCCCTTGTAGAAAAAATGGCACAAATATACTCAGTAGTTATTAATGCAAAAGGGGGCTATTTTGATGAAGTTAAGATTTTTTGTTGTAAAATAAAAGGTGTTTATTTCTTTTTTTTCTTTTTATCATTGATTGCTTGAAAATACGGGTGTACTAAAACTTTTGACCAGTAGTGTATCTCCCATCTGCTCTGGCAGTGGTGGAATTGGCTTCCCACAGCGGTCAGGACAGAGGCTGTTTCTTCCAATGCAGACTATTATCTTCTCAAACGGCATCTAGGCACCCTCAGCCTGTGACCCTTTTTTCTAGTATGTCCTTTCTAGCACATTTGTAGCACTTTATTTAATTTCCCATATGTTGCAGGTCATTCTAGCACCTTTCACTACACTTTTACTGGTTCTAAGAGAGATAAATATTATTTTCTGTATTATGACTTATTAACTTGTTATCCCACTGCAATGCATGTTCCCCTTCATTCTGTAATTTTTACTGGACAACCTTACAAAACTGGATAGTTTGCTACAAACTTGCAGCTAATACTGTATGTAGCGCATTTCCACAAAATGATGCCAAAGGTTTGCCGCAAATTTGCTGGACGGCCTATATTTTTGTAAGGCCAGGAACATCTACAAAATACAGTAAATGCAATGCAATCTACATTAATCTAAAAAAAAATTATGTTGCACAAAAATGAGGTTCATTGTTGAATTTCTTAATTTGAGGTCATATTTAAAGTTCAGAAAATAAAGGAAAATCCTTTAAATTTTTTTCTCTTTTACTCAGGTCACAGGAGGATGAAAAAATGGGCCCTATGCAATGTATCCACTGGTTGATATTTTCAATCAGTTTACTTTTGTCCATTACCCTAAGTGCCTCTTCCACAATCCTTCCAAGTCCACTTGTCCAGAGCACTTCTCAAAAATATCGTGAAACAGGGGGGAGCAGCACTGCCGCCATAGCAATTTCCCCAAGCTTGGCTCAGGATGGACCTGTCACCATGGTGATATCAGCCAGCTCCATTCAGACTGACACCATCACTATGAGTACATCTCCGAGCTTTTCCCAGGATAGCCCCATCACCACGATGATTCCTATAAGTCCCACCAAGGACAACTCCACTGACATGGCAACAACACCGCTGAATGTGACAACAGACGTGGCCCAAACCACTGGATTGACTACAACAGCAAATTCCCCAACCACTCAGGCACAGTTGACACCATTACTCACCTCAACATCAGTACCAACCAGCCAAAGTGCCCAGACTACTGTCACAGCCATGACTGTATCAATACCAACCAGCCAAAGTGCCCAGACTACTGTCACAGCCATGAGTGTATCAGTACCAACAGAGACCAATAGTACCATGGAAATGGTCAGAACACAAGGTCAGATTAACTGTCTTCTCCTCAGTGACTTATCATAAAGCATGTACACTGCCCAGCCAAAAAGAAAGTTGCACACTCTAATATTTTGTTGGACTGCCTTTAGCTTTGATTACGGCGCGCATTTGTTGTGGCATTGTTTCGACAACCTTATGCAATGTCACAACATTTATTTCCATCCAGAGTAGCATAAGTTTTTGGCTGAGATCTTGTATTGACGACGGGAGAGTCGAACCCCAGATCATAACACTGCCTCCAGAGGCTTGTACAGTGGGCACTATGCATGACGGGTGCAATGGCGACTTTTATTTTGGCCGGGCAGTGTATCTATCAATTATCACTTGCAATTATTCATTCATCAGCATCACTGATTGTCTTTTGGTTAGGGGCATTGAGTGCATGATTGACATTGTGCCCATGTCCGTGTAAATTTGGGGAAATTGTCACATGACTGAATCTGGTGCTGATATGTTCTAACACTGAAGGTGATTTAAATAGACATGCTTTGCTATATGCCTTCAACAGCATCTTAATTTTATCTGAATAGGACCACAGCTTGGACTCACCCGTTCTGAAGTAGGCATAACTATGTTCTGTGGTGTGGTACTTGGGCTGACTATCCTCATCATGGTCGGCTACAACATTCACAGATGCCAACGGAGGAAGGCACAGTACATACATCAACCTCTCTACAACAGCTCAGAGGAGACAGGTGAGCAGCCTCTGGATTCTCTGGTGATGAAGAGGAAGTGGGGGGGTTGCGAAATTTGAATGGCTGCCCCTCCCACCAAAAAAAGATTTAAAAAAAAAAAAATGCATGTATAAAATATATAGAGAAGATATATGCATAAAATGTGCATGTTCGTTGCTTAGATGCCAAACCCCTTGAAATACAGATATGGCACAGAATATGGCTGCCAGAAAATGTTAAAGATAATATTGACAATTTGGGTAGAATTTTGACCGCCCCTCAACACCCAAAATGTATTCCTGTTCCTGGCTACACCACGGAGCTACATACACCAAATATGGCTTACTCATGGATTAGACCACAATAAGCAGTTTTTGGAAAGCAAGAAGAATTTTAAACTGTCATTAATACCAACAATAATAAAATAAAGCAACAATAATAATACAACAGTTTATTTTAGCACATTGCTGACTTAAGCTGGGGCTCAAATCGCAGACTCTGTATACGCCTAAAAGTCATTCCGTTCTTTTTCTTGATACAGTGGACAGATTTCCAGCACCAGACGACACTTTGGTCATATCTGGGGGACTCTATGATGGACCCGAAAGCTTTACTTCTGCACTGACCACGGACGAAGATACAGGATTCCACTCGGACCAACCGCCGTTTGCCCCCCAACCCACACATTTCAGGCTCGAGTTCCTGTCTGAGGAGCAGCAGAGGTCCCCCGCCTGCGGAGCCTCCACCTTTGAGACCTTCCAGCCTTTTGATGCCGAAGTTTAAAACTACACTGATGTACAAGATCCTACGTGCCGTCGCTTCTTTTATCGACATTTGCTTAAGATTGATTCAGAGCATCGTAACGTTTAAACTACACACGCTCTTTGCTTGCTTGAGAGTTATGTCGTTTACAGCATTAAAAACGATGGTTTCCCCCACCTAAAATGAAAATACTAATTTCATGAGATCAATCATTTTTATGTTTCTGTGTTGGATAAGTTATTGTTGTTGTTTTTTTAAATGTACCGTGGCAAAATTGCTGTATGAACAAATTACTTTACTAACTGTACAGGAAAGGCATCTGGGTACCTGGTGCTTTATTGAGTCCCAACAGAGTATTATGATTCCCAGTTACACAGAAGTTCATAACAGAATGAGCGTTCATAATCATGTTTCAGAGATAGATGACCATAGATGATCCATTTCAAAGAAAATAGCTAATTGCATTACATAAGTTTTCCCATTTAACCATAGCATAACAGATGCTGGTAGTCTTCCTTCCATGGCTAGAACTTACTGTTGTGTATTAGTAATGGAGGCAGATCACCCAATCAAACAGCATCCTCACAGTTCCTGTTATTACGTCTGTGCTACAGTTATGTATTGTATGCAAAAAGATGGCATAATCTGAAACACCTTTTTGACAAAGTTCTACCTTAAAAATAAATAGGAAAATATAATTTGTGGTAGAAAACAGCAACAGTTTTGCAATATGAGAGCTGGAAAAAGACTCCCATTGCAGTTTGAATTGAACGGATACTGATAACTGAGAAAAGGCTAATGGCAAATGGAATTATAGAAACAGCATTTCCTGCAGATATTGTTAATTGAGGCCATGCTTCCTGAATAGCTCTTGACAGTAACCGCACCCTGTGTGGCAACAGCATTGCTGGAATATAATGCAGCACCACCACTCATGTGATTTATGAGTGATTCAAATACTCGATAAACAGGAGAGGAATCTCTCTACAGGAAACAGGATACTTGCCTTTCAGGTTTGCTGTTCCATAGTCTTCCTAGATCAGATTTCTTGTTGTGGGCAAAAGTAACTGTCTGGGCATGTCACAGTTTTGAACGTTGTCGTGGTATCGGCTTTTTTTGTCTGGAGCAAAACCAATGACATGCAAACAGAAATAAGTGCCTTGCCAACCCAATCCACTTTAGTCCCTGTAAATCCCTCAGAACGCTGACATTAGTACCATTTGCCTCCATGCTGTTTACCATCAGCCAGATTGCGCATACTTTGAATTGCAAAGGATATGCGACCAAATATTAAAAATGATTACTTTATTCTACATTATGTTAAACTGTCCAATATTTTTGATGCCCAAAAATGGAGGGGGAACTATGTATGAAAGGTTCTATAATTTCTACACGGTTCATCCGATATGGATGAAAATACCCTCAAATTAAAGCTGACAGTCTGCACTTCAACCTCATTGTCATTGTATCCTTTCAAACTCAAAGTGCTAGAGTACAGAACCAAAATATGTGCCAATGAATTATGGTGCTCACTGTATATGTGATGCGGCAAAGCATACTTTGTGGTCATTATTTTTTATTTCTAACCAGTTAAATAATGCATTAGCACATTTATGTTGCAAATCAGGACATCTGTAAAAGGAACTTTCCTTTTAGAAAAAAAACATGAAAAAGGTTGACAGGCCAGCCAAGCTTCCCATGAAATTCCTATGAAAACGAATAATGTAAAGTATAGGACACAATCCTGAGAGCAATGTAAAAGCGGTGGGTGTGTTACAGTGATACTCAGGATAGGACCCAAATGCAAGACTCAGAGAAAGAAGGCTGGTTGAAGTCCACACTTATTACGTAAAACCCACACAGGGCAGCAGGCAGGAGAAAAGGGAAAAACGGGCAGGCAGGAAACGGGGCTGGGCAAAAATAACAGGGCCGGAGTCAGGGCAGGACTGGAATCGGGCAGGAGGGGAACAGGCTGGGCAAGAATAACAGGGCCGGAGTCAGGGCAGGACTGGAATCGGGCAGGAGGGGAACAGGCTGGGCAAAAATAACAGGGCCGGAGTCAGGGCAGGACTGGAATCGGGCAGGAGGGGGACAGGCTGGGCAAGAATAACAGGGCCGGAGTCAGGGCAGGACTGGAATCGGGCAGGAGGGGAACAGGCTGGGCAAAAATAACAGGGCCGGAGTCAGGGCAGGACTGGAATCGGGCAGGAGGGGAACAGGCTGGGCAAAAATAACAGGGCCGGAGTCAGGGCAGGACTGGAATCGGGCAGGAGGGGAACAGGCTGGGCAAGAATAACAGGGCCGGAGTCAGGGCAGGACTGGAATCGGGCAAGAGGGGAACAGGCTGGGCGAGCTGACAAAAAAGAATACAAACAGGTAACAAACACAGCAAACAGGATTTAGTAAGGGAAAAAAGGCCTGGGTTAATCTCAACAGAAAATGGGAAAACGATCTGGCAAAGGTAGGTGCATGGACAGAAACTAAATAGTGCAAAAACCAGGTGTAGGGAACTAAGTCATTACTAAAAGGAGTGAGTAATGCAGGTGAGCTTGTGTGGTGGTTGGCTGGTGACGAGAGGGGAGAGACTGGGGCTACTCAGGGGGAGGAACTGAGAACTACCAGGAAGCCACGCCCAGCCTGCAAACATAAGCAACTGAAAGTAAAGGCGCACAGGGTAAACATAAAAACATGACATGAAACACAAGGACCGGGAGCACAAGGGAAACGTAAGGAAGGTGAACTGGAGGGAACAGCGGAATGTTACAGGGTGAGTGTTAGGGTGGACAAACTATTTGCAGCAACCGCAGGGTTGAAAGCTTTTCGACGTGTCTTGTTTAATCCTGATAGAAAGTGACCCAATGAGGGCAATTAGATACACAGGGTTCAGCATATTTATGTGATGATCTCACTCCCGTCCTGTTGTGTCCCTTGTTCTCCTTCTCCCCCTGTCTCGTGTTTGTCTCTCCTTAGTCCGTTTTTCCCCGTTGCTGCAGGTTGGGCGTGGTTTCCCGTTTGTGTCACTCTGTTTCACTCCACTCTTCTCTGCCTATCCCATTTCCCCATTCCGCATGCATTCCACACACTCTCTGCTCCGTTACTCACTCACGCACACATTCGCACATGGCACATAATTGATACCAATTAAGGATTGTATTTAGTCACCCGGTGTTCTCTATCCTGGGCTCGTTCGTTAATTGTTGTCCAGACCAAGTTCGCGCAAATGTCGTTCGTTAACGTTTGTAGTCTGAAACTTCTGGTTCTCTGTGTAGTCATACAGCTTAGTTCTGTCTTGGTGTTAATTCACTCTGCTGAACTGTTTAAATCAGGGGTGTCAAGATCCGGTCCTGGAGGGCCGCAGTGTCTGCTGGTTTTTGGTGCGTTTAAGCACAAGTGATTAATTTAAGTCACTAATTGGCTAAGAAGTCCACACACCTTGTTCTCAATGCTTTAACTGGGTGCTGATTGAAAGGAAACCACAAATACCTGTAGACACTGCGGCCCTCCAGGACTGGAGTTTGACACCCCTGGTTTAAATCCTCAGTCTGTCCAGTCTGAGCGGCATTACCTGCCGTTGCCGTGCTGCTACTGCCGCTGCCCTGTTGCCACGCTGCTACTGCCGCTGCCCTGTTGCCACGCTGCTACTGCCGCTGCCCTGTTGCCACGCTGCTACTGCCGCTGCCCTGTTGCCACGCTGCTACTGCCGCTGCCCTGTTACCACGCTGCTACTGCCGCTGCCCTGTTGCCACGCTGCTACTGCCGCTGCCCTGTTGCCACGCTGCTACTGCCGCTGCCCTGTTGCCGTGCTGCTACTGCCGCTGCCCTGTTGCCACACCGGCATCCTGCCCGGGCTCCGCTGCACTGTCCTGCTCTGCCACTCCCGCTCCCGCTCATTCATAACTGGACTGTCTTAATTGTTTCTCCCTCGCTTCAGGAGACAAGTTTGAAGCTTAAATTATTGGATGCCTAGCGCTCCCACTCTCTGTCCTGTCCGTCTAGTCTGTCTTGTCCGTCCAGTCCAGTTCCGGCTTGGAACGATTCCAGTGTGACCTGTCCAGTCCAGTTCCGGCTTGGAACGATTCCAGTGTGACCCGTCAAGTCCAGTTCCGGCTTGGAACAATACCGGTGTAACCTGTCAAGTCCAGCTCCGGCTTGGAGCAATTCTGAGGTCCCGGTTGAGTTCAGTTTCCGGATGGGAACTTCTATTGTCATTGCCTTTTCCTGCCTATGCTCAGGACTGCCCTGAGCTTAAATAAATATAAATTTTTTGCATTCCTGTCTCCATGTCGTTGCAATTGGGTCCTGTCCTATTCCGGGGTCGTAACAATTTAGTCGAACTCCCATGCGTTGACTTTGTGGGTTTACACCTCCACAACACTATCTGGAGACTAGGGTGTGTCCAAAGCCGAATAGCTTATTCTGAACCGCACAAAAAATGCACCCTAAACAGAATGATTCTATCCAAACATCAAGTCTTATATTTTTTATTAGTAAAGCGATATGTGGGTTACTATCATGATTCAATATAGGCTTGCTTATTTGAATGAATTTGTTTTCTCATTGAATCTGTTTCTAACTTTCTGTTAAAGGCTATAGATACAGCATTTTTATGGAGACAAATTTTTTATATATAATACATCCACAGAGCTTGATGAATGATGCAGAATAAAAGTATTGCTTTTCCTTAAAAATAAATATGAATATCATTACAAAAATTGCTTTACGGGCCATAAAAGAGTGCAGTTTTTAATCTGTAAGACGTCCGAGTTTGGTTCCCGGCGTTGTGCCGTTCGTTTTTTGGCTCCCCTGCAGATCTCTCTCCCCCCTTCACTATAAACGCACTAGCTAAGCTACGCGATATGCTATGAACGCCCTGTGCTATTCTTTGACTTATTTTCTCCAGTTAAAATGAAAACGATAATGGATTGTGGTACGAGGATTGTAAACACCGGCTGTGTTATGAAATGCAATCTCCATATGAGACACTAGGGGGGTGAAATGCTGCATCTATAGCCTTTAAGCCAAAAAAGTATTGCATTTAATTTTATTATCATCCTTTATTTTATATATGACTGATGGGAAGAAATATATTTACGAAATACCGAACAGTTCACCTTTAGTCTCTTTATGTAAGTTAATTTAATAGAGTCGCCAAAATGGTTGCAACATTTCACTTACAATATTTCCATTGATCATCATCAAAGACCACCTTCAAAGGCCTATTTTACACAATATTTCATTGAGAATTTATTTTCATTTTAAGCTTGGACATATTTATTTCATAAACACACCCAATTTATAATTTTTAAATGAAGGAATAACATCACAAGTCACAAAATGCAGTTGTCTTTGGCAGAAAACAGAAACAGAAAACAGCATGAATAAAGCATGCTTTCCCACTTTAAAAACACATTTATAGATGCCTTATTTCTTTGCCCGACAACACATGCTATAATGCAACTTTACCCATACCGCCAAAGATTAAATAAATTAGTTCACCTTTGATATCTTGTATCCACACTCTGAATCATAAAATTAATAAACTGGTGCAAACTTCCATTTGGCTAATGAATATGTTATATATTTATACATTTGAACCAAAAATTCTACTTTTTCTGGGTTAGTTCAAGTTTACACATTATTTTCTTTAAGGCATCTTTTCACATCCAGGAAAATTATCTTTCCAAAGAGTGCATCCCTCTTTCGTGTACCAATGTGAGGAATAACTGAAAACCTACATGCAAAAACTTATCTTATGCTTATGCTCACAGCATCTTATGTTGCACACACACACACAGCCGTGATTTAAAATATCTTTAAGTTAATATACCTTTTATCTACACAACTTGTGCACGGTGCACTGTACACTGAAAGTAATTTATCTGGAAACACTGGAAAGTGCAGTATAGAACAAGCCAAACTGGTTGCAATAAAGCTTATCAGTAGGCACAGTGGTGGATAGAAAATCCTCACTTCATGGCTATTGACTGATATAGAGTAAAGATACGTGAAACGTCAGTGCACACATACTAAAACTGTTTTTTTTTGTTGGTCAGTTTTGATAAGGCACAACCCCTTCCTCGCTTCCTGTTGAAGGATGTTTTCACCCTAGTGACCAGACGTTAATGTGTGGCTCTCTCATTCTATGTAAGCAATGACATCATGTTCTGACTGAGACATTACAACATCACACCAGCCTTCAGAATTCATCTGGGATGTATATATTGGTGCAAATTGTGTAAAAATCAACTCAATTTACTGCTCTTGTGTTTTATTACAGAGACAATGCTATATTTGATTATCTTTCTCAAATCTGTAAGAGAGAAAAGTACACTGCAGACTTTTTAATTTTAAACGATAATTTTAAGCCAACCATGCAATTCTAACTTCCCTGCATCGGAAACAGCCTCATCAAGGGTGGCGTGAAACATTTCCATGTAATTTTCCTACAACCAAACCGTTTTGACAGGCCCCGAGGAAGTCTTCAATGAATAAATAAGGTCTTCCTCTTTGCACCGTGTGTTTATTGTTTTATTCTAGGTCATGACTTTAGAACCTTTTTAATTACAGTTATGACACAAACACAGCTGCCAAAATAAAGGATCAATCACCTATGAGATGTGAATTCATTCATTATAATGGACCTGGCACATGCACAGAAACTGACAAGCAGTCTGGTACATTTCCATTTATGTCTTAGCCTGGAGCTTACAGCTCATCTGTGACATCTTTGGTTTACTATGAATATTTTATAAGAGTTTCAGGGTTTGTCATTGATCTTATGTGGCACTAGTTTCACCAGGACGGATATCTGATTGCATATATACAGCTATGGATGACTAGTTGTTACACCGTAGTGACCCTCCTATTTCTGGCTTGAGGATGGTAATCACAAGACTACACAAATGCAAATGAATGACTGATTCCTAAGAAATGAGGAATTCATTTGTTCATGGCAAGTCTGATTAACCGTTTAAGGCACATTTGAAAAGGCATATTTACATTTACAAGTTTTTTTGCAGTCATACAGTATACAGTTTTTAAAGGTAGTTTTCATATACAGTGTATACATAACCCATTCTTGAGAACTGGGACAAATCATGCCCTGGCAAAAAAAAAAAAAAAAAACTTATTACTGAAAACTAAAAAATTGTAAACATTTTCTGGTGAAAATTGACATTTAAGTGTTTTACGTATGAAATAAATATAATTTATTAAGTTTTTTGGACTAATTAAATTTTTTTAACTTCTATACCTGCTGAAGGCCATGAAACACCCTTGTCCCAGACAAGAATTCACAATTTCAAACAAAAAATGTGTTGAAAGCCTTCAAAACCTGTAAAAATTTATTTTTTGTTTAAAAATATAATCTTTATTAAAATGTTGGCCCTTAAAAGTTGTGTCCCAGAATTTTGCAACATTTTGTCAATTTCTATAGAATTTTTATTTATTCAGTCATAAAAAGCGCTGGCCATATCCTAAGGACTCATGTCTCATTCGGTAAGTTTTCTATTTTTTTAAAAATTTAAGAAATAATATTGTGAACAGCATTGTCTAAAACATAACAGGTCAACTCCATCTTCCTTCAAAATCAAAACAAAATAAGACTTAAAAATGTGTATATTCACTTCCATTAAGCAACTGAGAAAGATAAAATGGCTACTCAGTACGACTATGCTGTGAAATGAAAAAATACAACATTTTGTCAATGAATTGTTTTTGTAGCTGAAACATCTGCTTTATTTCTCAAAGCTAGCTTTCTGTAATGGGAGTCCCGTGTGAATGGTAGGAAAAGCAAAAAAGTGTGATAGGAAAAAATAAAATCACTAGGAGATGGCCCCTTTACATAGCCAATACTTCTATCTATCAAAATATCATTTCCCAGCATGATTGAAAAGTAAAAAAATTATTAAAAAATACAAGGTTTTGTCCCAATTCTCAAGAATGGGTTATAAATTAAAAATAAAATAACCTCCCTAAAGATAATAACTGCATAGCCTTAAGGGGACATTAATTTATGTAATTTCCTATCAGTCCATTACCAGGCATTTGGTGTTTCAGTCGATAGACTACTTTTGTAGCGGATTCATACATTTTTCTCAGTGAGAACTATGGCAAGCAGAGAAGCACATTCAGCCATGTTCAACGTTGTGGTTAGTTGCTGTAGTGAACAACTCTACTAACACATCCACCTGTGCGCATGAATACAGCCTGCGGCAGTTCAAATGCAGAAGTTTTTCTACAGTACAAAAAGTACTGAAAATCAATGTTAACGTTTGGAACAATAATTGCTTAACTGCTCAGTTAACAATTAAATACATTTGCACATGCTAATCATATATAGCATTGGTTCCCAAACTCAGTCCTCGGGGACCACTGTGTATGCTGGTTTTCGTTCCAACCACAATTGCAATCCCGGAATTTTAATAAGATGTCAATTGTTCTTAATTAGGTGTTTGTCATATTTAGAGGGATTATTTACCCTCTTAAGCCACATTATGTTTGCAATAGCTATGCATGTCATGAATAATAAAAGTACAATATTCTCATTGTGCTATATTGCAAATAATTACAAAAAGGGGAAAAAATAAACAATTTTTTAACTGACCAAATTTATTTTATTTTATTAAATAAAATTAAAGACTGAGGTGAATCAATAAGCTCCTAATTGGTGAAATTGTGGATATATGGCCACTAAAACTAACCACTAAACATTTACCTAATTAGGAGCCAATTGATTCACCCCAGTCTTTAATTTTATCAGTTTAAATTTTTTTTTACCTATTTGCAAAACAGCCCAATAAGCACAGTAGGAACATGGGAATTTTTATTCTTCATGGCATGCATAGCTATTTCTGACATGATGTGGCTTGAGAGGGTAACTAATCCCTATAAACATGAAAAGCACCTAATTAAGAAAAATGAACAGTTTAGGATTTTGGGATTGCAATTGTGGTTGGAACGAAAACCAGCATACACAGTGGTCCCAGAGGACCGAGTTTGGGAACCACTGATATATAGCATATATGCATATATATATATAATTAAAAAAGAAAAAATGTGTGAAAATAATATGCAAGTAGTCAATCACAAGAAAATAAACTTCCTTCACAGTGTTAGCATAAGGGTGTGTGGGCAGAGTAACAGAGTATGAGGGAAATGCAACCCTTGTTCCCTTGTTTAGAAAATCCCCTGATATTTATACCTTATCCTAGGAAAAGTTCTAGGAAAAGCATTGAGGTCAACAAAGGGGTAGGTACCATTTTTTTACCATCTGGCCCAAAAGACCAACAAGTCAACTGCATTTTATCACTGCATCTTCATTTTGTGAGCTCCAAACAGGGCTGGCCATTTTACCTTAGTGACTTTTAACTAATTTTCATGCTTGACCCAAATGTTTATATTTTCAATGATAACCCACTCTTGTTGTTTATTTGTGACTTTGATTCTCAAACAAGAGAGAGGAGTGCTGATACCTTCCTGAATGTTCTTCCTGTCAAACTGGCCCTTGACTAAGCGGCCAAGTTTAATGTACCCTGAACATGTGGGCCCTTGAGGTGTCTCCACCAGGTTCTGGCTGGCCTCAACCTCAGCAGATTCCAGGATGTCCTTTTTCCTGTCCTTGGACCCGGTTACAATCAAGACACGCATGAAGACAGCTGGTTTGTGAAGCACAACAGTGAAATGGTTCCCAATGGCAGGGGTCTTCCCCCAGAAGTAGCCAGCCCTGTTGCTGTAGGCCTTGTCTGGGGTATACTTCTCAAACGGCGTAATGTCGGTCAGGACCTTGGCAGGGGGGTTGTCTGCGATGTCGCCAGGATCCTCTTCAAACTCGTCATCCTTCAAGCGGTTGAGGGTGCCTCCAAAGGACGAATACAGGCCCACGTGCTGGAATAGAGAGGGTTTAGAGCGAATGGCATCCTTTTGGGTGAGGAGCCTGTTGAAATGGCTCAGTAGCCAATCACAAGGCATTTCCTGGTAGAAGAGGAAGAGGAACTTGGCCAGCTGGGGTAAATCACTGGAGCGGTACAGCTTGCCGATATAACCCAGCTTAGAGAACTCCAAGGTCACCCAGTAGGACTGCCCCTGGGAATGGATAAACTTTCTAATGGCGGTGAGGAAGTTCTTGGCACAAGTGACATCATCCTCCAGCATGATGTAGTAGCTGGACAGGTTGATGCTGAAGCCCAGGAGGAAGGCATAGTCCACATTCTGCTTCGAGCGGAAGTAGACACGGGCAGGGCTATCGTTGAAGTTCCTCTTCAGCCCTTCCAGGGGAGGGTAATAACTTTGGTTGGCGTGGATGACTAGGAGCTGGCCTTTGAGGATGGGGACAGGGAAGCGGTCAGTGATGTCATGTGCTGTTCGCTCAATCCAGTCTGTGTCGAAGTCGGACAAGAAGACCACCACTACCATGTCTTTCAGCTCTTCCTCTGATGACTGCGAGAAGATGGACTGCAGTGTGTCCAGTAGGTAACTCCCTCGTTTCCTCTTTATGGAGCACAGACCCACAGTGAGGAATTCTGGTAGAAGAATAAGGTCAGAAGTACAGTGTAATTTTTTGTCATGTTGGTATGGTCATGCACACTTTTTAACATTTAAGCATTTAGCAGGTGCTCTTACAGTTAATGCAATGTTAAGCAATAAATGCAAAGTCAATCGTGTCACAGAGTGATTTAAGTATGATAAAAAATAAAAAAATTTCTTTAACAAGCTTTGGTCACCCCAAGAACCACTCCACTCTACTTTACAATAGAGTCCAATAGGGAAACACAAAGGAGCCTTGAAATGCCTATAAAATGACCTCCCTAAAAATAACAACTGCATAGCCTTAAGGGGACATTCATTTATGTCATTTTCCATCAGTCTATTACCAAGTATTTCGTGTTTTCAGACTACTTTATTTAGCGGAAGCATACATTTTTCTCAGTCAGAACTACAGCAAGCAGACAGTACAGTGCAAACAGTATTGTAAATTAACATTGTTATTAAAGTTAGAACAATAACTGCTCAGTCATCAATTAAATACATTTGTATATGCCAATTGAGTTTTTATTTGGTGGAAAACCACATTTAGAAGGCATTCCAAGGCACATTTGTGTTGGACTCCATTGTAAAAGCAGAGTGGAGCTATTCTCAGGGTGACCAAAGCTCAACAAAGAAAGATGTGACAAAATTATCATCATTACCAATCAGCATGGTGGAAATAGTTTGGAATAATTAGTTATTGTTTAAGTTCTCCAATTGAAATTCAATTAATTGATTAAAAAATCATCATATATTATGGCCAATATAATGGAATTGAAAAAGGAAAAATTGTTGCGCTCAGTACATAGGAGTTATCACAGGTGCATCCAGAGAATGTCAATGTAGAGAAGAAGATGTCAGGAGCACTCTGTGGATATAGAATCGGACACTGGCGTCTAGCAAAAATATATATGTATTAGGACAATTAGATAAAAAATAAAAGTGCACGTGAAAAGGAAGGAATCAGCTAGACTAGAGCAAAAGTTTCAGCTACATGCTTTCTTCAGTGCTTAGAAAGTTCTGTCAGGAAACTCTTATCATAGCCGACCATGGTCAGCTAGCAACCACGCGTCTCATACTCAACCAATCACATGCACACACCTCTCATGGAGCACCCTTTTTAAGCCAAGAATAAGTTCTCTGTGTGACGCTCTCCTTTCCCGTCCCCGCTGTGTCCCTTGTTTTACCTCTTTCCTCACGTGCCGTGTTTGTTTTGTATTCCTGTTTCTTCCCCCTCGTGCTGCAGGCTGGGCATGGTTCTTCCCCTTCGTGTCACTCTGTTCCCTTGCTCTGTTTCTGCCTATCTCTTTCCTTTTCTCCGCCTGCATTCATCACACTCTCTGCTCCGCTAATCACTCACGCATACATTCTCACGCTGCACATTATTGATACCAATTAACTCTTGTATTAATTCTCCCGGTGTTCTTTGTCCTGTGCCAGTTCGTTAAGTCTTGTTGCAGTAATACTCTTGTCTTGTCTTGCCTGGTGCCTAGTATCTAGCTTTTGTCTTGCCTTGCTTGCTGTGTTTAACTCTTGCTAAACTCTGCGTTAACTCGCCGCATATCTAGTCTTGCCTTGCTGTCACTTTTCAAGTCTACCAGCCTGCAGCTGTTCATGCCCACTCCACGCTGCCCTGTCTCCCGCTCCCCGCTCCTCCTCTGCTGCACCTGCCCGGGTTCCTGCCATTATCCAGCTCCTGGCCTCTCCCGCTCCCGCTCTCCCTTTGCTGCTCCATTCCTGGATCCAGTTCCTGTGTTTAAATTCTCCCTATGCTTCAGGAGTACTTGTCGAAGCAATAAATTATTGAGTTACTGGAAATCCCTGTGTGTGAATCGTGTTTGTGCGTTCCTGTTGTGCCCGTGCTCCAGAATAGTACTAAAGCGGGTCCAACCCAAAATACTATTGCAGCACATTAATTAATTAAACATGTTATTTGAATATGTGAGTTGTCCTGACCTAAATAGTTTTCTACTAATGAGATGACGACGTACAGGTGAAGTAATTGAAGAGACCACATCTTTTTGAGTTAATCTTAATTTACACTATAAACCAATAGAGTTAAATTTACATGAATATGAAGTAACACAGTTATCATATATACATGAAGTAACACAGGTATCATGCAAGTAGAATCTTGTTAATGAGACAAGTAATTTGCAAACCACATTTTAAAAAAAAGAAGTATAGTCTTGTTAATAATTCGTCTTTGGATACATTTAGTAGATTGGTAGAGAGGGATGTTGACATGTTTGCTAATTCTCCTATGAACAGATCTAATTAGACTTTTACTGAAAAACAAGCCCTTGAGAAATTGTGTAAGGATAAAAATATTATTGTTAAACCTGCTGATAAATGTGGTGGCTTAGTGGTTATGCCCAGGACTCTATACAATCAGGAGGCCTTCAGATTGCTGCAAGACACCACTTGCCATCTGATCCTACTATACCGTGTCAAAAAGAGATTGAAGCGTTCCTTAAAGATGCGCATGCCTGCTCAATTATTACAAACAAGGAGTTACAGTACATGCAAAACATTTCCCCTACTAGACCTGTATTCTACATCTTGCCAAAGGTTCATAAAAATTAGAATTTTGTTGATTTTGTTTTAAGGCTGATAGTCACTTCTCTCCCTACCTACCTTCGAGATACGAACAATTTTCTTCAGTGCCTGCTTCTGCATTAGATGATCTTGGTCCTAACGTGATTTTAGCCACAATGGATGTTACTTCCTTGTATACCAATGTTCCCCATAATGAAGGTTTGGTGGCTGTTAAATATTTTCTTGATCAACGATCATCTCCTTGTAACCTTTCTACAGAATTCATGGCCCATTTGGTACTAACCAAAAACTATTTATATTTGCAGATTGAGGGTACAGCCATGGGCGCTACTATGGCACCTGACTATGCCAATTTATATCTTGGATATTTGGAAGACATTACATTACATTACATTTATTTAGCAGACGCTTTTATCCAAAGCGACGTACAGTAAGTGCGTACAGAGACATCATCAAGATCACTACAGAACAGACAAGGCAAAGCACATCCTTCGCATAATGTAGCAGCTATCCCTAGCAATGAACGTCGACTGTAGTTCACAGTAAGCTGTGGGCAAATCAGAAAGACATGTATATCTTGAATAATAATCCATTCTCACACAATACTGTTTTATTTAAAATATATATTGATGATTGTTTTGTTATTTACAAGAGGTCAATTGATTATTTAAAGTTATTTATGTTATACATAAATTGTCCAAGACCTTCCATTAATTTTACTCATCATGCAAGTACTACCCATGATAATTTTTTGGACACTTGTATTTCTCTGAATAATGGTCATATTGCTTCTTCTCTCTACAGAAAAGATACTGAGAAGAATAGTCTCCTTCATGCCAAAAGTGCCCACCCATCCTCTTTGAAAAGGGGTTTACCCTTTAGTAAGTTTGTGCGTCTTCGTCGCATTTGTATCTAATTTCAAGGATTTTGAAAACCAAGCCCAAACTGTATATAATTACTTTTGCTTTCGTGGTTACCCCCGTCATTGGCTTGATAC
The DNA here is from genome assembly GCA_029718625.1 of Synaphobranchus kaupii. NCBI lineage: Eukaryota > Metazoa > Chordata > Actinopteri > Anguilliformes > Synaphobranchidae > Synaphobranchus > Synaphobranchus kaupii. The sequence goes on along the minus strand of CM056378.1, from coordinate 96,004,252 downwards.
CACTCTTAACAAAGCACGTTCCTTACCTAACACTAAACTATATGAGTCTGCTTCTGAACCTAAAAAAACTTTTTCCTGTGTTTTCAAAAGTACATATACTCTTTTCAGTGATGATGTCAAAAAGGTGATCCTAAATCATTGGCATATAATACAAAGTGACTGTTTTTTTAGATCTTCCTATGTTTGTTTTTTCTAAAGGCCGTAGCTTGAGAGACAAACTGGTTCGGGCGACACATTCGTTCCTACTACCTCTGCAACTCTCTCTAATGCCAAAGGTAATTTCCCCTGTCGGGACTGCGTCTCCTGTTCCCAATATATGAAATGTAATTATTTTACTCATCCTACAACATCTAAAATGTATAAAATCAAACAAACTGATGACATGCAAATCCACTCATGTTATTTACATTCTCATGTGCCCTTGTCCTTTACTATACATTGGCAAAAGTACACGCGCCCTACGGACTAGAATCATGAGTTCTATCCGTAGGTGTGACGACAAATCTTTTTTTTCAAGACACTTTCAATTGGCTAAACATTCTCCTACAGATTTTGCTTTTTAGGTATTGAAAGAATTCCTGTACATCGTAAAGGGGGTAACCGTGATGCCATTTTACTCCAAAGGGAAGCCTTTTGGATTTTCGAGCTTAAGTCCCGTGTTCCTTCTGGCATGAATGAAGACTTGGCCCTCAGTTGTTATTTATAATTTATGAAATTATTTTACAGCTATTGTTAATCTGCTATTTAACATTGATATCCATGCAATTTGTGAATTTAATTTGGCCTATTGTGCAGATCAACTCATACTGAACCTAATGTGTGCTTAACTATTTCACCTGCATGTCAATGATACATTCTCATGAACTATTTGTCCATCCTTCAGGTGTTTTTATTTAATGATATTTATGCAATGTTAACTTAATTGGTCTGTCATGTTAATTAAGACTACGGCTGTGTCCGAATCAGAGCCCTGTTCCCTGTCCACTGTCCCCTGTCCACTCAGACCCCTGTCTACTATGTGCCCTGTCCCCTCACATTGCAAGCAGTGTGCGAAAGAAATCCCGCAAAACTCTTTCCAAACTAGTGAGGAAGTAGTTCGTAATATCTTTTTTATTTTTTTATTTTTTATTGAGAATATCAATAATGACAATTGTTACAAAGTGTAGACTATGAATGAAGATAGAATTAACAAAAATAAAAAAAGAGTATTTCGTAATATGACCTACTCTTGTACCATAGATATGCATATACGCTCTACGTCTTTTACGTTTTTACTTCCGAGTTACTTACTGAAATTGTTGGGTGAGTGCACAGTTCTGCAGATGAGTGTGCTCCTGAATTCCCTCCACAAAACCCTGGAAATAAGGGGTTCATCCTGGTATTTTAAGTGCCCCCATTTGTGAGAAAACTCAAAAGCTTGTGAACGAAGTGGACTCAAATATACGTACTCAAAAGGGTGTAGGGCTCTGATTCGGACACAGCCTACCTTTTAAAAAAAAATGTGGTTTGCAAATTACAAAAAACAAGATTCTACTTTGATGGCAACTGTGTTACTAATATTCATGTCACTTTAACTCTATTGGTTTATTGTGTAAATTAAGATTAACTCGAAAAAATGTGGTCCCTCCAATTACTTCACCTGTACATTGTCATCTCATTAGTAGAAATCTATTTGATGTGACCTGTGTCGCAAGTTTCTAAGCACACACAGGACTAAACGCAACACTATTTCTTATGAATAAGAGAACATCTGACAATTGTGAACTATGTAAATGCAAAGAAAATGTAGAACATGTGCTGATGGAAAGTAAGAAATATGATGCAGAAGGAGAGAGACTTTGTTCAAGGATAGGTGAAATTGGCAGAGAATGGAACATCAAAGGATTTTTGGAGATGGGGGAGAAACAATGGGAATGAAATGAGGCATTATTTAAATATTTACATAATACAGGACTAATGATACAGGCACTTTTATTTTTTGCACTATGTAATTGTCCTAATAAATATATATTTTTGCTAGACGCCAGTGTTCAATTCTATATTCACAGAGTGCTCCTGACACCTTCTTTTCAATATAATGGAATTAATATCACCTAATCAACTATCTTTAACACAGTGAGCACTGTGTTATACTCTGTGAATAATGTCAAAATTACTAAAAGAAATGCATGATGGGAGGGGAGATTCATAAAGGCCTATTTTCAGGGTACTGGGTTCCCTTACTCTGGGTCTGTGTAATAGAACCTGCCAGTAAATGGTAGGGCACGTTGAATGGCACGGAATCATTCTGGAAGTCTTGGAACGCCTGCAGGCTTCTGGCTGAATTCAATTGCTGTAAGACAATCGCCCTGGCCAACAACTGCGCATCCTGCAAAAAGAAAAGCCCCATAAGCCTTTAGTTGCAGCGTTGCCGTTAATTTCTACTTCTACATGTTTCTGTGTTGGAGGAGCCAGACCAGGATGCCACCTTGCACTGAAATCTAATAGGACGACATGCACCAATGCATGTAACAACAACTGTAACTTGAGTTGGAACTGCTGCCGCTCTCTGCCTCCTGCTTGTCAGGAACATCTTGTGAAGCATTCCTCTTTACAAATGTAGCGCCTTGACCTACTCCATAAGCAGATACTGGAATTCCATGGCTTCCATTTTTACCATCATTGAAGTAATTTATTTCATAATAAGGTACTTTAGTCTAAACTTCAGCTAAAGTCATAAGGTAGTGACACAGATGATAGACATTAAGGATTATCCAGTTTACTTTTCCAACAACATGACATTGAGAAAACAATGTAGTGTAACGAGCTCTGCTGGGAAATAAAGGAGGGAACAGAAAGTACATGACTCCATGACTCTTGACAGCCTAAAGTCCCAGTTGGCCAAAACTAAGTCAAGCAAAAATAAGTCAAGCGAGATTGTTAGTGCAATTAAGTAACTCTTATTGCAAGTAGGCATTATGTTGCAAAATACCTAGTTAAATCAACTGTAACATACAATAAATGCTGCTCCCATTCCCATTAAAATGATAGTTCACTTTCTGCAGTTTTTAAAAATGTATAATTTCAGTTTTAATGTACATTTTGATTAGGCCCAGACAGTGTCTAGGTGCAAAGAAGAATATTGCATATTTAGTTTATCATGGCCTGCCAGCTTTACAATGGCTGGTATAGGGGCATTTGCATGTCCATGGCTTAAAGCAAAAAAAGCATTTCAAGTAACCAAGTAATCATTGCTATGCAAACCATTGCTATACAAGCTGTACACAAGCAGCTTTTATAGCAATGTGATGCCTCCAGAGGTTGGTGTATTGGAAGGAATGTGTATGTAGGTGCGTTTTTTTTCACAAGAAAAGTATTTTGTTTAATCTTATTTTTGGTTAGAAATATTTCCTATGGCATATGCTACCTGAGACAGCTGCACCCAAGGAAATAAGTACCACCATGATATGAAAATGGATATTTATGTTTATAACATAACATTTATGTTTATTTCTATAAAATTAATGTACTCACAAACTCCAGAAACTGAAATATGCCGTCATCTTGATTCCATCAAATTAAGGATTAAGGGTTAAGCCACCATCTGTGGTTAACTTGATATAAAAATTCTACTTGGGTGACCAATGAAAATGCTAGTAGAATTTGGATTTGGACCACAAGTTACATCTGGTGAGAACAGAACAAGCAATGACCCAGGACAACAGAGAGTATACATAAAAAGAACAGACTCTCTGATCTCTCAGTGATTCATCTCCAATAAACACCCCACATTCGTATTATCAAGGGAGAAAGCACAGTGCTGCTATTACTCACATTTGTCTTTGTGTTGTCATGGCTGATGGTGAGGTAGAGGAAGGCAAAGGTGAAGAAAAGTGTTGCTGCAGTCAAGGTCCTTTTCCAGTAAATTCTCATCGCTGTTGAACGGGCGCGACACGTAAGTTAATCATAACTCACAGCTCACTGCCTGGGCTCTCTGGCTAAACCTGTTATGTGAAATGTGGAAAACAGGAAATAAAAAGCAGGGATACATCAGGGATATAATCAAAGCATTAAGAGCAAGATGCAATTGTTCCCTGTAGCTTCCCTCTGTCTGAGCTCAGCTCCGCCCTGGTCGGCGCTCGCGGAAAGGCAGCTCCCCTTTTTCTGTCTAATTGAGTGAACACCATTTATCAATAATTCAGTCAACTGGCATCCCATAGAACAGAAACTAAATATCCTGATCAAGGCCTTGAAGGGATGTGGTTTATACAGGTTTCTAAGTAATATGAGAAACTGCAGCTTGCACGAACGTTTCGGTGGCTTAAACTGTCAGACTGGAACATATCAGTAAGCTGAAAAATCCCCCCTATATCAGGGATAACTATCAAAAGTAAAAGTAGAAGACCAGTTAACTTGTAAAGCACTCCTTTGTGGTACAAAGACGGAGTACTGTGGCTCGTGCAAGCTACTAATGTCACTACAAAACAATGGTCAGGGCCCGACTGCTGTTCAAAATTTTTTTCACATCACATTAACCACCACATGAAAGCTATATGGAACATTTCACTGTTCATGAAAATTCCCGTCGGTCAAGTTACAAACTGAGAGGAATTGCTACTTACTTAAACATAATCACTTGTACTGTTATGTGCCTGCTTTTAGGGCACTATACATAATATTGAAATTATCACTGATGAGACTGTTATACGTTCTTTCCTGGCCCGCACAGTGGGTTTTCTGGTGTGTAGTGTGACCTGAATTAACCTGGCATGACTGCTTCACAGTGTTTCACCACCTACTGAAAGCCTTTCTGGGCAAAATGGTTTGAGTACACATAGGGAAGTCTTGCCACTGCGTTTGCAAGCTCTACAGCTGCACAAAGCACTTTTTGGACATGAACAGAACAAGGGGGTCATGGTAGAAGCGTTCACGTCGCGACCCCTGTCAGAGATCTAACCAATCCCTGCGAATTCTACCGAAGACTTCAAACTGAGAGTGAATAAACCAGTCAGATACTCTGAAGAGAAAATGGACCAAAGCGAGCAGTGGAGTCAGCGTCACTCTTCAAAGCCGGCTCTGACAATAATCTCACTGAATGTGGAAGGTCTATCAGCGACAAAAGAAGAGCTTGTTGCTACCTTGTGCAAGAGACATAAATGTGACATCTTATGCCTACAAGAAACACATAGAGGGCCAGAAAACAAGAGACCTCATGTGTTAGGCATGACCCCAGTTCTTGAACACCCACACAAACAGTACGGGAGCGTTGTTTTTGTGAAGAACGGGACCACTATTGAATCCACAGCTGTCAACGTCACAAATAACATAGAAATACTCTCCATAGAACTCAAAGGCGCCTCCATAACATCTGTCTACAAGCCACCTCCAGTACCCTTTAGCATGCCTGATGCAAATACCAACAACCCACGAATAGTGATAGGTGACTTTAACAGCCACAGCACACACTGGGGCTACAACGAAAATAACTCTGATGGAGAGGCAGTGGAGGCATGGGCGGAAGCCAACCAGCTTCTCCTCATACACGATGCTAAACAACCAAAATCCTTCCACAGCGGACGCTGGAAAGCTGGCTACAACCCAGACCTGGCATTTGTTAGTAACAACATCGCTGACCTGAGTAAAAAAGCAGTACTGGAACCAATACCCAAAACCCAACATCGTCCTATAAGCCTAACTGTTAACATCGCAGTGACACCAACAAAAGTCCCCTTCCAACGACGCTTTAACTTCAAAAAAGCCAATTGGAGAGGGTTCATGGAAGAGATGGACAAAAAAATATCAGACCTAGAGCCCACCCACACCAACTACGAACATTTCACAAAACTGGTACAAAAAACTGCAAGAAAATGTATTCCAAGAGGATGCCGTACGGAGTACATCCCGGGCTTGGACTCAACATCAGCCAAGCTGTATGGCGAATACAAAATACTCTACAGCACTAGCCCGTTTGCTGAGAGTACCATCACTGCTGGAGAACATCTCATGACCTACCTGTCAGAAAGCCGCCAATGCAAGTGGCAAACCACCATTGAAAGCGCTGACATGGCAAGGAACAGCAAAAAGGCATGGGCCCTAATCCGCAAGCTTAATAACGACCCCACTGCACCAAAACAGCACTACAATGTTACAGCAAATGATGTGGCACACCAACTCCTCAAGAGCGGAAAAAACAAAGGCAATAAACTCTCAAGACCCAAAAGGAATACAGAAGGACCCACAGAAAACCCAGGTTTCACAAACCCCTTCACAATTGAAGAACTGAATGCAGGAATCAACACCCTCAAAAATGGCAAAGCTATTGGCCTGGATGGCATATTTATCGAGGAAATTAAACACTTTGGCCCCCGAACAAGGAATTGGCTCCTGTCACTCATGAACAACTGTATGACAACAAAAAATATCCCCAAAACATGGAGGAAAACCAGAATAATAGCACTACCAAAACCAGGAAAAGACCCCAATTTTGCAAAAAACTTCAGACCCATCTCCCTACTATGCCACCCATTCAAACTGTTCGAACGCCTGATCCTGGAAAGACTAGCCCCTGTCATAGAAAAACAACTCATACCACAACAAGCCGGCTTCCGCCCTGGTAAATCAACCACTGGCCAACTGCTCAACCTGACCCAACACATTGAGGACGGGTTTCAAAAGGGAAAGATCACAGGTGCAGTCTTTGTCGACCTAACAGCAGCCTACGACACTGTCAACCACCGCCTCCTACTGAAAAAAATCCTGGAGATGACAAAAGACCCCTTCTTGACTGACCTGATAGGCAGCATGATCACAAACAGGAGCTTCTTCGTAGTGCTGAATGGGAAAAACAGCCGATGGCGACGACAAAGAAATGGCCTCCCGCAGGGCAGTGTCCTTTCCCCTCTGCTCTATAACATATACACAAATGACCAACCAATAGGCCAGTCAACACACCACTTCATCTATGCGGATGATCTCTGTATTACATCTCAAGAGGACACCTTTGAGGAAGTGGAAAAGAACCTCACAAGCACCCTGGACAACCTTACCACCTACTTCGAAATAAACCACCTGAAGGCAAACCCACAAAAGACCCAGGTGTGTGCTTTCCACCTGCGTAATTATGTAGCCAAGCGTCCCCTCAAGATCTCCTGGGCTGGAACAAGCTTGGAACACTGCCCAAACCCAATATATCTTGGGGTTACGCTAGATCGCTCTCTATCTTACAAGCAGCATATTGAAAAGACCAAGGCCAAAACCAACACCAGAAACAACATCCTGAGGAAGTTGGTATCTACTACGTGGGGTGCAAAACCCCCACTGCTCAGAACATCAGCCCTTGCCCTGAGCTATTCCACTGCCGAATATGCCTGCCCCGTATGGGAGAGATCAGCACATGCTAAAAAACTAGACTCAACTCTTAATGATACATGCCGCCTCATCACTGGATGTCTCAAGCCCACCAATACCACAAATCTGCACATCCTTGCTGGAATTGCCCCGCCCAATATCAGAAGGGAAGTCGCCAGCAGGAACGAACGCCAGAAACAGTCAACAGACGAAAGACACCTTGTGTTTGGAAAAACAGCAGCCAAGCAAAGACTAAAGTCCAGGAAGAGTTTCCTGAGCCATACAATCACCCCCACTGCCACAGCATCAGCTGAACGAGTGTCTTTGTGGAAAACAGAGATCCAAAAAGCACCCCCCACACACAACATGAAGAGCCCACCATCAGAATCCCTACCAAAAGGGAAAGACGAAACCTGGCCGAAATGGAAATGCCTCAACCGACTACGCAGCAGGGTGGGCCGAACCAGAGTGGAGATGCAGAGATGGGGATACTCCACTGACCCAACCAACTGCGACTGTGGGACGGCACCACAAGACACAACCCACCTCCTTATCTGCCCCCTACTACCTAATCCTTGCACAACAGAAGACCTGGCAGAGTACAACACACAAGCCCAAGAATGTGTGAAGAAATGGCTGGCACACGTGTAACTCTCAGAGACAACACCTGAAGACACGACAAGAAGAAGAAGAACAGAACAAAACATTAACATAGCTAGCTAAAGAACCAAAGAAATGAAAGTATACTGTCTACAGAAAATAATGAAAAACACACCTGTCATAAAATGAATAAAATATTTTTTTACCTGACTAGGCTTTTGTCCATTAAAAACTTAAGTCACTATACCAGATCTCAAGATTGGATCACATTAGAGGCACCTAAAACCAGAACAAACCTGGGTAATACTGCCTTTAGCACATGTGCGCCCTATATATGGAATAAATGTCAGGATACACTAAAGCTGGATTGCTTTGTCTCCATTGAATCCTTCAAGAATGCTCTGTTGAACATGATAATGAAAGAGGCCAAATGTACTTGCTTTGAGTGATGACTTGATCACTTTGCTCCCTGTCTTGTGTTGTTTCTTATGTAAAACATAATATTTTATTTATCTGTATATTTACTATATTTGTGAATGTATCTGTACATGAGTTGTAACTTTGTATTTGTAAATTTTGTAACTGACTGCCAACAAGGCTCCCCTGAAAAAGAGACCTTGGTCTCAGTGGGACGTCCTTGTATAAATAAAGGTTTCAATCAATCAAAAGTTTACAGAGTAGTTGTTTTTTGCCCCCAAAAAAGCATTCTTCACAATACAGGGTGATTAACTGTATTATCTCCAAGTGCACTTCACATCAATTAAGTAAAATAACTAATGTAACTTAAGCAGGGAGGAGAGATAAAGTAAATAAAACAAGTGAGAATATTTGTTGAGGTGTTTTGCCCTAACAAGCAAGGGATGTTTCCTTAACTGCATTCGTCAATTAAGGCACGTGTATTTAACCAATAAGGAAACATCCCTTGCACCTTCTATACTTAATTTCTGAATATGTTTAAACATCCTGGCAGCACTCCTGCTCTTCTTCTTTTTTTATGGCCCAGAACTAATTGAATCTTATTACAGACAGGCCTAGGGCCAATAATTAGGACTTTTCTCAGAGTTTAGCTGAAGGAAGTTAAATGACATCCATTTTTGGATATCTGCCATATAGTCATGCAGAATAACCAATATGTTAAAATCAGTGGGTTTTACAGATAAGTAGAGCTGGGTGTCATCAGCATAGCAACGGAATGATATATTATGCTGACAAATAATTTGGCCTAAAGGTAACATATAAATTAAATAAAATTGCCCCAAGCATTGAGTCCTGGGGAATACCACAAGTAATTGCTGCAGAGGAGGGCATACAATCACTAAAAATGTTCTATTTGACAAATAGAATGAGAACCAATCCAGTGCAGTCCCAGATATTCCAACCTAGTGCCCCAGTCTATCAATTATTATTGAATGACTGATATCAAAGGCTGCACTAAAATCTAAGAGTACCAGGAAGGAAGATTCACCAGCATCGCCATTTAGTGACAGATCATTTGCCAGTTTCTGTGTTGTGATGCTACTGGAAACCTAATTGAAATCTCTGATTGAAAATATTATTCATATTTTCCATAGCCGTTAAGAGTTGCTTAGTTACAATTTTTGCCCGACGCAGAGTGGCCAGTCCTACATCTCTGATTGTATGTAACTGACTATGTACATCGCTGACTGATTCCCCATTGTTGAAAAGCGCATGCGCGAATTGCGAGTGGTGAAAAGTGCATGCGCAAAATTTTGCGGTAAAAAGTTGAAATGGTAATGCTGAACTGCAGAACGAACAACTACACACAAAGAAGTAATCATTTCCGGTGTAAGGTTACTCACTCTAACCAGATTAGCCTAGGCTGCCAACTAGCGGACAGGCTGAAAAGAAGCCGATAAACTCGCGTATGGTATGTAAGCAAAAAGCTCACGTATGTCCCGAATCTGCATTGGCGTTTATGTTCCTTGCGTAGAGTATGTACCAGGCCTTACAGATCATGCATAGGTAGAGCAACCCCTCTGCGTAGACTGAGTGATGAGATGTACCTAAACAAAGATAAGATAGATCATGTTGATGCAGATAAAAATGGGAAATATGAATAACAAGACATGGTCCGATCCTACTTTAGCAGAGGCATGCAAAATAACTTAATTTAGTGGACCATGAGTCCCCCCAAGCGCATAGGGTAGGAACTGATTATCTAACAATATTAATTTTGCCTTTTCATCTATTGGCTAAAATAAATTATGATGGAAGGGTGTCACCTTAACTCATTGGTTTATTAGCTAGGAAGAGGAGGCGTTATGAAAGCATTTAAGCCACTGTTTGTTTGTGTTCGGGGAGCTCCTGAATCCTCTGCGTAGGAGAAAGGACCTCCCACTGGCCAGTGCTCAATAAAAGGATAAACAGAATACAAGACTCTGCAGGATTATTTCCTTCATCGTCATCCAACCAAGGGCGAGACTTCTCCAGCTAAAAACCCACCTCAAATTGAACCTAATGAGGAGAAAGTAAAGACTTACCTCTGCATTCTCTGTGTTTGGGGATTATAGGCTAAATGATACGAATTAAAAAAGAGACAAGGTAGCCTAAAAGTTACGACTAGCCATAGCCAGCCCAATGTTAACTAAATTAATTTAACAGTTTAGCCTGCTTTCGTTAATCTGGTGTGGAAACTAGCCGGTAACCTAGTCCAAAGAAAGCCTGAGATCGGAACGAGACACGGCCTGAGCCTACAGCCTACCAAAAACGGTGGATTTTGTATGGTGTATCGACTCTAGGATAATTAAATAAAAATATTATAAAAAGATAAATTGTGTAGGCCTATTCCGCATAGGCTATGTTATGGCAGTAAAAGAGTTAAAGACTTAAAACTGAATTACAGCTGCTTTTTTAGTTGGTGTAAACACTGGAGAACCGACCCCGAGGCACAACTGACTCTGATCTCCCTACTCACAGGCCCATCAACAATGGAAATTTTACCTGTGGCCTCGGCTATTGTAATAATCTATATTTAGCCTAGTCATGAAGCAACATAGCCTACAGATTAAAACAAATGGACATTTACACAATTTAAAAAAAAATTATATTTTATTATAACGTTACACCATATAGGCTACCCTACAACATAATCCACCATCTTTGGTAGGCTAGTAGGTAGGCTATTTGCAGTCTCAGGAGCTTTCCCGATCTCAATGTTGTAAGATGAGGCAGTTAGGCTCTATGACACTGATGTTCCAGTTGTAGCCTAGCCTACATGCAACATTTTAATTTGTTCAATTTAAATAGGCTTGTGGTTATTGAGAAAACATAAAAATTGGTCTTTTTAGAGGGTGTGCGAATACAGTGAGTTCCGACAGTAGCCTATCCACACAGCTGTAAAAATAAAAAATAATAATCCATGTCAGTATTGGCACATTGCCATTATGCTCAGTCTTTTAAGAACATAGGCTACAAAATCATTTTCATTTAAATAGGTCTACCACTCAGACAACATTAGTGACATAGGCACTTATTTTATTGATAGCCTGCTTATTTTATTTTAGTGACATGGAATATAGGCTAAGCAATAGCCCAATGTTGGTTTATCACACAGCCCTGTCTAAGGCAAACCGGTGAACGTAAATCTATTGCCTCTTACGGCAAGTCCTCCCTACTGTTAAGTTCGTTAACAATGGGCTGGCTAGGCTCATCATAACGTTTAGGCTACCTCGTTTACTTTCTAGTTTTTAGCATTTAGTCTATAATCCCCAAACACAGTGTACTAGGAAATGTCGCTATCTAACCTGCTAACTGCCTGACGACCGAAATCACAGACAACCATTGAAGTTGAACCATAAGTCAGTGGTTTGAATGGTCCCCTGTAATGCCCCTTTTTTCGAGGCCCCGCCTTGATGGGCAGCTTTGACATTTAGCATGTTCAGTTTGGAGTTTTGGCAGGGTTTTTGCGTGAACACACGGAAATGATAATGTAAACGGATGCAATGCCATTGCATTTGAATTATATCACTCATGTGCCGCAAAAGCATGAAAACGATATGTTAAATGGCAAATTGAATTATCATTTTCTTTTTGTCATGGATCATGTGATTAGAATAAGAAACTGCTAATGCAAATGTGGTATTTCATTTTCATTTAAATTATGGCAGGGTTGTCTCGTAGAGGGCGATAAAAATTAAATGTGAAATGGATTTGCATGAACATTTTCAAATTGTCAGATAAAGTACATTAACTTAGTGGCCTTTTCATTTGAATTATGTCATGGTTTTTGCGCACATCGAATGTAAACGAAATGTGATCGCCAATTTGCATTTTCATTTGAATTTTGGCGCGGATATGCTTCCATAGGTTTTTACCTATATACAGTATAATACTTGCCTTAAATCTGGTAACCACCCTATAAACTGAAGTATTCTCCCTGGAGTAGGGGCACCTCTCTTGCTGCTGCAGGGTGTTATGGTGAGGGGGGTACAAGGTTAGTCATTCCACATGCACATACTTGACATACTGCCCACGCCTGCGTACCACACCCTTCAGGTTAGCACTGTGACATTCAGAAACCCTGAAGCCTAATCCACTTCACCCATTCTTCTTGTGCAGGGTAGTGTTGAGGTGAATCAAGTTAGGGGGCAGGGACTTGGATCTCTTTGCACTCCAGTCGTCCGGGGAGTTCAAGCATTTAGAACTACGCGGGTACAAGTAGGGTACAGCCTACTTGTATTGTTTGTTTTGGGCTTTTGTAAAATATTTCCCAAACTCCATCTTTCACTGTTGAAATTAGAACTATTGGCAGAAGCAAGGCATTCTAGGCTGAGCGGTACCGGAGCGAACTGGAGCTTGCGAAGTGGTAACGTTCTAATAGTCCTCATGATGTCCGCTTCCCCTCCTCGCTCGCTCCCGCTCACATACTATGCCACACACACCTTTGAGAATCAGAGGCACTCTGCTATGCAGGACAACCTGCATGCTCCAGAACAATATTCACCGTTCCTTGTCGCATGTTCCTATCTGGCTGCATACAGGCGTCCGGGCTGAGCCTAGTCTTGTTTCTCAATTCTTTTAAGTGAAATGTACCTTCGAAATGGACCTGTAGTTATTCAACACTGATATATCGAGGCTAGGCTTCTTAAGAAGCGACTGGACCACTGCACATTTAAGATAATCTGGAACGCAGCCAGTGTGAAGGTAAATCTGAACCAATTGCCCCAATCACCTCTTTAAAGAGCCTAGTGGGGATGATCTAGGGGCCTGGAGGAGAGTTCCTTGTGTGATACAATATCAAAGAGATCCTCCATAGTTAGGTGTTAAGGAGTTCAATAGGTTTGTGCATTGGAAACGTATACCTCACTAAAATTAACAGGGTTACAGGTAGACTGTAGATATGAAATCAACAGTAATGTGAAGAATGCCCTTTTGTGGATAACAAAGACTGTGTAATCTTGCTCATACTTCACTTAATGCACTGCAGTTGGTTTCAGCTCTCTATAACGTTAATAAATATCAGATCAAAAAACGTCTACGACGTAAAAAAAGCCAAGTTACTCACGCATAGCCTACATAGCGATGTCTATAAGTTCTTAATTCCAACTTGCAAAAACTAGGCCTGCCTTTAAAAGTCTTGATATCAAAATGTGGCCAAGTTACAACTAACAATATTGCCTATCGTAACTCACACTAAATAAACTAGCTCTATTCCAAAGCAATGCTATCCAAACTTTCCTAAATTATTTAATGCAACTTGACCCTGTGTTTCTTCATCTTTGCATGTGAAGAGACTGTGCCTCATGGAACAACATATGATTTCAATGAATGTTTTTAACAGTTGATGAATAATTACATGCCAGAAAGGATATGGTTGTACTTTGTTGGCAAGTTTTCTTTAGAAAATGTTAACTGCTGCTACAGCATTCTTTACAATTCACAAACAGGCATTCATATGAAGAAACGTCATGTACAATAGAGAAAGGGGTGATGAATAAATAAATGCAGATAAAAATGAGTAATATTTTTACCTAGAAAATAGCGTACATAAAGCATTTTTACAAACATATCCAGACATGTTTGTGGGTCAGATGGTGGCAAATAAGTAATAGTACCAATTTTCTTAACATAATAGTATTTATGATATTTGCAAACAGAATTTTGTGAACACAAGGCTATCTATGCTCTGTAGGACCACACAGGTTTTGATAGAAATCCAAATAAATAAATCAATAAATACATAATAATGATAATACATTTTATTCATTCTGTGCTTTTCACAGACCCAAAGCAGTGGATGCAGACAATTGTTCAAACATGCCCTATAGTGTAGTAATTTTTCTGTTTAATTTCTAAGTGCAACACATCTGAATCAGAGTATTTCCACTATAAATTATTTTCATTTTGCAGTTTGATGTGGCACATACAGTTTCATTGACCACATTCTCTTGAGATGGTAAGATCAAGTTGCATTAAATAATTTAAGAAAGTTTGGATAGCATTGCTTTGGAATAGAGCTAGTTTATTTAGTGTGAGCTACGATAGGCAATATTGTTAGTTGTAACATGGCCACATTTTGATATCAAGACTTTTAAAGGCAGGCCTAGTTTTTGCAAGTTGGAATTAAGAACTTATAAACAGCGCTATGTAGGCTATGCGTGAGTAACTTTTTTTTGATCTGATATCACTTATTTTTTGTACCTAACTAATGATGAATAATGCATGAAGATAAACACGGAGAGAGACATGCATTCCAAAGAAATGTATGCAGACATTTGCTTAACCATAACGCCCTCTACTGACAAGAATGAGAACAGTTATCGTTTTACAGACAGCACACAATTACATTAAAAGAGTTTGTAGATGAGCAGTATTTAATGTGTAATGAAATACAATGAACAGCACCACCTGAGCTATGGATCATGAAGAAGCATGTAAATTAATGAACCAAGTGTATATGGAGACATGCATGCACAATGGGCTAGACACAAACACATTCTAGCTGAAAGACATACAGCCTAAATAGCTAGTACAGCCTAAATAGTTTGCATCAGTAAAATACGGAAATACAGTTTTAAAATAGGGCTATTAGTATTCTATGAAATACATTTAACGTTAGGCCATTCAACACTGGATTGCCGGATGCGTAACTCCAACCTTCCATGTGTGGGCTACGAGCTAGCGAGTGAGCTACTGAGTTCAAAAGCACAGCAGATTTAGGCTATTCAACACTGGATTGCCGGATGCGTAACTCCAACCTTCCATGTGTGGGCTACGAGCTAGCGAGTTTCTGCATAGCAGTTTTTTTTCCGGTAGTGTAGAACGTTACCTGCGGGAAATGTTTTGGTACCGGACAGCTAGGTTTAGTTTTCTGTAGTGCAATGAATGTAGACTATAATGCATGTTGATTCACTTCGTAGTAGCCTAGCTTGTATCTGCTTCCTGATGAGAAGCAGGAAGTAACGTTGGCGAACAAGCTTAATTGGAGAACGCATATTTCCCAGGAATCTTAGCCAGAAAGAAAACAATACATACTACTAAGAAAGTACATACCAGAGATTATTCTTCTTCTTCTTATTATTATTATAATAATTAAAAGTGTTTGCAGTAAGCTACATTATCAGCAGAGTAGCGTAGACTAGAGCCACATTCGGAGGCTATTTTATTTAATTTTTTTAAATGACTAACCATGAATCAGATATGTTTGGGGAATTGGCGGTTTATAAATCAGATCTCTTAAAGGCTTGCAGCTTAAAAGAGGCTATCCTCAATTCTTAATGTAGGCTATTATCGTAAATTCTTAATTTTCCTAGTAGTTAATTTTACGGTGACCTTGTGTTATGTGTGAAAAGGATAAAGTGAACAGAGCTGAAGTGAAGAAATTAATGAATAAAGAAATGTTGGCCGAGGCAAGGGGTTTCCACAGTCAGTCAGTCATGACCGCAAGAGCAGAGCGTAACACCATCCCCAAACCAGACAAGAGCGAGCGTCCGGTCTGGGGAGGGTGTGATATAGTACAAGTGAAATACAAGTGAAACATTGAACAGTTAATATTGGAAACCTCTTTCACCTTTGCAATAAAAATACGTTAATGTGTCAATAATAACAGTCTAAGAAATGAAAAGTACTTAACAGTTGCACACTGTTTTTGTGGAAAATACACGTGCCCTGCTGGGCTCGAACCCAAAATCCACTGTGTGAGAGACTGCAGTTCTAACCACAAAGCCACAGTAGCTTCTTGGAAAGCATGAAGCCATTAGCTACATTAACATTAAAAAACATTAGTATGAAGCGTTTTTATTGGACAATGAGCTTGATGAGCAGGTATACGGACCATACCCTCAAATAATAATTCTCCCCATTTAGTGCTGGGCAGTTCGGCTCTTTTTTCTGAGTCGGCTCGTTCCGTACCATTCCGTTTGAAGAGTCGGATCGGAGTCGGAGTCGCGAGTTTTTGGTACTTCCGGTTAATACAGTAGGCGACCGTTCGTTTGTTAGATTCTTTCGAGCTAGCCGGGCCGCATCTTTTTCTCCCAGCAGCGCGAGCTGGAATTTGTAGCTATTTCAGACAGCAGAGTTTGGTAGCAAATGAAGTTGGTAAATCAGCTTTGATATTTTATTCAGATGTACATCACCTGATTTATACAAATTTTCTAATAGCCTATGCTCAATGTTTTCTGTTCACTCCCTCTTACTTTTCAAGCTAGTTTGCAATCACATCCAGTTTACATTTATTTAGACTATGACTTTCCCATCTCCGTTATTCTAGCAGAAGTGTAAAATATCGCTGTCAGTCATTCACTGTAACGTTAGATGTTACATGTAAGAATAGACATTTAATGGTTATATTTGCATAGGCTATAGCTATTTTATTAGTCTATGCAAATATAAATCCTAGAATCCAGTAGCCTACTGAAAATGTGGTGGATGGATGGCTGTGTAGGAGATAGCCAGCCAAATCCGACAAACAAGCCAGATCTTGATGTGTGTGTGTGTGTGTGTGTGTGTGTGTGTAGGCTACAGGAGCCTGTTTCGTTTATTAGCCTACTTTTAAATAGATTTAGTAAAGATTTATTTGGACACCATAAAATATGTTTATTTGAACCATTAGGCTTTTTATTTATTCTATTATACAAAATTGTATTTATCTGTTCACTGTTGTTGTTGGTCAAGAGTTCTAAAATAAAAATGCCACCACTTTAAATAAGAAGTAGCCTATTTGCCCCTATATCACAATCGCATATTAATTCTGTTTTATGCTGCAATTCGGTTGCAAACAGCCACATGTAGCCTAATAATTTCGTAATAAAAAGTAGGGGTCTCGGACTATCATTAGATATAACAGAATACCTTTGTCAATGTTTCTGGTTGATCCGACGCTAAGTAGGCTAAACACGATTATTAATGGTGTAGGCTACAGCATTTGCTCTCTATTAAAACTCGAAAGGACTTTGGTTTGTGTCACGGCGCTGGAACCGTGGGATATTGCCGCAGTTCACGACGCTGAGTCGAGTTGATTTTGTGCTGATGAGAGTTCGGTAGGCTAGTAGGCGACTGCAGGGAGCCTACATCTTTGAACCTTTAGCAGTAGTAGCCTAATAATAACTTTGGAATGAGCTGGGGCGATTATTTAATTCACAAAAATGTGTGCAATATTGTTAGATCAAATTAAAATGTATTCGTAAATGATTATAAAACAGATTTATGCGACCTATTTTATTTTGTTGGGCGCATCACTACTGCTGCTCAACCTAGGTTATAACTAGTGACACTGGCTCCCTGCTGTAGTAGAAAGTAGTGATGGGCATTCCGGCTCTTTTCAGTGAGTCAGATCATTTGGCTCAGCTCACCAATAAGAGCCGGCTCTTTCGGCTCTCAAACGGCTCTTCATTCAGTAGCATTTCCGGTTTTTCAAAATAGGTCAAAGTTAGCGATATTTTTACCTATGATTGGTGTTTGTGCACATCTATCACTTAAATTGTTCAAAGGAATCTTACTCTACCTTCTAATTACCAAAATAACATTATTTTGCATTTTGTTTGTTATAAAAACTATTTAAATAAATGTAAGAACAGTAAGACGCTATTACACATGTGCATTGAAAGTAGGGCATTTTTATGTCTTGAAATAAATTGCACAATAAACACAGTGTGTATTTGAACATTTCAAAACAAAATAGACACTCATAAAATAGAACATAATATTGCGTCATAACAAAGAAAAATAAATGAATGCATAAAAAAATAAATGTGCAAAACTGCAGCATCAGAACAATTAAACTGACCAACAATTAAACTGGTTTTTAAATTATTATTAATGTTATTTTCTTATAGTGGTTTTATTTATTTTTGGCCTAAAAAATGATTCTCTTTGATTACAGATGGAACTTGAAGAAAAAAAAACGAATAAAAGTTCCACCAAGACCACAAGCACTTGTCTTGTGTTCATTTACAAAACAAATCGGCTCTTCAGATATGCGAGCCGGCTCAAAGAGCCGACTCGTTCGCGAACGACACACCACTAGTAGAAAGCAGGCAGAGTCGAGAGCCAGAGCTAAGAGCCAGAGCCGTGGGTAAGCACGATTCCCTCGAACTATCGAGTCGACTCGGACGACTCAGCATAAAGAGTCGTTCAAAAATACAGATTCGTTCGCGAACTGCACATCACTATCCCCATTGGATAACATCGCGACGGAGGCAGGCAGTTTGGCAGGAAAGAAAAACGGCAAAATAACCCAAGTTTGGGGCTTTATTGTGTGGATGTGTGAAGTTGTATCTGAATGCTGTGTGGTTACATGAGGTCAGAACATACAGAAGTTAATGTGTTTAAGGACTAAGGAGTCTATGGTCATTGTGGTTACTTCTGTAGGAAACCCTGAAAAGTGCCAAACTCTCGGTGCTGTATTATGTATGGGGCATGCCCCACCTAGCCGTAACTTGGCGGATGGCATACCTGCCATCCCAATATATATTTTTTAAATGTTTTTGAGGGAAACAAACACTGCAGTGCATTAGCAATTGGTGTCAGATATCTAGCTATGGCCTATGATGTGGTAGCTAAACATTATTTTGGAAGTTTAATACATTTTATTGAAATTAAGAATGTAGAATATAGAAATAAAAAGTAGAATGTATTTTTTTTGGCGAAAACAAAGGCTGTGCAACTTTGCTCATGACTGAGTCCCTTAACAAATTGCAACTGGTTTTTATACCGCGGGTATCATCTGGAGGAAGTTCTTGAAGTTTACCGCGAAGGACGACTGCACGTTCAAGGCGACACTTTCAGCTGTTTTTTTATTTGTATGTGCTCAAAACTACAAAACATTGATGGTGGTACAATAGCCTACCGTTGTTTTTTCTTTCCAATGGGTCTAATTTAAGGAGCCTATTATCCTTAATAAGCTTTTGAGATTCGAAGCCGAATGTCTAGCGAATATTAGCCTACTTTGTGTGGGGAAACATGCGGATATACTTGCTGCGTACCATGCATCGTTTACATTTGGCTACATCAGATAGCAGTAGCCTAGGGTAGACTGTAGCTAGGGTTGCCAACCGTCCCTTGAAATAAGGGACGATCCCTTATCTGTTCAGGGACGGTTGGCAACCCTAACTGTAGCCTACTGGGAGCGGCTGAAATTCCAAACGTGTTTAATGTAGGAGAAATTAGGCTAGGCTACTAGGTTAGTCATTAAAACGGGGTTTTCTCAGGTGGAGGCATGTAAACCGAATTGCTCGAAAGTGAAGTGGAAAAACAGAAATTCCTATTTAGCTAGGCTACAAATTGAACATTACATTATTGAAAAATCTATATAGGCTATAATTTAAAACGGATTTATTATCATTAAATAGCCTACCTAGACTAGAGTCTATGGGGTCCCAGAATGTTTCCCCCCATTTTTCAGTTTTCTCTGTAAATAGTCTTTAGTGACAGCTGTCTCTGTAAACAACCTATAGCCTAGCCTACATCTCTGCTCACCTGTTAGGATGCAGGCTCTTTAATCCCCATAATTTACATTTACAAAAACATAATTTACTAGATAATGCCGGTAGCTTAATTCTTAACACTAGGAAACTGCAATTCTAGTTTTCCTGCTAAAGCGGGCTTCATTTTATATCATAAATATTAGACTACTTACCTTGATTTCTGCATGGGGAATGATTAGGCTTAATGAGTTGAACGTAAGTCACGTTAAAAACATGTCCATAATAATACAGCTACACTTAAAAAAATTGACACGAGGGTTTCATACTGCTTAGACGATGAAAGACAGGACCGAGGCGTAATGCGACGTTTACCAAACCTGAAAGCAGCTTCCTGTCAAACTAGCCCCGACAAGCACAGGACATTGGAAGACTGGTTCGTGCCAAATCACTGTTGTAAAATAACATCCCATTGTTTTAACCCTAGAATGGACAACATATTGAATACCCCTAGAACGCATGGGTCCAAATGGACCCGTATCCATAGCTGAGGGTTTCTTTGTTACCTCTTTTTAATTAATTCGTCTACTCATTTGACGTTCAAGGTATTCATTAATTATCTTTTTGATGATCACAAATCATATTTGTATTACTTCCCCAAATTTGATGACATGGGTCATAAAGGACCCGCATTAATTTACAATGTTATTTGATGTATCGCTGATCTTTGCTATATCTCTGAGATAAATTATTTTCATAATGATACAGAAATTAATTACATATCTTGTTTTGGTCATTAAAAGTATTTTTTCCCCATCTGCACACCCCTTTCACCTTCTCCACGTTTTATTACGTTACAGACATATTCTACAATAGATTGAGTTCATTTTTTGTCTCAAAATTCTACACAAAATAGCCCATAATGACAAAGTGAAAACAGGTTTTTAGACATTTGTGCTAATTTATTAAAAATCTAAATGTAAAATATGTACACAAGTGCACACCCTTTGATATGACACCCAAAAGTGAGCTGAGGTACATTTTGTTTCCACTGATGCTGCTTGAGATGTTTCTACAACTTAATTGGAGTCCACCTGTGATAAATTCAATTGATTGGACATGACTGGGGATTGCCAACACCTGCCTATATAAGGTCCCACAGTTGACAGTGCATGTCAGAGGGTACGCAGATGACGGTGCTTTATGGAAACGGGGGCGTAACATAGGCCACGTTAGGAGAAGGGTGCAGGAGGCCATTTTTAGGGTAGAGGAGTGGTCCATGAAATGGGGGTTTAGGTTTTCGATACAGAAAACTAAGAGCATGTTTTTCACAAGGAGGCGGATTCCGGATACGGAAGTGTTGAGCCTATATGGCCAGCCTGTGGAGAGGGTTTGTTCCTTTAAGTATTTGGGCCTGTGGTTTGATACTAATTTGACCTGGAAAATACATATAGAGCATGTAGTGACAAAATGTAAGAAGGTCCTTAACCTTATGAGGTGTGTGGCAGGTTGTGAGTGGGGGGCGGATAGATCGTCCCTTGTATCTATATATTATGCTCTCATAAGATCAGTCCTAGACTATGGGTGTATGGTGTTCCGCTCAGCTGCGCCGTCAACATTGAAGCGTCTAGATGTGGTCCAGGCAAAGGCATTGCGATTATGCTGTGGAGCATTTAAGACGACCCCAGTGTGTGCAATGCTGGTGGAAATGGGGGAATGGCCATTGGAGTTGAGGAGGATCAAATTAATGATGGCATATTGGGCCACAGTGAAGGGCCACTCCAGTGCCTTTTTGACATCTGCGGTACTGCGTGAGTGCTGGGAATATACAGCTAGGCCGGGTGTGGGATTTGGGTGGACGGCTAATAAGTGGGCTACTGAACTGGGTATCATGGATGTCGCAATGGCACCATCTGTTCCAGTGTCTGCGGTCCCGCCCTGGTTGTTCCTGAAGCCGGATATAGATTGGTGGCTATTGGAGCAGGATAGGGAGGGATGGGCTGATGTTGGCGGGAGGGTTGAGAGCTATATTGATCGAACATTTCAGACACATCTTCCTGTCTTTACAGATGGTGCTAAGGATCCGGAGACGGGTCGTGTGGGGATAGGTGTGATTGTGCCCCTATTTGGAGTCAGGAGGTCAGAGAGGCTAGAGGATGGCCTATCAGTTTTTACAGCCGAAATGGTGGCAATAATCCTGGCACTGCAGTGGGTCGAGGAGGTAACACCAGATAGAGCAGTAGTATGCACTGACTCTGCATCGGCACTGGAGAGCTTAACGGCTCCAACATCCTGCAGGGAGGATCTGGTAATGGAGGTTATGGCCAGCATATATAGGCTGTATAAGAGGGGTATTGGGGTAAACTTTTGCTGGGTGCCGGCGCATGTGGGTGTGAGGGGTAACGAGGGGGCTGACGCCCTCGCTAAGAGGGCCCTTAGGCTGGGCGGCATTACAGTGGATGTCCCTTATGGTAAAGGGGAGGTCAAGTCTAAGGCTAAACATATGATCGGAAAGATTTGGCAACAGAGGTGGGATGAAGAAAGTAGGGGGCGTCACCTGTATGCCGTCCGGCCAGGGGTCTCTGGGAGGCCTCTTCTTTGCGGGAGTAGGAGGGAGGAAACTATACTAACTAGGCTTAGGTTGGGTCATTCTGCATTAAATGACAGTTTATTTAGGATAGGGAAGCACAATACCGGCAACTGTCCTCAATGCAATAATAAAGAAACAGTTAGGCACATTCTGCTAGAATGTCAGGCATATGTTAGGGAGAGAGAGAAACTTAGGAAACTGATTGGGGATAAGGGTGGGCAGTTTACATTGGCTGGGCTCCTGGGTGGGTCAGTGGGATATGAGGTTCGCAGAGCTGTGCTTAATTTTATTTATTCGATTGGGGTAGGTGGGAGGGTCTGAATCCCTGCTATCGCTTGTCCACACTCCGTAACAGTAGGTGGCGGTATGCACCTGACAGTTGGTAGCAACCCGCCATAGAAACCCAAAGAAGAAGAAGAAGAAGTGCATGTCAGAGGCGGTTGACTCATTTTTTGGAGGGGCGGGGTCTGTTATCGCAGGTGCAGAGTGGTTTCTAGAGAGGTCGCTCCACATTTGATGCCCTGGTGAGGTTGGAGACGGATATTAAGAAAGCGCAGGCTATAAAGGATGCGGTGGTGACGGTATTTTTTGATATAGAAAAGGCCTTTTGTTAAAGTTGGAAGGGTTGGGGGTGGCTGGACGGGTCTATAATTGGATTCTGTCCTTGTTTAACAGGTCTATGCAAGTTAGGGTGGGGTCTGCTCTAACGGAACCCTGTGCAGTGAATATTGGTACGCCAATTTAGGTTTTCGATACAGAAAACTAAGAGCATTTTTTCACAAGGAAACGGATTCCTGATACGGAAGTGTTGGGCCTATATGGCCAGCCTGTGGAGAGGGGTTGTTCCTTTAAGTTTTTGGGCCTTTGGTTCGATACTAATTTGACCTGGAAAATACACATCGATCATGTGGTGACAAAATGTAAGAAGGTCCTTAACCTTATGAGGTGTGTGGCAGGTTGTGAATGGGGGGCGGATAGATTGTCCCTTGTGTCCATATATTATGCTCTCATAAGATCAGTCCTAGACTATGGGTGTATGGTGTTCCGCTCAGCTGCGCCGTCAACATTGAAGCATCTAGATGTGGTCCAGGCAAAGGCATTGCGATTATGCTGTGGAGGATTTAAGACGACCCCAGTATGTGCAATGTTGGTGGAAATGGCCATTGGAGTTGAGGAGGATCAAACTAATGATGGCATATTGGGCCACAGTGAAGGGCCACTCCAGTGCCTTTTTGACGTCTGCGGTACTGCGTGAGTGCTGGGAATATACAGCTAGGCCGGGTGTGGGATTTGGGTGGACGGCTAATAAGTGGGCTACTGAACTGGGTATTATGGATTTCGCAATGGCACCATCCGTTCCAGTGTCTGCGGTCCCGCCCTGGTTGTTCCTGAAGCCGGATATAGATTGGTTCATTATAAAATATGAACAAAAATGCTGGATAAAATTAACTTTATTGTTTATCAACTGCTTTCTATACTCAGCAATAAAATTCTATTTTATTGTGATGCCATTGCTCAGAGAAAGAAAATCTTTAACACAAAAACATTTTTAGTCTTAAAAAGATGTCACAATTATAGGCACACTTCCCTTCGCCAAGAAAACAACACTGAGTCTTCTATAACAAGGGTAGGGAACCCTGGGCCTGGAGAGCCGCAGGGTCTGCTGGTTTTAGTTGTTACTCGCCACTTAATTGATCAATTAAAGCAGTTGATTACACAGTTAACTCACCTCATCTGGTTTCTTTGGTCTAAGTAGTTGCTGTATTTAAGGTGAAAACAAAAACCAGTAGACCCTGCGGCTCTCCAGGACCAGGGTTCCCTACCTGTCCTATATTTGATAAGGTGAGAGAACTAATTACAAGGTATGAGACTATTCCTCCATGGAGAATATCTCCAGATCTGAGTCTTTGGCCTTGCTTTCAGACTCTCCTGTTAATTCTCATTATCTTCTGACCCGATTCAGTGCATTTACCTCTTAAAAACCATGTAACCTTATTTCACAAACTTTCACTTACCTCTAACATGAGATGTTTCATCACAGAAAGTGTAAAAAAATTCTATTACAATAGTTTTGTGTCAGTTTAAATCATAAAATGGTGAGATAATATGAGAGTTAAGCCCCAGACCCACAGGTTTTCAATGGGGATTAGGTCAAGAGACTGGGACTGCCATTGCAAAAGCTTGAATCTGTAGACATTTAATCGTTTTTTGTGGATTTACAGGAATACAATGGATCATTGTCCTGTGGAAGTTCCACCCTCACCCCGGTTTTAGCCTCCTGGCAGAGGCAGCCAGATTTTTGTCTAATATCTCCTTGAATTTGACTTCATGATACCATGTACCCTAACAAGGTTCCCAGGACATTTGGAAGCAAAACAGCCCACAACATCACATATCAACCACCATACAGTTAATGTTAGCTAGGTAGCTAGCTATATTACTTACTTCAGCTATGTTAGAAGTGACAGTGACATATCTAGACTAAAGGTATCAAACTAGCCTCAAGCCATCACTCTGCTGCCAGATATGCAGTAGATATGGATGGATCTTCGTTAAGGGTTGTTTCTTCTGACTAATGTTTCCAGAGTTCAATAGGAAAATGAGTCAGGAGAAACCCTTAAAGTGATCCATCCATATCTACTGCATATCTGGCAGCAGAGTGATGGTTTGAGGCTCATCCATATCTACTGCATATCTGGCAACAGAATGATGGTTTGAGGCTCGTTGTTTGATACCTCAGACCCTTGATGACATACTGCCATTTAGCCAACCATATATTCCATACTATTCCCATGTAATTTACAGCCTAATCTTGTCTCACCCCCCCAATTCCCACAGAGATCCATTCAAATGCAGAGAGGTTATAGTATCGCTTGTAAGAGTACCTGAAAATAAGATATCAAGAGTCTCTTCATGTTGTTGGGTCACAAACATCAGGAAGTCATGGCATGCCAAGGGTATTCAACCAAACATTAAATATTATGACTATATGATGATTATGTTAATTTGTCCAATTATTGGGAGGGGGGGGGGCGCTATGTGTAAAAATGGCTACAATTGCTACCCCGGTTCACCCAATGTGGCTGTAAAAACCGTTAAATTAAAGCTGAAAGACTGCACTTTAATAACATCATAGTCACTGTTCCATTTCAAATCCAATGTGCTAGAGTACAGAGCCAAAACAACAAAGAATGTGTCACTATCCTAACATTTGAAGTGCAAAACGTTTTGGCCCTGATTGCCTTCCATATTAGATTAGTTATCCAATTGTAATCTTAACTGTAATATAATTGATAAGGCCTAGACCTGTTGTTCCACGGCATCAGTTTAGAGCAGGTTCAGACCCCGTAAAGTTTTACCCGTTATAAGCGGTTTTATTAAAAGTTTTTAGATAAACCATTCTGACCAGTATGACAACCAAAGTAATGTACAGTTGAAGCCGGAAGTTTACATACACTTAATTTGAAGTCATTAAAACTCATTTTTAACCACTCCATAGATTTCATGTTAGCAAACTATAGTGTTGGCAAGTCAGTTAGGACATCTACTTTGTGCATGACACAAATAATTTTTCCAACAATTGTTTACAGATTATTTCACTTTTAATTCACTATATCACAATTCCAGTGGGTCAGAAGT
This sequence comes from Synaphobranchus kaupii, assembly GCA_029718625.1. Taxonomy (NCBI): domain Eukaryota; kingdom Metazoa; phylum Chordata; class Actinopteri; order Anguilliformes; family Synaphobranchidae; genus Synaphobranchus; species Synaphobranchus kaupii. Next base: position 95,978,218 of record CM056378.1, on the reverse strand, counting down.
TTACATACACTAAATTGACTGTGCCTTAAACTTTTTCATATTTGGTCGCATATCCTTTGCATGCCATGACCTCCTGATGTCTATGATCCAACAACATCGAAAGACTCTTGATATCTTATTTTCTGGTACTCTTACAAGCAATACTATAATGTCTCTGCATTTGAATGGATCTTTATGGGAATTGGGGGGTGGGACTAGATTTAGCTGTAAATTATGCTGGAACAGTATGGAATACAAGACTGGTAAAATGGCTGTAAGTCATCAAGGGTCTGAGGTATCAAACAAGCCTCAAATCATCACTCTGCTGCCAGATATGCAGTAGATATGGATGGATCACTTTAAGGGATCACTTTAAATACATCAGACCCTTGATGACTTAGAGCCATTTAGCCAACCGTGTGTTTCCATACTGTTCCAGTGTAATTTACAGCTAAATCTAGTCCCACCACCCAATTCCCATAAACATCCATTCAAATGCAGAGACGTTATAGTATCGCTTGTAAGAGTACCAGAAAATAAGATATCAAGAGTCTTTTGATGTTGTTGGGTCAGACATCAGGAAGTCATTACATTACATTACATTCTAGTCATTTGGCAGATGCGACCAAATATTAAAAATGTAAAGGCAGTCAACTTAGTGTATGTAAACTTCTGACCCACTAGAATTGTAATATAGTGAATTAAAAGTGAAATAATCTGTCTGTAAACAATTGTTGGAAACAATTTGTTAAAAATTTGTTTTAATGACTTCAACCTAACTGTATGCAAACTTCTGACTTCAACTGTAGGTCTGCTGTTGTTGTCCTTTCCTTTGGTTTTTATTATGACTTTTCAACAAACAGCATTCGTACTTTTATCATTTCCCCAAACCAAACAAACCAATTTTTAGTACATGAAGTGATCCTCGGATGAGTACATGAAGTGATCTTTTTCAATTTTGAAACAAAACTCCCTGTTAAAAACATGTTTTAGTCTTGCTTTTAATCTTACATAATTGCATTCTAAGTTATTTAGCATTAATCCATGCATGTTAATTTAATTTGGGCAAACTGTCTCAGCAGATAATTTGTCTGTATCTGGATATCATGAGAAACCACGATGGAAAATAAAATATCTGCTAAACTTGCTGTGTGTATTTACATCATTAGTTAATGAACAAGAACAAAAGGTCTAGAGTTGATTGTACATTACATTATAGGCATTTAGCAGACGCTCTTATCCAGAGCGACTTACACAACTTTTTTTATCATGTTTTTACATATTATCCATTTATACAGCTGGATATATACTGAAGCAATTCAGGTTAAGTACCTTGCTCAAGGGTACAACGGCAGTGTCCTACCTGGGAATCGAACCTGCAACCTTTCGGTTACAAGGCCAGTTCCTTAACCATTATACTACACTGCCGCCATACCTTTTTATGCCGCCATTGTAGTTTGATTGTAGGAATTTACAGTTGGATGTATAAAAATACCTTTGAATACAAGCTGAGAATCTGCACTTTGACCCGTTTGATTTACAAATCTAAAATTGTGGAATACAGAGCCAAATCAAGAAAAAACATTATTTTTTGTCCGAAACATTATGGAGGGCACTGTATATATACAAAGTCAACGTGCCTTTTTTGATGTCTCTGCACCATTGTTTAAAAAGGTATACTATAATTTCTAATGGCATTTTAGTTGTATTGATAGCTAGTGGATAGAAGTGGAGGGACCAGGACGCAGTTGAGCAGGCTCAAAATAACCACTTCTTTCCCACCCCCAAAGTAAATTGGCTCCACAAGGCTAAATAACTGTTCTCACAAGCCAAGAATAGATGCTGGAAAAATATTCTAGATATAGAAAGTTGGAAAACTTTCTTGGCCTTTCTCAAGAATTCCCATAATTTGAAGTAATGTAATAAGTCTAATTACCAGACATACAGTCTACATGTATTCAGCAATTTCAATACAATACATGATTGTACAATGTTAATTTACAATCAATATTGTAAGTTAAATGCGTGTCTCAAATCTGCAGGGATGGAGCATGATAGGCCATGTCATGGCCCGTGGGGTGAGTTCCATCAGCAGGATTAATTAACTTTCTCAGAGAGCAATCCTTGTTTATTTACTCAAGTGATTAGGGTTTGGATTAAAGGTATGATTCGAAACACTTAATTATAAAGACATGCATTTGACACATCGTTAACATATCAAGCCAATTTCTGTCTAACTGGTTTCTGACTGGACACATATACACATATACAATGACATCACAGTTATCATATTGATAAACGCATGAAAACAAATGCCAGAAAAAAGCAAATATCCGGATATTTTAAATATCCGTTGGTTTGAAATAAATTATTTCCAATAAAATTATTTGGCGAAACTCAAACTCTCAGCAGTAGCCTTATGTTTGACACTCCTGTGTTCAGATTAACATTAAACTACAGCTTAAGAAGTAGAGATAGAGATCAAGTGCAGTCAGTGGTCAAAGTCTGTAGCACAGTCTGCAGAACCGACACAAACCCCCTCAAGGCCTGCTCATCCCTTGGTTCCTGTTTGACCGTCACCCGGAGTCTGTCAGAGTCTACGTCTCCATCACACAGCAACTCAGCTAATATCAGAGAGCCACAGCTGTAGGTGTACAGGTAGGCCTTCCAGGGGAAAGTGTTGGGCCTACTGAAAGCCAGGGCCTGGATTTTGACCAGTTGCAGGGCAGCCTGAAGGGTCTCTGGGGGAGAACTAGGCCCAGGGCATGACAGAGGCTCGGTATGTGAAATCTCCAGCTGTAGCCATTGCTTTTCGAAGGCCTCAGGGGAGAGGACAGGCTCTAGGGTCAGACAAAACGTCCCCGCTCCACCTGCAGTGTCGGATGGGGTCACCTCTCCAGCCCCTGGCCCTGTAAAGAAATGAGACATCAACTGGACAATTAGGTCCCCAGAAAGGCATCCAATTTCTGAAATGCATAGAGTTACTCACACAGGGCTCCTACTCAAATCATATTTAAACAGGCCTGTTTTCCATTTGAGGCATGTTAATTTAAAGGTGCACTATGCAGGATTTTTACCTTGAAAATATTATTAAATAACCATGCTCAGTCATATCTACAAAGCACTCGCAGTCTCTGTCTTTGTGCACATTTGCAGAATCTCTGCTCCTCTGCCTGTATTTATTATTGTAGATGTGTTCGGGACGTTTCTGCGTGACGCTCTTTTCTGTTGGGGAGGGGTGGGTGTGGCTACAGATCCTTTGGGGTGGGATCAGTTTTCAGCAGAGCTAGATAGCTACTGCAATGGTGGAGGTAAAGAAGCACAAGTAGCCTACAGCGAAGCTAAACGACAAGCCAACAGGGCTCGTTAAAAAACCAGAATCAACTTTGGAATTGCTGTTCCTCAATGGTGACAGCTGAGTTCACCAATGGAACGAAAAGTGGCACATAGTTGGCGTGTATTCTGTTGGACCCATAAGTAACGTCACCTGTTGCTATCCAACCAGCTATGTGAGGCAGCTAGATAGCCAGGTACCACTTGTATCGAATTCTGGGCAAGGGTTGAGAACCTCTGATTGCAACCACAGGATCACAGCGAGGCTAAAAATCCTGCATAGAGCACCTTTAAAGGAGTTTTGTTTGAGATTAATGGACTAAACAGTGACCTGTCCCTTTTGTTACCACTTTCAACTTTTAACACACGGATACTGCAAGATCTTAAGATTTATAAAGTGATAGCACGCTACCGAGTTGGCAAGCAAGATGGATGCATTTTACTCACTGCAACATTTTTCTTTTTAATTACGATAGTGGGACATTTGACAACTTTCCAAGACTGCAGGATGGTAATATTTTCAAGTGTTTTCAAGGACTCTGAGAACCCTGCTCACATCTCCAGAAAACACAAACGCAGGGGAAAGCTTAATATTTCAGGAAAAGGAAAACAATGCCTCAGGACTAAGGCCGGACCGTGGCATTATCTACCACACCCTAAGGTCCAATAGCCGTTTTTCCACAATGGTTACAGCAACAGGAAATAACGGAACTAGAACCCAGAAACAACAAACATTATTAAACACTCTCTGTAAGCCCCAGTGCTTTCCCACTGTCTTTTCAACTGAGACCGACTGATAGCACCCGATGTCACAATAGATGACAACATGACTAAAGACAGAGTGTCTGGAGCTGAGACCAGAAGTGTGCTCACCTGCCAGGGAGGGTTCTATGGCGCTTTGGGGCATCAGCTCAGTGCTCTCTCTGGTGGCTGCATCGCCCCAGGTCTCCCGGCTGGACATGGGCTGCAGGGTGTTAAAATGGGGGACCCAGCTGTTGACTGGCTCCTCGGGGCGCCCCGTGATCACGCCCAGGGAGGGGTCAGACTTGGGGCCCCCCACGACGCGCCTGGTCTCCTCCACGCCGCAGCGGAGCAGGCGGTAACACATCAGGGCGCGGTCACGCACACACATGTCACTCTCCTCTTCTGTGAAGCAACACCAAAATTATCACTCAAGAATACTCACAGATTACTTAATTCCATCCAGCAGATGATAATTAAATGGAGGCCCTGACTTAACATTCTGATCTTTTTGAAAGAGTAGGGGTGTTATTCTCACCCTGGTGTGCTGGTAAAATTCCCATAATCATCTGGCTACCTAAATCACCCCCTACATCCAACTGGCCCTAGAATTCTTTACCCACATTGATTCCTGTAGGATGTATCATTGTTAGCAGTGTTATTTGCACAAATAATTAAAACATGTCTGCTCTGAACACAACCAATACTGCACAATGCAACAGGAAATATTATTCACAACAAACATATTCAAAGAACATTAAAAAAAAAAAAAATATATATTCTCCTCATTGTTACTAGCGATGGGTTCTCGAGTCTTGTTTCAACTCTGGTGACACAGAAATGCTGGTGCATTTTACAAGGTTCGAGCACTTATTACGAGGCGACTCTTCCCAGCATTGTCCCTAGCTCATTCACATGGCATGGTTCCCACTCGCTGACGACAAGCATTTATGGGAGTACAATGTACAGTTCAGATCACCAATTTAAAAACATTTCCTTTGTAGATTTGCATGTGCGTTGGTTTCTTTCTCCACCCCAGCTGACACTTCACAGAACAGCATGCCAGGCAAATATTACGACATTTTGATCAACACTATGCAAAACAGGCCCACCTCCACATTTCTAGATACCTCAACACGTGATCTTGTTGCCAGGAATGAACATATACAGCTGGCAGGTTATATCCTTCATTGCACAAAATGGCTGTGTGGGTGTGGGAAAACATACACACAGACCGAAATAATACAACAACCTTTCTGAAACAATCACTTCTACATTTCAGAAGCGATTGTCCCATCATCCTCCTGATAACTCTTTACAGCTAGAGATTTCACAGGTTTTCAGAGTCACTGCCTGACTTAGACATCAACCCTGACATTCCCCAGGGACTTGCACACAATGGACTGTAACACTGTGACAGGTAGAGAGCCTGCAACCGTCTTCTGACTTCAACCTGGTGTTTTCTTGCGTTTGTGTACCGCCAGCTAAACACAGTATCCGTGAAATCCACTCCATTTATGAATCTCCAACTCTTTCTGCTGCATTCTGTATGAGTATTATCAGTTATCAATTTAATCAGCAATAAGCTGGACACCATTTTGTATCTGTGATGTATTCCATGGAAGTTATATTTGATAGCCAGTCTTGCCGTTACCAAAGAGCATGTACTGTAGTGGGAAACATTATAGTAAATGAGGGACAAGTACATGCAAAGTACATGCTAGCACAGAGGTGTGGCCCATCCATTATTTAAGCAAATAACACCCCCGGCCTGAATAGAGTCATGGACAGACACAATCTCCTATTACTGTGGCTAGCACGGCCGCTAAACCGCAGTGATCTTGAAAGGGGTGAATGTTTCCTGAGCAACAGCGTCTAAGCACAGACCTCGCCCTGGAGGGAAAGACACCGTCAGCAAAATGACACATAACGAGACGTTTCCGTTTATACGCTCATTTCCTGTGTGTAGAACAGGGCGCCTCCCGCCTCTCCCGGGTGGGTGTAGTACCGATGCAGTAATGCAGCAGCCTTCCCAGCATGTCTTGGGTCTCTGCGGGACGGGAGAGGAACAGCCGCACTGTGGCTGTCAGGAGCTCCTGCTTCACAGCGGGCGACAGCTCTGTCTTCAGCCCATCAATGTATTCCTCCAGAACATAGGGGGCGCTGGAGATCTGGTCTCCATGGACTCCCAGCAGCCAGATCAAGGCCTGCTTCCCCTGGGCAGAGAGTATATGAAAAGAATTGATTTTTAAATACAGTATATTTATATATGGTGTGTGTGCCCAACGATGGATTTGAAAGCTGCCTCTCACCCAATGCATGCTGGGATAGGCCCACGCAACCAGGAATAAGCTGGTTAGTGAGGGATGGATGGAATTACTTCTATTGGTCTGGAAATTAAGAACCTGTGGTTTTGTAGAGGAACACAATCACAGTAGGCGCACAATGTTCTTTTTTTGTTGCAAGATTTGTTCTCAAGATTTCTTAACGGCTAAAAAGCAGGAACAATGACATGCGAACAATGTCAAATTCCATAATAATTTATTTTTTTAAATGTGATTTTCAACATTTTATTTTATGTGCTTTCAGCTGCTGGACACATTATGTTCCGTAAAAAGTTAATGTATTACAGGTTTAGCATATGGTTGTAACCGGGCATCCTGTCTTGCCACAGAGGAAATGTGGCCACCGTGTTTGTGCAAATAAAACTGTGGCACGTTGGCAACATACTTTCTGTTTGGAAATGAATGTGTGTGTGTGTGTGTGTTTGTGTATGTAGCCCCATAGAAAATGTTAGTCAGAACACAAGAATACACACACACACACACATATATGGTGTGTACAGTGACACCAGCCAGTAGGCGGCCAGCCTCAAGTCGGTAACCGACCATTTGGCAGTACCAACTGCTAAGTATGATAGTAAATGATTAAATTGATGAAGTCAATGCAAGTATTTAAAAAGCAAGGATTAAGACTGGGCCCTGGCGCCACCCACCTCACTGTCCTGAATGCAGTCTTCACAACCCGCAATAGCAGTACACACAGAGGAGGTGCACTGGGGACACAGCCAGACCAGGTCACGAAATGTCTGCACCACAGCTATGGGGAAACGGCCCAGAGTGAGATGGACAGCATCAACCTGGTTCCGTGACTCAGTCTCCTAAACTGTCCCAAAGACTTCGGTGGCCTGCTGCTACAGATGTTTAGGTTTAGATTTCCTTGGATAATTCTGCTGGCACCCGACTGGCCTGCTGCTCTCTCAAATAAACACATTGAGCTTTCAGTATTTCCAGTATTTCAACATCTCACAACAGCACGAGTGTCCACGCTAGTGAACAAAGCTTAAAATAACTACACATAACTGCAGCTCGGGAAAGACATCGGTGCAGTAGGGTTCCTGAATTAGAGGGCACAGAACTGATTATGACTCGGCTCTTGTTTTCATGGACGATGGCAGGCGAACTGCTGGCAATTACATCCTTGAAAGAGAATGCTACGTATGCACAGAACTGGGCTTTTTTTTACATTTTTTATATCGGTAGCAATCCTGTACACCCGCAGTGTCTCAAAAGGGAATATTAAAAAATAATATTCAAATCATATTCAAATTATTATGGCCTGCAGCAGCAGTTGGTGCTCATTTCACACATGAGTATACCAGCATTATGCATTCACAGCATAACTGATGATAAATTTCATCAACAATAATTGTTAATTAACATTAAAAGTTCAGACTCATGTCAGTGTCTAATTGACACGTAACAGTAACACGCTTCTAACCACTGGAAGTGATGAAAAGAATGCTGCCGCATGGCTGCGGGTCACGTTTTTTTCATTACTGATGTAGCTAGAGCGCTGCGAGACCGATTTTTTAATCCCATTCCCGCCCGCATCCGTAACATTTCGGACCATTCCCGCCCGCTCCCACGAATGTTCTATTCCATTCCCGCCCGCACCACTGTTTTCTATTGATATATTGCCCGTTCCCATCCACAAATAAATTCATAATAACAATAATAAAATGAACATAGAAATTCTGAATCATTTAAATTTTAGAGGTATGCATATTTAGGATTTTTATGAAGATATGCATACGTGTACAAAACAGAAATTAAGGCAGGTCTGTGTGCATAAAGAGAAATTGGGAAAGCGGACGGTTTCTTTTTAATATTCTTTTTAAACATAGAAAAACAAAAAAAGGCATACAGTGTGCCAAAAAGGCTGACTAAAACAATGCGCTGCCCCTTAACATGGTTTTGATGTAATGTTTAGCTACATCAGCAGTATAGGCCTAAATAAAGGCATTTTTAAAATGCATTTAAAACAGAACTGGCGGAATCACTTACGAGTTGCAATTCAAACAGGCCAATATGATTTTAAAAAGTCCTCAATTTAAACAAGACATACAGTTGTGTTCAAATAAATAGCAGTGCGTTAAAAAAAGTGAATAAAGTGCAAATATTTTTTAATAGCTTTTAGTTCCATATTTCAAATGTAGTGGAAACATTACACATTCAATTCCAAATCAAAGCATTAACAAATTTTATCAAGTCTGCGTTATTCTTTTACAGGAAGCAAAGAAAAGGAATATTAATCTGTTCAAAAAAAATAGCAGTGTCAACATTTTTCTCTTCAAACTCAAACACTTACTGTATAAACTGAAGAAATTTTTCAAGATTTAACTTCACTTTAAATTACTGAGCTAATATTTAGTTGCATAACCATTGTTTTTGATAACTGCTGCGCATCTGCGTTGCATCGAGTCAACCAACTTCTGGCACCTAGAAACAGGTATTTCAGCCCATGGATGAATTCACAGTTCCTGTGAATTTTTGGGTTTTGCTTCAGAAACTGCATTTTTAATGTCAACCCACAAGTTTTCAATTGGGTTGAGGTCGGGGGATTGAGCTGGCCACTCCATTACCTCAATCCTTTTTGTCTGGAAACAAGATGTTGCTCGCTTACTCGTGTGTTTGGGGTCATTGTCTTGTTGAAACACCCATTTCAGGGGCATTTCCTCTTCGGCATACGGCAACATAATCTCTTCAAGTATTTTGATGTATTCAAACTGATCCATGATCCCTGGTATACGATAAATAGGCCCAACACCGTAGTATGAAAAACATCCCCATACCATGATTTTTGCGCCACCATGCTTCACTGTCTTCACAGTGTACTGTGGCTTGAATTCAGTACCCGGAGGTCGTCTGACGTACTGTCGACGACCACTAGACCCGAAAAGAACAATTTTACTCTCATCAGTCCACAGAATGTTACGCCATTTCCCTTTGGGCCAATCGATGTGTTCCTTGGCAAATTTTAACCGATTCTGCACATGCCGTTTTTTCAACAATGGTGCTTTACGGGGGCTTCTTGCTGATAGCTTAGCTTCGATCAAACGTCTTCTGACTCTAACAGCACTTACAGGTAATTTTAGATCATCTTTGATCTTTCTGGAGGTGATGATTGGCTGAATCTTTGCCATTCTGACTATTCTTCGATCCGTTTTAACAGTAGTTGCTCGTTTTCTTCCGCGTGTTTCGGGTTTTTGTTGCCATTTTAAAGCATTTGAGATCATTTTAGCTGAGCATCCTATAATTTGCTGCACTTCTTTATACGTTTTCCCCTCTCCAATCAACTTTTTAATCAAATTACGTTGTTCCTCCGAACAATGTTTGGAACGGCCCATTTTACTTAGCAATTCAGAAGGAAATATATTTTATAACAATGTGTGAAACATTTGCTTCCCTTCTTCCTTAATAAAGGACAATTAATGACACCTGTTTTTTCACAGAATTAATGAATTCTCTAATTAAACTCCACACTGCTATTATTTTGAACACGCCCCTTTCAATGAATGAGTCAATTACTCAGAACAAGCAGCGTGCATGTCATGACAGTTGGGTCAGTTGTTTTTCTATTACACTACTACATCTACAAGTAAATTATTTGCCATATCACTACTACTAATAACAGTGGTTCATCAGGTTACTGATGTTGTACTGCTATTTTTTTTAACACAACTGTATACGTCATAGTTATTTTTTTAATCATATTTAATGATAAATGCTATTCGCAAACCAGATGGTTAAGTCTTTACATGAATGATTAAACAATGTACTAATTTATACTAGCACCACTGGTACATATGCCAAAACACAACAGTGCCCCCCCCAGTAGTCATGGCAGTGAAAAGGGCCACCCATTTTCATTTGTCCACACCAAAACGCATGATTAGAAATACGAAAGTTGAGAGTAAAAACATGCTTATTTAGCACAAAAAAAATACATGCACATTCATATTTAGGCTCAATTACAAGCAAATGTACATGATAAAATCCTAAAACTTCCCAATTCAATACCATTTTGAGCACTGTAACCCAGGGATACTCAAATCTGGCCCTTGAGGACAGTAGTACCAGAGACCAAAAGAGCTTTGGTAGTACTGTGCGTATGGAATGGCTCCCTATACACTTTATAGTGCACCATTTAGGGGATTGGCCATTCTGATGGTTTCCGAAATTCTCAATTGAAAACGCTGAGAATTAGCAAATCGTACAAAATAGCTGATTCAAACCAGTTCTAAATGGCCAACGTGAAGTCTCTCACCTGAGGTGATGTGGTCTTGTCTCAGGCCTAGTAGACATGTTAGGATGCTCAGGCACCTCTCGCTGTATGTCCGACCAATCCGGCCTAATGGGAGAGACCAAGAACATTACAACTCATGAATAATTCATTACGCTTGCCACAACTGTGAGTAATTTGTGTTCTCTACCTGAACTGCACATTACTCTATACAATACACTTGCATCCACTCAGACTCTCTGTCACTATAAGTATTCCTTGCAGTAGTTTATTTACAATTTATGAATTATAGTGCTACCGTATACCTGTATCTGACTGCACTTAAAGGGTAATTCCACCCAAAAATGATGTTTGATTTGTATAAATGTAGCTCTCCTCCTGATTAAAATGAGCTCTCAGCCAACTTTCTACCTGTAGTGAGAGCAGAGATATAGCCCCAAATTACTGCGCATGCACCAGGTACTTGCCTTAGTATGAACTACAACAGCCTAAAGCTTACAGTTCAGACAACAGGTTGCCACGCCCACTGAATGATGTTACAGAAACGGAGGCAGAGGAGCTGGACATTTCACTGCTAGTGTAGTGCCTGTCTGCACTGCAGCGAGATGAGACAGGCCACGTAACTCGCTGGCAAGTTAGCCACTAATGTAACAGTTATACTGAGAAAATACCACCATCATTAGCTCAGTCTCCAGAAAAACGGGAGAAATACGGCCCTTCATTTATCTACGTTTGGTATCGTGAAAACATTAGCCAGCCTAGCCAGAAGTCTGTAACACTTAGCTAGGCTACGCACCCCAGTTCCATGTCAGAAAATCAACCCCGACCTCCCGTTTTTCAGTATAAAATGCTTTTGTATCGACCAACATTGTTATAGGCTACTTGTAGGCTAGCCGTTTTAGCTATGTTTGCTAGCAAACCCAAAACTTTCCTAGTGCAACTCGAACGCACTGATGTCCGTAAAAACAGGGAAACGACATATTTATCACCCCAATATCCGACCTCCTTCCATTAACGAATGCAAGGTTAGCTACTATAGCCTACTCCATGGCAAACATATTTTAAAAACCAATTTGTTTTATGCCAAGAAACCCGTTGCTAACAACAGCTAACACACTAGCCCAGAAAAAATATATTGCTTCTGTAATCGAATGCTCAACGCGAAACCGTTCAATTATGGTCAGCTAGCTAATGTTAGTGATTGTTAGCTAATGTTAGGTGATTCAATAAGGCAGAGGAAGACGTAGGCTACAGGTAGGGAGGTCGAACGTTCTGCCCGCAATGTAATCACAATTCCACACGTGCATTCCACACGCAAAACAAAAAACAAAATTGATGTCTGGGCTAATTTCAACATGTCATTTAACAAGGAAATCTACTAAACGAGAGTAGATGAAGCTATTCATTTGTTTCAGAAGTGTACTTACACTTCAACAATGTTATTTTTTTACTTTAGAACCCAGAAATTATTATGCTAATTTGACTCTGTTTACGAGCATTTGTGCCTATACTTAACGCTGTACCGAAATCAATGGGATCATTATAAAACATCCAACCACATTGAAGTCGTCAATACACATTTTATTACAAGAAAAACTCACCGTGAAATGTTTTAGGTGTTAATCGATCGGTATGTATCGATACTTTCGTCTATTTAGGTGTCCTGAAAACGTTACATGTGCTGCGCGTCCTGTGGGACTTAGAATTCTACAGCCACTTCAGAAGCAAAATGGCACCAAAAAAATAAGGCGCTTGCCACCTTAATCGAAATAACCCCAGAAGGGATTTTGTAATAGTGAAATGAAATGTTATTCAAATTGTGGCCAACCCCTGTCTTGACATCATGCCGATTGTTCAAATCCGATTGGTCCAAGATATGCTGGCAAAGAGGCACTCTGAAATGTTTTCTGATGTGGCTAGGTCAGTAAACTCCAGATGAACAACGACATTTTTACATGTAGATCTTCATCAAAATCTCGTCTACAGTATGGTATAAAGCATTTTAATATTGAGAATGGGTGTTTTTTTTAATTAACATGAAAAGGGAACATGCACCTTATAGATTCCAAATCCAAAAACTGAGAATTCTGATAACCAGTGCCAGCTTAAGTCGCTAGCTGCTATGTTTTTCTCTGGACCATTTCGCCGGTAAACTCCAGATGAACAACGACATTTTTACATGTAGATCTTCATCAAAATCTCGTCTACAGTATGGTATAAAGCATTTTAATATTGAGAATGGGTGTTTTTTTTAATTAACATGAAAAGGGAACATGCACCTTATAGATTCCAAATCCAAAAACTGAGAGAATGGAAGGTGGGGCTGTGTAATTGGTTCTACAAAACAACATGCAACATACAGCTTCCAATCAAAGGCCCCCACCCCCTACCCTTTTCCCATAACTGTTGCTGTTAATATTTTAAAAAAATATTTCTGCTTGGGACCCAAGAAGAGAACACAATGAGCTGCAGCAAGATGAGTGGTATGGTGTATAGGGAGTGTAAGAGGTTGGGGGTAGAATTCAACACTTCTGTCGAGAGGGTAACAAATTAGATGTTAATCTGTTAACCAATATGGTTATGTTTGAAATGGAGAAGTATGCTAGACTTACGGATGTGCCCTGCAAAGACAAGTGTTTAGTTGACATTCTGTGTCACAACTTTGCCATTCAGCTAGATGATGATTATCATGATGTACTTCTCCGTTGTCTCAGGACATATGTGCGTAGGGCTTTTTCTAAAGCCAGAATGTTGTGGTGCAGTGAGAGAGAAGCCTTTGAAAGGTCTGTCTTTAAGCTGCCAAAAAAACTTGATCAGGCAAGTTCGCGAAGTGAAGAAGATACTCACGACAGTGCACATGAGGCTTCTGTGAGGGATGTTAGTGAGATTGTAGGGGATTTGCAACAAGAAATGGCAGATAAAACCAGGCTACAGGGAGAGTTTGCGCTTCTTTGTAAAGAGAGGGACAGGTTAGATGAAGAAAAGAAAGCAACAAATAGAAAACTCTATGAGGCAGAGGTTAAAATTAAGGGCTTACAGTCTAAATTAGCAAAGTGTACTGAGAGAATGTATCAGCAGCACCCAAAAAATTTTTTTAAGAGGCATAATGATTTACTTTTAATCTGTTTTCAGGTCGAGAACGTCATATACATTACCTGAACAAAGCCAATAGGGTTTAATAAACAAATTATGAAATAGCCGCGCAATGTCAAAAATGGGTCAGACCCAGACGCATTAAGTAGGCTAATCAATGTTAGTTTGAAACTGAGACGTTTGGCACGTATGGCGTTTTGGGAGTACATATTTAATTAAATACAACAGGCCATAACAATATATGTGAGTAAATGTGTAGAGTATATTAGTTTTCCTGTACGAATACCACACAATATCGGTTCTTGTTGTTGAAAAAATAAGGATAACGGTATCCTAAAAGTAGCACAGATGATGATGTGTTTCCATCCAACGAGAGTGATTACACGGAAGTGAAACGGGCTAATTTAAAACATAATTTTAAAGCGAACAAACATCCTTTTTCTGACAAGCTAGCGATTTATATATTGTTATTTGATTATATTGTAGCATTTAGGACAATATACATGAAAAATAAGCTGGCAAAATATGTTTTCTGAAAAATCACGAAAACGGGTTTGACCTCCCTACTACAGGGAATCAGGGAATACCGGAAGAGCTCCATTCTGTAGCCGACAGCACTCGAGTCCTGTTTAGTCTAGTTTGCCAAAACATCTTTTGGAAATAACATAGCCTATCGATGTCATTTTCTGACATTATAAAATAGCAATGATAGCTAGCTTGATCTACGATGTGTCCCTACCACAGAACTCGTTGTTACGACAGAACACAGAACTGTGGTCCCTATTCAGAACAGTGAGATACAGGCAGCAATTCTTCCCTCGCTGGCTCCGCCTACTTGCTATGTAATTTACACGCCCACTTGAAAACACTGTAGGAAGTGGAAGTCAAAATGATGTATACCTCTACGGAATTTTCAACTTTATATTCAAATAGCTCAGATTTTTTTTTGGCCAGCCAAAAAGAAAGACTTAATTAGTTGCGCCTTGATCTGTTCAATAATGTTAATGTTGTTTTTGGGTGGAATTACCCTATAATTTTGCATCAGTGATATATTGCAATCTGCACTTTTTCTGTGCTTGCATCTACTACCAGTTTCAGTATTTACCCATGATGAACAGTGATTAAATATAAAAAAGCAAGTTAATCATAATTAGGTTTCCCTTACAAAACAAATAATCAACTAAATCAACTCCCATCCTCATGAATTTAGTTTTTTTTTCTGAGAAATATTTTGGCGTTACAAATTCTAAATTACCTGTGTAATCAACAAAAAATCAAACAGTTCTGAATACTTGCCCAATGTGCAACAGCTAGTGGGGCTCCAAATAAACAAATTGAGCTTGCAGTAAAGATTAAAATCATGACATTTCACAACAGCACGAGTTTCTGCGCTAATGAACAATGCTAAATTAACTACATTTCCTAGCAGCGCGTGCGGTTCTGAAACGTGTGCGGGCGGTAGCACCTGGCCTTACCAACAGCGAAGATGGCGGCCTGGGCCAGCTCGGGAGAGACATCGGTGCAGTAGGCCTGCAACTCCTCCAGCACCAGCGCCACGTTCTCGTCGTTCACCAGCTCCACCAGGATCTCCATCTTGCGGAACTTGATGTAGTTGGGCTCCGAGTAGCTGCAGAAGAACTTCTTGTAGTGGCCGGCGAAGTGGGCGGGAAGGCTCCGCAGGACTTGCTGCACGTGGCACAGACCGGCGAACCGCAGCTCCCGGGAGTGGGCGGTGCAGGCGGTCAGCAGGGGGCCCCGGCCTCGCCCCAGGGCGTCGGCCTGCACGGCGGGGTGGGCGGCGGCCAGCTGCAGGAAGAGACGGAGCGTGGCGGCTGTGACGGCGCTGTGGCCGCTTTGCAGGAAGCCGTCCAGCAGGTTGAGGACGTCGAAGAGCTCGTCTTCCCCTTTCGGGCTGTACCGCAGGAGGAAGGTCAGGACCTCACTCTGGCCCCAACAGTCCAGGTCCTTCAGCCTGCCAGGGTACACAGCAACCTGATCATGTATCCATCCGCCCCTCAACTCAAGGAGGTATCCCAGAGCAGTCCCTGCCCGTCAGCCCACCAAGGGTACATAGCCCCCCAGTCAAACATCCACCCCTAAACTCTAAAAGAGATATCCCAAATCAGTCCCTGTCCTTCAACCTGTCACACGAGCAGTCCCTAAACATTTAAAACATTGTAAATTTGTCAGGAAAGCAACTAAAAATTATATATAAATGTCATTATAACTATGTATCTCATTGAAACTATTCCACACATGTCAGAATGGTTATTAATATTGTCATTAAATTTCTCTTTTCCCACTCCCTCAGAATCATAATTACCAGCTGTGTGATGTGTCAAATTTGTCTAAAGTTGAAATTATGAATGATAAATGGTACAATTACTGTCACATATTGTGGGAAAACTTGTGCATTAGATCCGGCCATCATCATTTACTTAACTCGGTCCTCAGTCATAGATTGCCATTATTTTTGTGACAAATTGCAGCTACTGCAACAACAAAAAAATCAATGAGCCATCTGCATACACTGCTGGGTACTGCAAAGTTTCTTGATGAAAATATTTAGATGTGATATTTCAGTGCCAGGAATAGCCTCTGAATAGCCTCATCCATTCAGCTGACATGGTGATTGGTTCTACTACTTCAAGCACATTATGACTGGTGTTTATCCAATTCATCACTTGCAACTGTTTGTACTCTTATGTAAACTGAGTGAGACGTGCAGTGGTTTTCAAAGAAAATAAATCCCACATTTGTTATTTATCATTTATTTTTAGCCAGGATTTTCTCACAATTTGTAGCGGCCCTTCGTATTTCTAAACCTGCCTCGTCGCTGTAACGGCCTCTGCAGATGTGGGTGAAGATGAGCGTGTGCGCACCCTAGCTGCACAGCCACGGTTTGACTGCGCTGTGCTGAAGCTGAACTGTGCAGTCCCTGGCTGTGTCTGAATCAGCACCCTTCCATGCTATTAGGTAGGCTTGTTGAGTAGATGGGAAGAGAAAGCCATGAAGTTGGCAAAGATTTATCTCAATGTAGTATACTTAAAACCCCCGTATGATATACTTACTCCCTGGGTTTCGCTGAGTACATTCGGGAGCACACTTTTCAAGAAGTACGCAAACATTTTGGTCACATAAATATGACGCACGTTTTCAAAAACTGAGGCATAGCTTTGCAGACGTTTTCCTTCAATAAAAACAAAAATAACACGTGACATGGCCGCGAAGTGTGGGACCCCTTACGACACTTCCACAGTAAGTTTGGAAAATAGTATGGAGGATATTTCTTTTGCGTGCTGCATGTCGCATACTAAACAGTGCACATTAAACTGCACACATCTGCCAGTACAGTGTACACAGGAGACAGAACACCGTAGATAGGGCTCTTATTCAGACACAGCGCGTGTCAGAGGAACACGCTTCATTAACGGGTGGCGCAGGCAGAGCACAGACGCCTGACTGCCCACTGACAACCCCACTGGATTCAATACCTTTCACACACTGGCGCTGCCCAGCAGCTCATATTTACGACATGTCTTTTTTTATCATTTATGAATATAAATTTTCACCCATACACTGTATATAACCCTGGATAATATCATGTTTAATAACTTCACAGTACAAGTTGAACATATAGTCCATTCCTACCAATAGTCATAATAAAATCATATTGGCAAAAAGACAATTCCTGGTCCAGCTGATATATGTCACCTGTTGAGGAGATGGTGGGCGATGGGTTTGTTTATGACCACGCCTCCTTCATCCTTCAGAATCTCCTCCAAAGCCCGGAGACAGTTAACCATTACCACCGGGTCTGGGTCTCTCAGCATGCCATACAGCTCGTTCACCACAGCGCCATCTGGTGGAGTCAGAACACACACACGGCATATATCCCTCAAGAACAGAGATACCAGGCAGCAAAGATGACATGAGAATACAACACTGACAGCCTTCAGCCAATCAGTTAATAAAAGTTTGAGTGTTATTTAACTCTGATAGGTTCCCTGCTTACTAAAGACTGAAACCTAAGAATAGTTGCATAATATGAAAATTACTTATCCTGGTCTATGTTAATAATTTTGATGCATGTACTTGAGTACATCACTTGATTCCGTCGATCAATGAGCATTTCGAATTATCAAATCAAACTAAACTGATTGGCACGAGTTTCACACGTGAAGCCCTTGAGCTCGTCTTGCTTGCCTGGTTTAAAATTTCAGGTTCGATCAAAACCCTGCTCTCGCGATATCATAACACACTGTGACAGCCACTTCAACATGCCAGCACCCTAGAGAAAACCGCTCAGGTGAAGGCGTACTCCAAGGCATAGTGTGACATTTCTGCAGACGCTGTGACATTAACTTCCCGTGTTAATGCCGCATTCTCTGTTCATACAGCTGGCCACGTACTGAAGCAGTTTTTGTGCAAATTGCCTTATTAAAGAGCGTGACGGAAGTGTCCTACTCCAAATCCAAATCTGTGTCTGGTGCCCTAAGGCCGTGGCGTACCCCGCCAACCTGTCTCCCGCGGAAACGGCGCGTTACCTATCTCTGTGTCGGGCTGCAGGTTCTGCATCTTGGCACAGCCCAGCACAGCCACTCTCCGGACGTAGGAGGCCTTGTCCCTCAGGCCGGTCAGCACCGGCTGCTGGATGTACTCTGTGATTCCAGGCATTCTGCAGAGAGAGCAGCTTGTGACTTTAAGATGGGGCCTGTTCCGTTCTGCGGGCGCAGTCTCTTCCTCCTAACACCTGACTCACGTTACTGCACACTCAAAAACCCAACACAATAAACACATTCCCCCTACCCACAGCTATATTACACCTCATTAGCTCATCTTCCCCTTCAATTCTATCATTTTACTTTATCCCCCACTTTCTGTGCCTTTAAAACTTAAGCTAGAGCTGCACAAAACATTCTGAACTAGCTCCCTGACAAAAGGTGCAGTAAAGTAGAAAGAAATAAATATGTGCCGTGCAGCCTGTCACTCACAGCTGCCCGGAAAGGAACGTTAGTGTCGAAACTCATTGTGGGCTACGGCTGCAACCACATCCGTGCCTGTTCTACAGCTTCCTTCATTAAATCAGCCTTATTTGATTCTGAGAAAGAAAAAAAAAAACCTTCCGGAATGGAGAAGTAAATGTGTTTATGTGCGACTTGAAAAAATGATATTTTTCAAACTTTCTCCATTATGTTCTAAACTGTGCCTTTAATTAGGCAGGCTCCGCCGTTTCCCCCCGAGGACTTGTCACTGGGCTCGTCTGCCAAACTCCATTCCGTCTGACACTCAGAACACATTTACATTTTAAGGCCTGAACTACTTCCGAGCAGGCGAGTGGTGTGTTGGCTCCAGATGCAAGATGTAGCTCATAGCCCGTCACTCACAGTTGGCTCTAAACACAGCCCCAGACTTCAAACTGCATAAGGACACGTAACCTTTCCAATCTTTTAAAACTATGTTCGAAACCAGCGGTTTTTAAATTTTAGTGAAATCAAATAAAGTGTGTATATTTGAAATGCATAATGAACAATTACTTATTTTAATCATTACTGGAGCAGGTGCACCCGTATGTCTAAATAAAGCCTTGGAATCTTGACACAACAGCAAACCACAGCTAGCTGGCTAAGATTATTCATAAAATACTTCATCTGTGAACCACCAGAAGGGTCCTCGTGCCTCAGTAGTAGCCTACTGAGCAGTTTGAGAACCACTGACATAAACTATGCTCTGTGTTCTAAATTATGTACCTAAATAATGATTTTCTAAACTGTAACAGTACCATGTTCCATACAATGCACTCTTAGATCTGTTTCACTGGGATGTACTGACACTGCATTCAACCACACTGACCTGAGGTTGCACATGCTCCCGATGAGTGGTACAGACAGACAGACAGACCTGAGTTTGCTCATGCTCCCGATGAGTGGTACAGACAGACAGACCTGAGTTTGCTCATGCTCCCAATGAGTGGTACAGACAGACAGACCTGAGTTTGCTCATGCTCCCAATGAGTGGTACAGACCGATAGACCTGAGTTTGCTCATGCTCCCAATGAGTGGTACAGACAGACAGACCTGAGTTTGCTCATGCTCCCAATGAGTGGTACAGACCGATAGACCTGAGTTTGCTCATGCTCCCCATGAGTGGTACAGACTGACTGACCTGAGTTTGCTCATGCTCCCAATGAGTGGTACAGACAGACAGACCTGAGTTTGCTCATGCTCCCAATGAGTGGTACAGACCGATAGACCTGAGTTTGCTCATGCTCCCAATGAGTGGTACAGACAGACAGACCTGAGTTTGCTCATGCTCCCAATGAGTGGTACAGACAGACAGACCTGAGTTTGCTCATGCTCCCAATGAGTGGTACAGACTGACTGACCTGAGTTTGCTCATGCTCCCAATGAGTGGTACAGACAGACAGACCTGAGTTTGCTCATGCTCCCAATGAGTGGTACAGACCGATAGACCTGAGTTTGCTCATGCTCCCAATGAGTGGTACAGACAGACAGACCTGAGTTTGCTCATGCTCCCAATGAGTGGTACAGACAGACAGACCTGAGTTTGCTCATGCTCCCAATGAGTGGTACAGACCGATAGACTGACTGACTGACCTGAGGTTGCACATGCTCCTCAGGGCCAGGCCGCGCACCATGGGGTTTGGATCGGCGCAGTCTTTGCGCAGGGTGTTGATGGCTAACAGGGCCAGGTCAGGCTTCAGCCCTGCATAGGTGCACATGTACAGGTAGACCAGCTTCTTCTGCACAATATCCACCGTGGCGCTGGCCTTCACCATCTCCATGTAGAGGGGAGACATGTCCAGGCCCTGGGTCATAAACCTACCCATAAACGAGGGGAAAGAATATCAGTCAGTGTGGGAATGAATAATGACATGCGTGTTCCTCATGACGCCTGAACTTTAGTGTACAGTACCAGTCAAAAGTTTGGACACACCTACTAATTTTTTGTTTTGTTATTTTTACTGTTTTCCACATTTTAGAATAGTAAGGACATCAAAACTATGAGATAACACGGATGAAATTATGCAAAGACCAAAAAAGTGCTATATTTTAGATTCTTCAAAGTCGCCACGCTTTGCCTTGATAACGGCTTTGCACATTCTTGCCATTCTCTCAACCAACTTCTGTGGTAAACACGTATTCCACAGGTAAACAGGTGATGCTATCATGACTCTGTATAAAAGGATATCAAAAGACTCGATGGGCTCTATCTTGGCGATCTTGGCACTTGGTCTAAGCGCATGGCGTAAAGTCCATTTAGGGCGTGTCCAAGTTCACTTTTGCTATTTTAACAGCGTGTTTTTTGGGCGCTAAGCAAGGCGCAGCGTGCAAGTGGGCTGAACCTAGTCTCTTCATTAATTATAGGTGTGTCTTGGGCGTGACATGCAATAAACCAATCAAAATGGCATATCCTATTCCCTTTAAAAGCCTGCTTTTCCACCTCGGCGGATTGCTTATATGATGGCGAAACAGACATGCGCGTGCGTGTTTAGTACGATCAAGGAATAGGCTGTATGGATCACTAGTAGCCTATGATAAATATTATTCGGACAAACCATTATGAGTTCCCGGTAATTTCCGACAGTGCTGTTATTTTACAAAATATATGCGGTTAAATTTCGTTAAAGGCACCTGAGAATAAGCTACCAATGGCTTCCGTCTCACCTTAGAAAACGCCAAATTAGCCTGCTTGTTTAACGAATTTCGTTTGATTATGCAATGAACTCATGTTCAAGCTTCATCCGAAGTTCATTACCTGCATTCTAATTTTGATTAATAAAATAAATAACGTTATTTTGCCTTAGCTAATGACGACAATAAATACAATAAAGCTGTCAGGTTGGCAACCCATAGGTTCACGCATATTTTCCCTTGTTTTATAATGTCCTGCTTATGGAAATGTGACCAACCTGTTTTACTGGTAGCGTAATGCTTTAAAACAATCCACTTTCCCAGGAAGACTGTTAAAAGTGCGATTTACTGCAGGGGAAACAGACCTGCTCCTATAAAGCGCACATGCAGATAATGGTATTAAAATTAATTGTGAATTAATTGTAACGTGCTGCAAATTTGTTTTCGTTTATAATTAGACGCTTAGTTCTCTTTAAAATCTTTTGTTCAGTTTTGGAATAACAGGTGAAATCAGCGGGGTTTTAATAAGCTGGGGGTATGGAAACCTTGTCATTGTAATTTAAAAAATATGAAGGACGAAGAATAGCTAAGGTTACAATTCACTTAACATGGTGACATTTATCTCCGTTTTTTAACCATAGGCTATCGAAAAAAACTTTTTTCAGTCACAAACCATTCTATTTACTTACAGGCTGTATTCCTAGATAAACAGAGCTGTATTGTAATGACATCTGAAGCGCATTTTCAAAACTCAAATGTCCGTCTATTGCAGTGCACGAGTTCTCCATTGAATGACAATTCACGCATTAGACTTGATATAGGTGTTATCAGCTCCTTTTTAATGGATAACCATTGTCCCGTACCATCGCACATCGCCTGGATGTTGATGGAGTGGGCTGAGAGCAATGTAATGTGGCATCGTTTCCCTTCGCTAAGGGAAAGGTATGTGGACCTATAGAACCTTTTATTATTATGCATTTTTGATATAGCCTACACAATAATAGTATTTCACATTGTGATCTAGATTTAGTCATGCTTGTGCGCGCCCCTGTGTGTAACAGACAGGAGGGTACGCGCGTTGTGCACACGCCTATGTAGAAAAAATAACATGTAAACAACTGCGACATGACTTTAGACCACGTTTGTGGTGGTTCTAGCGCAAGCGCTTTCTGCTGGCTCAAGATAGCAATACGCCAAAAAGAATCCTGGCCACTCCTCATCTTAAGACCAACACGCCCAGTTCACTTGTAATGGGCGCAAGGATACATGCTAGTTAAACGACGTGAACGCAAGGCGTTATTATGAACCATGCGCCGGGTGTAAGATAGCAAAGACACTTGCGTTTGGGTTAGCGCCGCTTAGCGCCGGGTGTAAGATAGGGCCCCCTATCTTATTTCCAGATACTCTTAGAAGTGATACTATAACCTCTCTGCATTTGAATGGATCTCTATGGGAATTGGTGGGTGGGACTAGATTAAGCTGTAAATTACATGGGAATAGTATGAAACCCATGCTTGGCTAAATGGCTGTAAGTCATCAAGGGTCTGAGGTATCAAACGAGCCTTAAACCATCACTCTGCTGCCGCAGTAGATATGGATGGATCTTTTTAAGGGTTGTTTCTCCTGACTCATTTTCCTATTAAACTCTATGGAAAAATAAGTCAGGAGAAACAACCAATTTCAGCCATGTTATCTCATAGTTTTGATGTCTTTACTATTCTAAAATGTGGAAAACAGTAAAAATAACGGAAAAAAAAACCTTCTAGGAGTAGGTGTGTCCAAACTTTTGACTGGTACTGTATGTGCTGAGATCGTTCGCTGCAGCAGCACCAGTCTGAAGACAAGCTATAATTACATTAACAAGATAAGGTGAAAATTGAACACCCACACTTACCAGCCTGACACACATAATAAGCTACATTTACACGTGTTGGGGATTTAGCAGACACTCTTATCCAGAGCAACTTACACAGCTTACAATTGCTTTACTAAACAGAGGCAGATGACAAAATCCATGCTTTTCCATCTACCCTTTCTGGACACTAGAAGGTAGTGTGCTGCAAACACACCTTATGCTTGCCACAGAATTATGGAAATAATGCATTGTGTCAAGATGGTGTACTTCAGCAAGTCACTTCTCGTACAAAAATCGGGTTCAACCCATATGAGATCAACATGCAAAAAAACATGGCAAACGGCACTCTGGCTCCATTTTAAAATGAATGTGAATTTTGGAGTTTAGGCCGACCCAGCAGCGCTGCTCACCGTATGACGCGGAGGATGACGTTCCTGTAGCGCAGCCGGTCAGACTGGACGTTGGGGTTGGACAGAGCCCTCTTCAGCTCCCTCACCGTATCCTCCGAGCCCAAGTAGGGCATGGCGACCCCGCTCCCTTTCTATCGGGTAAATATGCATGCAAAAGCACGTTTACGCACAGCGTTAGCCCGATCCTGCAGCATAGCAGAACTTAATTCCTGGCAGACATCAGTATCACCTAATTGTCAGACAGATGACTGACTATGTGTTGAAAATGCTCTAGATGTCCCCTCAAAAGAAATACGTTTGTGTTTTTTACGAGAAAGCATATATCTGAGAAGAAACTTCGCAATAGCAGCCTTTTAAAAATGTGGAAAACTTGCCCAACAGTGCAGAACAATTAACAATAGTTAATATGGTATCTGACAAGCAGTGAAAAACTTCTTTGAATAATTTAGTGGGAACAGGGTCAAGTAAACAGCCTGACGATTTCAATTTAGTTTTATATGGTACTTCTGCATTGATTGGTAAAAACAACATCTCATGACTGACTGGATCTAACTATATTTCCCTTGTGTTATTTTTGATCAAATTGTTGCCATCTTACCTTGAAAATAACATAGGCCTATTCCTCACATTGAAGCAATAAGATGAAGCAATAATTGAATTATCGAAATAAACTAGTGGTTTAAATTGTATTATTAAATTAAGACTTGTGAACAATGGGCCATGAACAAATTTGCTCTTAAGACTTTCTTTAAAAGTTTTTTTTATTAACATTCTGGCATTCACCAATGTTTTTGTATTTGGGATTTTTCCTTGGGTAGAACAGAAGCTCAGAACGGAAACATCAGTGAACCCCAAAATGTTTGTAAAAATGTTTTAAAGAAAGTCTAAAGGACAGATTTGTTCGTAGAGTGAGGCCCAATGATCCCATCTGACAGACAGGTTTCCCATGCATTTTCCATGCAGTATTGTTGATCAAAAACTGTTCTTTCAGAATATCATAGTATATGGAGCTTTGCAGCAGCTCCACTTCATGCAACTTATTTCTGCATTTAGCCAAGGCACCTTTTCCTAGAGGAAGCCTCTGGTTTTCATTGGAGCTAGGCTATGAAGGGTAGATATAAGGGTGCTGTTGAATAAGTCAACCATTTCATCACAGGATATATACTGAGGTTGAACTGGAACATCAATTAAGGCTCACAGTTACTGTTGTTTGAGAGTACATAGGCTACAAACTCTTTTGGACAGGCAAATAAGATTCAAAGAATATACACAAGTAGTCTGGCAGGAAACTCTTTACTGGATGAACCAGCAATGCTACTGGGAATATGGTTTGTGGGTCTGTTATCTGGTTGGCAGGTTGCTGCTAAATAAAATCAAGATTGTAGCAAATGAATTATGTATCTGACACATTTTCAACATGCAGGTTTAGATCCACAGCCAAAGATCACAATCAACTGACATTACCGATAGGAATTCAGCAATAATTGAATTATCGAAATAAACTAGTGGTTTAAATTGTATTATTAAATTAAGACTTGTGAACAATGGGCCATGAACAAATTTGCTCTTAAGACTTTCTTTAAAAGTTTTTTTTATTAACATTCTGGCATTCACCAATGTTTTTGTATTTGGGATTTTTCCTTGGGTAGAACAGAAGCTCAGAACGGAAACATCAGTGAACCCCAAAATGTTTGTAAAAATGTTTTAAAGAAAGTCTAAAGGACAGATTTGTTCGTAGAGTGAGGCCCAATGATCCCATCTGACAGACAGGTTTCCCATGCATTTTCCATGCAGTATTGTTGATCAAAAACTGTTCTTTCAGAATATCATAGTATATGGAGCTTTGCAGCAGCTCCACTTAATGCAACTTATTTCTGCATTTAGCCAAGGCACCTTTTCCTAGAGGAAGCCTCTGGTTTTCATTGGAGCTAGGCTATGAAGGGTAGATATAAGGGTGCTGTTGAATAAGTCAACCATTTCATCACAGGATATATACTGAGGTTGAACTGGAACATCAATTAAGGCTCACAGTTACTGTTGTTTGAGAGTACATAGGCTACAAACTCTTTTGGACAGGCAAATAAGATTCAAAGAATATACACAAGTAGTCTGGCAGGAAACTCTTTACTGGATGAACCAGCAATGCTACTGGGAATATGGTTTGTGGGTCTGTTATCTGGTTGGCAGGTTGCTGCTAAATAAAATCAAGATTGTAGCAAATGAATTATGTATCTGACACATTTTCAACATGCAGGTTTAGATCCACAGCCAAAGATCACAATCAACTGACATTACCGATAGGAATTCAGCAAACCGAGGGAAAGACTGTGAATAAGACAATACTGCAAATAAGTCATGTAGACACCTCACTCTGCTTTCTTTACAGCATCTAATCTCTTAATCGAAGTAACCAGATAATCACAGTAAAATATATGGTGTACGCTAGTATATACAGTATGTATATACTCAAAATTATTCAAACCCCTTCACAAAAATTGGCATTTTTGCCCATCGATCTACACTCAATAACCCATAATGACAAAGTAAAAACATGTTTTTAGAAATTTTTGCAAATGTATTAAAAATCAAAAACTGAAATCTCTCATGTGCATAAGTATTCATACCCTTTGCTTTAATGTATTTTTAAAGTATCATATTTCATATGCATTTGAATGGATCTCTATGGGAATTGGGGGTTGAGACTAGATTCAGCTGTAAATGACACTGGTACAATATGGAACACATGACTGGTGAAATGGCTGTAAGTTATCAAGGGTCTGAGCTATCGAATGAGCCCCAAACCATCACTCTGTTGCCAGATATGGAGTAGATGTGGATGGATCACTGCAAGGGTTATTTCTCCTGACTCATTTTCCTATAGAACTCTATCGGGAAAAAAGTCAGGAGAAGAAACCCTTAAAGTGATCCATCCACATCTACTCCCGTAGTGATGGTTTGGGGCTTGTTTGATACCTTAGACCCTTGATGACTTACAGCCATTTTGCCAGTTATGTGTTCCATACTGTACCAACATGATATACAGCTGAATCTAGTCTCACCCCCCAATTCCCATAGAGATCCATTCAAATGCAGAGAAGTTATAGTATCGCTTGTAACAGTACCTGAAAATAAGATATCGAGAGTCTTTTGATGTTGATGGGTCACAGACGTCAGGAAGTAACAGCATGTAAAAGATATGCGACCAAATATGAAATATGATACTTTAAAAATACATTAAAGCAAAGGGTATGAATACTTATGCACATGAGATTTCAGTTTTAGATTTTTAACAAAAATTTCTAAAAACATGTTTTCACTTTGTCATGATGGGTTATTGAGTGTAGATTGATGGGCAAAAATGGCAATTTTATCCATTTAAAATTAAATATACAACACAATAAAGTGTGCAAAAAGTGAAGGGGTTTGAATCATACTCTGAAGCAGCTCATTTTGCTAAATTGAAAATACTAACGTTCCCCACAACAGCAAGACTCAAGTTTTGTGAAGTGTGCCAGGACAAGAGAATCAGCTTCGAGGTGACCATGTAGGACGAATTGGCCATTATTTGCATATAAAGGGGAGTATTGGGGACGCGATTCTATTACTTACACTGTTGTACAAGCGGCTTCATTTTGGGCCCTGCCAAAAGACACGCGTTTGCAATTATGTGTGTAACGTTATAAATACAAACTTGCAACACCACCACCTCTCTTATTGCTTTTATGCATATGAGAACATGAATCAAAGCCATAACATATAGCTTCTTGGAACTTCTGTCATCTCAGCCAGTGAGCCCAGACAGGTTTCTGTGAGGTGGCCGGAGGAGATTAAACGGTAAAGACACTTGTTTTGCAGTGGGATCATTATTGGATTAGCTACTCCAGTTAACTATACATGCGTTTTTTCTTTGACCTGCTTTCATTGAACTGGGAAATATATTAGCATCGCAGCTGACTAGCTAACGTTATAGTTGCTAATTTATCTAACGTTAGCTAACATACAGGCACGTCATATTGTTTTTCACCGGCCAAAGCTAACTTAGCCTCATTTGGTTAACTAGATACATTACTTGGTAAACGAGCTACCATATCATGCCATAGAAAATTCCAGCTAACGAACTGGAGCCAACAGTACCTTAGTGTTTGCCAGCTAACCAACTGTAATTAAGCTTGTTCAGTGGTTTAACGTTATTTCAAACTTGCTGTCTTGCTAACCGAAGGCAGTTTATGGAAAGTTAAGCTAGTCAATTAGCCACAGCTAATCCGAAAAGTTGAGAATAGGCTTTTAAAAACTGCCTCGTTGTTTGCGGTAGGTTAGCAGCATGCATTAGTTACATTATAATAACAACCCGTTGTCCAGTTTCTCACCTTTTTTGTTTCGAACTGAAAACTGCACGATCACACGTCCCGAGAATGCTACACGAATATGAACTCTGATTGGCTGAAGACTGTCCTACACAAAAATATTTCCCCCGCTCCCAGCGTTTACGATTATTTCTGTCCGTATACACGGTGGATGAGCACCGCATGGCTTTCCAACGTGAGTTTATGTGCATGGTAGTTTACGAGACTCCTAAATCATAACTAGCTGTTAATTGTTCAAATTAGGCACTTTTAGTATTTATTTAGAAACTTCAGTATACAAATTTAAATAATATATAGGCCTACAAAACTTAAGTGAACTATCCTGTTACACTGACATAGCCTATCGCCAATCATGTATAATAGACCATTTATTTATTTATTTTTAAAGCTATATTTTACAAACAACACTAACCTAGATATTCTAAATGATTAGCTATTATATAAAACTGTCTGTCTGAGCAACCCTGTGAGCTCTAGCCACACCAGACTGTGTGTCTAAAATAAATAGTTGAGGTATCTCGACTATAACCAACCTCAGCTGTTTCATCTTTCCATTACAACAATCAATAAATAGATCATAGCAAGCTACTACTAACTAGCCACAACATGTTTGCTCCCACAATGTTCCTCTAGGATGTGATTGTAACAGATTATTAATTCCAGAGATACAACCCCTTAAGGAATGCAGGTTGTACTGAATTTTGAAATGTTCATAACTATGGAATTACACAGATTCTAATTTGTATTACTTTGTATAACTTGGTTATTTGCCTTACTCTAGCCTTATTTTAGAAATTGATTTAAATGTATTTTTTTATAACATTTATATTAATAGCTAATAATCAAACAAGTTGTAAGTGGGATCACAGTTGATAAAAAAATATTTAAAATATCAATGATAAAGCCTGTAAAAGATCTGATGGCAATTTGAGCAAATTGCCCCCCAGGGGCTTTTTGCACAAGGAAAAACCTGAAAAACCACAAATCTAGCCACGCCCATGTCACTCAGGGTGTCCCCCAGGGGTCAGTTCTGGGTCCAGTCTTGTTCACCATTTACTTACTCCCCCTTGGCCACATTCTGAGACAACATGGAATTCCGTTTCACTGCTACACTAACGACAACCAACTGTATATTCCCTCTGTCACATCCCCACCATCCTCACTCACCACCTGCTTACAAGACATAAAAAACCTCAAACTCAATGGAAACAAAACAGAAATTATTTTGATTGGCCAAAAATCTGCGCTGACTGCATCTAAGGACCTTCTCATTACTACAAACCCCAATTCCAAAAAAGTTTGGACAGTATGTAACACATAAATGTGTTTATGCACATAAAAGCAGAAAGCGGTGAATTGTAAATTATCTTTTACATATATTTAATTGAAAACAGTACAAAGAAAATATATTTAATTGTTTTACCTTATCAACTTTATTGATTTTTGTAAATATACGCTAATTCCAAATTTGATGCCTGCAACACGTTCCAAAAAAGTTGGGACGGGCAAAAAACAAAATAAAAGACTGGGAAGTTCAAATAACACATGTTTGGAACATTCCACAGGTAAACAGGTGATGCTATCATGACTGGGTATAAAAGGATATCAAAAGACTCTTGATATCTTAATTCCAGGTACTCTCGATACCATAACCTCTCTGCATTTGAATGGATCTCTATGGGAATTGGGGGGGTGGGACTAGATTAAGCTGTAAATTACACGGGAATAGTATGGAGCCCATGATTGGCTAAATGGCTGTAAGTCATCAAGGGTCTGCGGGCCTCAAACCCTCACTCTGCCGCCAGATATGCAGTAGATATGGATGGATAATTTGAAGGGTTGTTTTTCCATTGAGTTCAATAAGAGAGTCAGGAGAAACAACCCTTAAAGTGATCCATCCGTATCCACAGCATATCTGGCAGCAGAGTGATGGTTTGAGGCTTGTTTGATGCCCATTAAACTCCGCATTGATTATAAGATCCTTCTCCTCACCTTCAAAGCCCTTCAGGGTTTAACCCTTATCTACCTGACCGAACCTCTCCAGGCCTACGCTACGTCCCATCCCGCTCTCTTCGTTCATCCTCTGCTGGTCTCATTACCCCCCACGCTCGCCTCTCTACCCCCCACGCTCGCCTCTCTACCCTGGGAACACCGGCTTTCAAACAGGCTCTGGAACACTCACCCCTCTCATCTTAGACTCCTGGACTCCCTCCAGTCTTTCGAACTGAAAACGCATGTTTACACTTGCCTACACCTAGCCCCAGTTTCCCTGCCACCACTCCTCCCTTACCTTTTTTTTTTCTTCTCCACCCCAATTATTTTTAACCGTACTAATCCCCTGCCAGTACACATACTTTTAAAATGTATTTTATTCCCGTTTCTCGCTTTTTAATCCTTTAATCTGTGTTGTACTGTGTCCTTGGGTTTCTTGAAAGGCGTATTCCAAATAAAATTTATTATTATTATTATTATGAGGTAGTGGGGCAAGAAGGCCCTTTACATTATGTTTGTGCTATGACAACAAAGTTGCCCACCATTGCTATTTATTTCCCCTAAATCAGTGGTCCCCAACCCTGTTCCTAAATATCTACCTGTATATTTTCATTTCAACCCTATTTTAGCACAGCTGATTCTGCTAATTAGCAGCTCAACAAGATCTCTAGCTGTTCAATGAGGTCTGCTTTGTTAGAGTTGGAGTGAAAATCTACAGGATGGTAGATCTCCAGGAACAGGGTTGGGGACCACTGCCCTAAATTGTATTGGTTTAAGTGTTACGTTCCACTCCCATCCTGTTGTTTCTCCGTGTTTTCCCTCTCCCCGTTTCGTGTTTGTCTCTCCATTGTCCGTGTTTTCCCCCGTGCTGCAGGCTGGGCGTGTTTCTCCCGTTTGTATTACTCTGTTACTCCACTCCTGTCCGCCTATCCCATTTCCCCGTTGTCGCATGCATTCCACACTCTTCATTCTGCTAATCACTCTTGCATACATTCGCACGCGGCACATAATTGATACCAATTAAATGTTGTATTTAGTCACCCGGTGTTCTCTGTCCTTTGCCAGTTCGTTAACGTTTGTAGTCTGAAACTTCTGGTCCTGTCTGGTTCTCTGTCTAGTCTTACAGTTTAGTTCTGTTCGGTGTTTATTCACTCTGCTGAACTGTTTAAATCCTCAGTCTGTCCAGTCTGAGTGGCAGTACCTGCTGTTCACTATTCTGTCTCGCTAACCACCTTGTCTACTTAAAGTCTGCCAGTCTGCAGTTGTCTGCATATCCCTGCCTGTGTTGCGGTCTCCAGCCTTCCACCTGACGTTCGTGCAAGCAGGCTTGGGCTTCTGCTATCACACCCTGCGGCGGTCCACGCTCACGCCGTGCTGCGGCTTTGCTGATGTGCTGACGCTCCTGCCTCTGCTGCCGCCCTGCCGTTGCCGTGCTGCCACTGCCGCTGCCCTGTTGCCACGCCGGCGTCCTGCCCAGGACTCCGCTGCATTGTCCTGCTCTACCGCTCCCGCTCATACCCTGCTCCAAACCACCCGGTTACCTGTTGCCATTATCACCCCTGACTTTCCCTACTCCCTCTGCTCCTGCACATTCATTACTGTCCTGTCTGTCCAGTCCAGTTCCGGCTTGGAACGATTCCAGTGTGACCCATCAAGTCCAGTTCCGGCTTGGAGCAATTCTGAGGTCCCGGTGAAGTCCAGTTCCCGGCTGGGAACTTTAACTGTCATTGCCTTTTTTCCCTTATGCTCAGGACTGCCCTGAGCTTAAATAAATATTCATTTTTGCATTCCTGCCTCCTTGTCATTGCATTTGGGTTCTGTCCTATTCCGGGGTCATAACATTAAGTATACACATTATGAAAATACTAAACTGATATCCAAATACAGTATGTTCCAATTTAGCAGTAAATTGACAGCGTTCTTGAGGGCATCATAGTACTCTATTTTTACCATTTAAAAAAAAAAAAAAATTTTTAATTCTCTGATGCACCGTAATTCTACAGTTGCAGTGTATCTCAGAGAATTCCAAGTAACACACTTGCTTTTAAGCAACTAAAATGTTAAACAAAAATGAGTGCAGAAATGTTTTAAAATAGTTTATTCATTCACCCATTCAAAAAGGACAAAAGGCCATACAAACACCACAGTTGATGTAATTCTAACAATAACTTTGATCATCGCAGTCACTTATACACACTTATTGTGATTGCTGGCTTTTTGACACTACAGTTGTTGCCATGTGTTGAAAAATGAGTGCTATGCCATTTTGAGGTCCAAAATTATGAAATTACAAAATGACAACTATGAAATCCCATAAATGCCAAATGTTTGCGCACTGCATAGTTTAACTCTGAAGACAGTGATTGAGGCACAAGCAAAGTACAATAACTCCTATCCACTGGAATGAATGAATGGAGTCTTCAGAACAAATGCAGGTCAGACAAAGTGTTAGAAAACTCTGGTTATCTTTGCGTCTTTACATTTCAAACAGACTTAAGGTTATTTTTAATACACAATTTATATTTAACTGCCTTTCTTGGAATTTCACTCCAACAGCCTAAAATAACACTGCATATTTTAAGTTCTAAGTGCTCTACTAGTAAACAAACAAACAAAAAATACATTACCAAACAGCTGTACATTTTAGAAAATGAAATGTGTGCTAATCATGATCCACGTTAATGGCGGTGCCTATATTCATAAGCAGTGGTGGAAATGGGGCAGAAAAGTGGTTCTGGGAGTGAATTAGGGAGCTGGAACCTCATTCTTGGTTCAAACTGCTGTGAGTTTATTGATTTTCATGATATTTATTCTTGCTCATATCTGCGCTGGCTAAATGTTGCACAGCAAACAATTGCCCCAGACGGTTACTTTCAATTAGGTGCAGAGTATACGCTCCAACACTTACAGTCCAAGCCCCACAGAGCAACAGGAGGCACAATTGTCATAATGACAACTGGTAACCTTTAGGTATCTGGTGTGCAACAAGATTAGCATTTTTATTTATTTTTTTATTTAAAAAAAAAAAATGGAACACCCATATTTGTCATTGTAGTATTGCAAATGTTAAATCAGTTTAATCTGCACCCTGAAATACCTTGCTTGGAATACTTCATTGCTTTAATTATTGCATACCCACCACTGCTTATAAGTACAACACATGCATCCTCCATAAGTGTGACAATATATGTTTAGGGATCTGTCGAACATATTTCTTCAGATCCAAAAGTGAATGACATTCCACAATGAAATTGGTTTGCCATTTGTTCACAAAAATTATCTGCATACAGTCAGATAAGAGAAGTTGGTATTAAGTAAATATTAAAAGCAAACAAGTGCTAACATACATGTGGATTAATATAATGTGGCCCATAACCTCAATTTTAGATAAAAGTTAAAAAGTGAGTCAATGTCACAATCTGTTTCTACATGTCCCAAAAGAAGAAAATTAATTTGAAAACACAGGCTTTGCTTTCCGTTTGAATCCGTAACTGTCAGGTGTAAGAGTCTGCATTATTGATGTCACGTAGTTTAAAATGGAGGCCAATAAACTACATTTCCCAGCAGTCTTTTGATCATATTCAGCAAAGAATGGTATTTTTTCCCCCACAATGTCCATGATACAGTGACACTTAGAAACACAAGCAGAACTTGCTTGTATGCAATACACAATACATTGGGATGAAAAAGAATACCTGTCAGACCAGGAAGCCAAGATTATATTTTAAGCCAGTTCATGTACGATAACTATGTAATTTCATCTGTTGGGAAAATAATTATTATCTCTTATTGGTGGACATATCTGAAAGGCACAGACAGTATATACTCCACTGTAATAACATATTTTAATAAAGGATACACAATCTCTTAAATTAAGCCTCTTTTTTTAAAAAGATGGGTTTTCCCATCTTATAATGACGTAATTATTCTCATATGTTCTTACAATAACACCCTGAATCAGAAATGCCCTTTTTTAAAGTATAGCTGTAGTTTACCCTTCTTTGTTTCATTAGGTGATATCAGAGTTGAGCATGTTGAGAAAGTGCAATGCGGTTCTCAGTGCAATGTAATTGGCTGGTCCAATTTTTTAGTTACCTCGAGCAGAATCTACCTTTATCAACAAAACAGTATACGGATTCACTAGCATTATAATGAAATTAAAGGATTGCCTGGCAAGCTCTTTCAGGAGCAAATGCAATACAGCTGGCCTTGTATTTTAGGTCGCACAAGCTGGAACCCCTGGTACTAGAACACTACATCTTATATCTCCTGAATTCTCAATCAGTTCCAATTGCAGTCATCATACGTCCTTTGAAATATCAATACAATACAATTCTCACCTCAAACACTCTGAACACGCTCCTCGCTGCCGTAAATCATTAAAAGGGATTAATGCATATCACCCTGTGTGCATACGCCAAGATGGAATGAGAAATTCAATTATGAATATGCGTACTACAAAAAAGGACAACAAAGATTTGGCACTGACACGTGAAGGCTACAATCTCACCTGAGCTTACTCTACTTTAAAAGTCCAACTTTTGAATGCCTACGAGACAGTGACACTTGCTTCAGACGGTCACGCTGAGTTCATTCACCATTCAAAATTCAGTTATCACGCGTACAAGGAAAGCAGTGTTGCACGCACGGACTAGGAAACAGTACGTTAGCCATCGTGGCTAATCCTCATTCCCCAAACACTCAGGTCTGGCGCACATCAAAAGGCCCCACTTTGGTGACGCAAATGAAAGTTTGCAAAACACAAGGTCCAATCGACGAATGCAGACCAGAGAGAGGCGGGTTCGGATCAATTTGGTATTTTAATGATGCTGGTGCACATGGTGCAAGTGGCACCACTGATTTATAAAAAAAATTAAATGAAAAAAAAAACTGAGAAGGAAGTGTGACAAAAGCGTGACTGACCAGTTAGGGCACGTGGCTCAGTCCTTTTAAATGACGGCGAGCACCATTGCCGCCGTGAATATTTATTTTCACACTATTGGTGCAGCGCTCTGTCACGGGACACCACTCATAGGGGGAAGCACAGATTGCTCATGCACATAAGCTTTGGCTCAATATAGAAAGCTTGTATTCCATGAAATTATTAAAGGGATTTGTGAAGGATTTGTATAGCTAACCATTTAAAATGTAGCCACACGCATACGACATCGACCTTACGTGGTATTGCAGATTCAGTTTGACTGATATCTCTGCACCATTGTAGATCTTCACCCTCTATGCAAGGTTGCAACATTGTATTGACCTAATTATTGCCATATACCTTGTCTAAGTATAATTGCACTTACATATTTATGTAATTGACTGATCTTTTTTTGTTTTTTTTTAAAGCCAGCCCTACTCTTTCCCAGTCAATACAAGCACAAAAAAGCCATGAGGAAATTAGGACTGGTGAAGCAATCGGTGCCACTCAAAAATACATACAATACTACAGCAACACACTGCTTTTGATTGTATCTTCACACCCACAAATCAGGGCCCCTTTTGGTACAAATCATAATTTCACAATAATTAAAAAGCATGGTTGCCACACTCAAGGTTGACACAGCCTAGAATCCAGGAATGCTCAAATATCTTTCAAGGAATACCAATCACTTGACTGAGGCACAAATGTCTGGTGAAATTTCACATGGGGGCAGTCACAGACGTGCTTCCTACACTTAAAGGTTGTATCAGCGATTTTGGGTGACGTCACTTCTGAAGCGAAATCCCAAACAAACAGAGCCAGCTCCAGCTCAGAACCAATTATGTTATGTTTTAAAAAATAGTGTTCAAGCATCCAGAATTATAACCACGTTAATAACGTTTGTAAGAAACCAAACCGTTTGTAAATCCGTCAAGATTTCAGCGAGATAAGAGTATTAGCGTATTAGTATCACCCACCCCTTGTCGGTGATTGGTTGGAATACTGTTTATTTTGGTTTTGAGTGGTTGGTAGTACCATTTGTTTTTGTGTACGATCTCGGAGCATAGGCTGCCTACAGAGACGCGGTTTTTTGACGGCCTGCTTATGGGGCGGGCAGCTAGCGGATCGTGAGGAAAAATCAGATGAATGTGATCATTTATGTTTCGACCCAAAATCGCTGATACAACCTTTAAGGCTGCCGCAACCATGAATCTGTCAGCGCTACAATGCTTTTGAAATGGTACTTTAATCAATGCCTAGCTACGTACACAACATACGTTAGAATACACACCGGTAAAGAGCTTCTGTTTTGAGTATTAAATTCTTACCAAAGTGCTTTACAGGCGTTAAAACATATGACTTTAATTCTACCGACAGTCATAAAGAAAAGCTAGCCTAAATATGTAAAGAAAATTCGAAAAAGGAATATCTACGCATAAGCGATTCATTATTGGTGATGTAAAGTCTGGAAACAATAATACAATATGTGAGGACAGAATTGGAGAGCCTGTAGAAAATAGCGAAACATAGTAAATTTGACCGTCCCACTGGACATTTTCACGAGGGATGGGAATCCAGGGAAACAAAGTGGTTAAGTACACAGTTTAACAGGGGAATGGAGGGGGGGGTGGCTATCTACCGTGAAAGACACAGTGAGGCATTGTGGAAGACCCGGATCGATCGATAGAGCCTAGAGGAAGAAGCATTGTTCATGCTCTGGTAAACAAAAGATTTCAGGAGATTTGGACCAGGACTCCTCACCCCGCGCCCCCCGTCCCGAGAACCGAGAACACAAACAGATATGAAAGTTCACCAGATAGGTCTGTGGATTGCTATTTATCGTGAGGGCAAAAGGAGTGAATGCAGAGTTCTGTCATCCACTGGCTTTACCCACACTGATACGCCTTTAGGGGTCAGGAGCCATTGTCCTGCCGCAAGGCCTCAGCTCTGTTACTCTGTTACTGTAGATGTGCGGGATTCTAGGGAGGCCTGTGCTGACCGTATATCAATGGATAAACAGTAACCAACTGCATACTGAACGACCGAAATTCTGAAACGTGGACTTATTGCTGAAATCTATTTTTTTAGAGAACAGCAAACCTTAGTCTTGCCTCAGATTTTAAAAACATATCCACCGTCTTATAGAGAGCTTTGCTGTGCATTAGCCTATTCCTCATAATAATAATAATAATAATAATAACAATAACAATACTACATTAATAATTATATCCCTTCAGGATGGTATACTTTAGCATTGGGCATCATGTTCTCTTACCACTGCTTTCAGTTGATTTAATAGAAATGAAACAACACAGCAAATTAGCATTTTGTAGAAAGAGCCACTCTGAAATGGATGACAGCTGGAGCCAGCTTTCACCCCAGCGACTGCTACACATCTCAGCGCGAGCTTAAAAAGCAATCGATTCCGCCGCCCTCGCCAAAGTAAGCTGGGTGCCTTTGCTCGGACAGCGCTGTGTTTGCCAATGTCTAGGGGCACGGGCAGAAATAAGCCCACTATTTACCTTCGGCCCCCGCAAATCTGGGAATGGGGCCAGTGCTATTTTTGTATTGCCTTCCTGGACATTTGCAGGGATCAGAGGTGTCTGTCAAAAAAAAAAAAACCGCCAATCTCAAGGCAGGAACAAACAAATGGGCCGGGGCGTTTCTGTAATACAGCATTCCTGTAGGATGAGGCAGGAACAGACCTGCTAAAATGTGCTGTTCTTGAGGGATTTGCTTATAGATCAGAACAGATATTGCCACTTCTTGCCTACACAGGGCGGGAGGGTGGGGTGGGGGGTGGGGGGGGGGGGGGGGGGTCCTGGTATTCAGGAGGTCTCACAGTGACCACCCCCCCATTTTTTTTATCCACACAAACCCTTTTTGCCTATGCCATGTGGAATTTCTCTCTCGTTCCTGAGTTCACCTGAGCAAGCCTCAGTTTGCTGAGGTGTCTTGAAGCAGAACTGTCTCGTCTCAGGTCTAAAGCACAGCGTTCTCACAACGTTGCCGGAACACTGGTGAAGAACAGTGTCTTTGCATGGCAACAGCGTTAAGGCAACGTACTGAGAATACTGGCTCCCAGTCCTATAAAAATTTTGCGGGGTTTATGGGGGTTATTGGGGGATGGTTTGGGGGGGGGGGGGGGGGGGGGGGGGTTTGGTAGGAGGGATGGGGTGGGGCGGGGGGGGGGGGGCATGGTCAGCTTTTGCTGAATAAATACTGCTCTCTGCAGGTTGGGTTACATTTCCAGGTATTATCTAATACAGTACACGTTTTTCAGTGTGGACGGAATGGGCGGGGAGACGAGAGAAGTGCCCGCCCGCCTTCCCTCCTCGGCCCGGCAGATAGAGCCGTTACACCGTGTCTTCCGCCATTTTGGACACGGCGACTGCGGACAGAGGCATGGTCACGTCGCTTTCGGGGTCCCTCGCCGCATTGTCCAGGTTGGCGGTGTCCTCCTTGGCCTCCGCCTTGGCCTTCCTCTCCTCCTGCTTCTTTTCCTTGTCCAGCATACGGTAGTTTATGCCCAATGCCCACGAACAGGAAGACGCTGGCGATGATCAGGATGACTCCGCAGCCCTGGTACGTGTACCTGTAGTCGTGGTAGATGTCATTCAACCTGCCTGTGGATGACAAAAAACAAGGCAGACCAATGAATGTGTGTCATACCTGCGGGTGGGAGGGTTACGGAGCCTCTGGCGGCTTTGACACCGTGGCTACGGAACCGGACGCCGCGGTAACAGAGCTGACCGTAACAGAAATGACTGTAACTGACATGTGGGGAGGAAGTACGGCGCCATGGTTACAGGTAGCGCGTAACCGAAGTGTGGGGTGGCAGTGGCACGGTCAGAATGAGATACCAGACTGTGAGGCGCGCACACACACACACTGGCGCCCAGTGTTTTAGCAGGATGAGCCAACCCAGTTGCCCCAGGAAATGTTATTTGAAATGAACCCTGGGAAAGTGTTTGGTTGGAAACAGCGAGCAATCACAAGGCACATAAAAGTTTCATTAACTTCAAAAGAGTTCACTTAACTCTCACAGTTTCTTCATACAAACATAGTCTTATCAGATTTCAATGTACCCTAATCAAATTTGACTGAAAAATGAACATTCTGCAATCCAGATGGTTCCTTCAATGCTGATTAATGAATAGCTTGGTACGGGCAACTAAGAACATTTCCTGTCTTAACTAGACCCACCCAAACACACACACACACACACACACACACACACACACACACACACACACACACACACACAGAACAACTGGGTGAAATATGCACACACACTAGGGTTGGGCCAAGATCTTGTAATACCATATACTGCGGTATATATAAGCAAAATAATACTGATGGTGTTATATCAATACCATCCAAGTACCGTTAGTGCACCATTTTATGAGTGCTATTTTGAATGAACTTTAATCAACTTTAATTGAATAAAATGAATAAACTTTAATTAATCTCTTCGTAAAGTACCGCTGCTGTTTATGACCATAACATTGCAATACACAAAGTGTAAGTGATGTTGTGGGATCAAATTACTATTAATATATTAACAAGTAAACCTATTGGCTAGCACATTTGCCAGGAGAAAACAGACAAGATGGAGGCCCACAATTTGGTTGGCAAAAGAAAATGTACCGGTCCCAGTGTGGCAGTGTGTTGGCGTTGTAAAGGGAAACAGTAAAGATTCAAATGAGGTTATCTGCCAACTCTGGTGATGATAAAGGAAGGCATCACTTTATGACAAAGGAAGGCAACACAGATTCCTGTGTGCACTGGTGAGTTTATCATCCTACTCAGTCTGAGCATCAGCAAAATAAATTATGAATAGTTGAACTACAATCGTGTTTTACAACATTTTTCCGTTGTTATACAGCGGTATACATTAATGGCGTGGTATTTTTCAATGATGGTGCGACGGTGTGAAAACCTAGGTACGGCCCAACCCTAACACGTACACACACGTGTACACACACACAGACACACACACGTACATACACACAGTCATCTCCTGCTCTCGCAGTGGCTCTGAGAGGAGTTGAGGGATCGGTGATGGGAGGGGGACTCACCCAGCAGGGGGGGGCCCAGCAGGACGGGGCCACACTCCACGATGGTGACCAGGCCCACGGCGCTGGAGAACCTCTGGGCCCCCACCAGGTCCATGAGCGTCTCGAAGAGCACCGAGCTGAGCCAGCCGAAGGCGAAGCCGAAGAACATGGCGTAAATCACGAAGCCCGTGTAGTCGACGGATATCGGGGCCAGCACGTGGCACACGCCGTTGTACAGAACAGAGGCGGCGAAGAAGTACTGGATCCTGGGCCTGATCCGCCGAGTGTTCGCCACCAGGCCCATGGACGGCCTGGCCACCATGTCCACGAAGGCCAGCACCGACAGCAGAAAGGCCGCCTTCTCCTTGGAGATGTCCTTGCTCTTGGCGTAGTTGCTGAGGAAGACCAGGGGGGCGAAGAGGCCGAAGAACATGATGACATTGCCCAGCAGGTAGAGGAGGAAGCCGCGGTGCATGAAGAGGGTGAGGTCGATCACAGCGTTGATCCTCTGCATCCGCGTCCTCTGGGGCTCAGCAGGGGCCCTGGCCGCTTTGCCCACCTGCTGGGGGGGTGGGGGCAGCGGCTTGGGCCCGATGGGGCGCATCAGGGACCCCGCCACGCAGCAGTTGAGCAGCAGACCCCCCAGGATGAGGAAGCTGCCGCGCCAGCCAAACTGGTCGAAGAACCAGCTGTTGAGGGGCGCCAGTGTGGACAAGAAGACGGGGCTGCCCGCCATGGCGATGCCGTTGGCGATCGGGCGCCTCATGTAGAAGTACTTTCCGATCATGGTCAGGGCGGGGTTGAGGTTGAAGGCCAGGCCCAGACCTGGAGACGACCAAAACAAGGGGGGGGGGGGGAATAAATACATAAATAAAACTCACACCGTAGAAATATTCATGGACTGAAATGCTCCTGGTAACCACACAACAGGAAGGCTGGAGATGACATCTGAGCTGACATCTGAGCTCCTAATAACTCATAGCTCCTAATAGCTCCTAAGTCTGGTATACCTGCTTACGTGGAGGAAATCTGTGATTCAGATCCCAAGTGCTGACTGGATGCCAGGGATAGAGGTTTTAAGTGGAGCAATACTCTGATTAATGAGATCACAGCATCCCGGGTACCGTTACAGGGGTTCTGTGAGTTCGCTGTGTGGTCCGTCGTGGTCTGAAGGCACGCCTCTTCAGACTCCGCATTGACTGACCTAGTACCATTTTCACATAGCACTTCTTTCTTGTTCCTGTTCTTAATTCTTGTTTGTGATTTTGTAGTTTATCGTGTCTTACTGACTTACTGCATGTACTATACTCAATGGGCCTCATTCACCAATCACTCTACAAACAAATTTGTTCTTATGACTTTCTTTAAAACGTTTTTACAAACATTTTGGGATTAACTCATGTTTGCGTTCTGGGTTTCTGTTCTACCAAAGAAAAAATCCCAAGTAAGAAAACATTGGTGAATGCCAGAATGTTCATAAAAACATTTTAAAGAAAGTCTTAAGACCAAATTTGTTCGTAGAATGGTTGGTGAATGAGGCCCAATGTTCACGTCTATGGATAGCTGCTACGTTATGATAGATATTTGCTTTATCTGACCTGTTTTGTCGTTGATTCAATGTCGGTATGCACTTATTGTACATCGCTTTGGATAAAAGCCTCTGCCAAATGAATGCAATGTAAAGTATGTAGGACCCTCACATCCACGCTATAGTACGCACATACCTCCCACCACTCCCACGCAGAAGTACAACCCCTGCACTGTGTTGCAGAATGAGGCCGCCACCAATCCGCAGCCAGACAGGCACCCCCCGATCATCATGATTGGACGGCTGCCGTACTTATTCACCAGGATGCTGCTTAATGGTCCTGAGGAGAAACGGAGAGCAGGAAGAGAGAGGGAAAGCCAGGGTGAGTCACGACATGTGTAACACAGGCAAGTAGAATCCCTTTAACAATCCTGCCTTCATAAGCACTGTCTTCTCTAAGAATGAATAGTCTCTTACCTGCATTCATGGTTTATATGAATTTACCAGGCAAGCCCGTGTCAGAAATGTCACACACTGCAAAGTGGTATTTAAGTGTATTTATTAATCTTTATGTTACTGTATACACATTTGTTTAAGGTTTCCATGTGTTGCTTCCCGTAATGATAAGATACAACCCTAGACTGTTGCAGTTTTCATGAATAATGTTGTTGCAGTAACGTTCCTTGCATCCATGACTGTGCAAAGTGGAGTTGTGCAATAACTGCCACATCGTTTCCCTTCCGGCCCC
The DNA here is from genome assembly GCA_029718625.1 of Synaphobranchus kaupii. Lineage (NCBI taxonomy): Eukaryota > Metazoa > Chordata > Actinopteri > Anguilliformes > Synaphobranchidae > Synaphobranchus > Synaphobranchus kaupii. Next base: position 95,935,951 of record CM056378.1, on the reverse strand, counting down.
AAGTCGCGCTTTCAACTTTCTGCCACCAGGTGGAGCCCTCACCACAGGTGCGGACAGAACAGCGTTGCCGAGGGGGGATCCGCTCTGCAAGTTTCTGAGAAGCCGCCGTTAAACACTGCTCTCGCACGGTCCCCCCTGAACCGAGCTTTACTGATAAACCAACCTTAAACAAAAGCGCTCTGTCTATCACCGAAGAGGCATGGAACCGGGCTCTCCGGGAGCCGCTCCCCGTTTCGCTCATTAAAATCATTCGCATAATTTCGTTTTGGAGGACACTTTTCTTCCCCAACCCTCCCCACCCCCCACTCCCCCCGCCCCCCCGAGCGACACCGAGAACGTTAATGAGCGTTTTTTATTTATTCTTTTTTCCTGTGTCTGCACCCCCCCTCCCCTATGAGATAGAGCGTCTCTGCCTCCAATACCCAGCGGTAGGGAGGAGCAGAGAGGAGAGCACGGTCTGTGAGGATGAAGGCGGAACACGTGGCTTCATTTTACCGGGGGAAAGGCGAGGGAGAGAGGAAGGGGGGTGGGGTAACAATGGCAGGTGGCAGGGGAGAGACGTTCTCAAGGATGCGGCGTTCCCGGAGACGCGGGGAAGGGGATCGGGCGGGGGCGGGAAAGGGGGGGGGCGGAGCGGAGCCGTCTTGTGTCTGGTCTCACGGGCTCCAGCGCCACTGTGGCGGCTCTCAGGTCTCTGCCCTCCCTTCTGGCCCGGGGCGCCCGTACCCGCAGACGATCTGACAGCCTGCCATTTTGTGGAGGTGACGGAACAATGCCGCCTCTGCTCTCTTTAGGTTCGGGGACGGCGCGACGCGAACGGCCTGCCGGTCGTTTTCAGCCCCCTCGCGAGGACGTGATTCCCGCTGTAGAGGACGGCCGGGACCCGTGTGCCAGCCGTCGGCCTTGGCGGCTTGCCTCTCGCGTGAGTGACGGCCCTCATTATGTAACCCTGGAGCACGTTATCCGCATGACAGTGTGAGTCACCGTAAGGCCCTTCTTGTGTAACCCGACCTGGCGGCCTCCCAGAGCGACGGACGGGGACAGATGAGGACGAGGAGGACCACAAACATCTTGTGATGGGGATGGGGGTGGGTTTATCTTCCGTAGGGGGATGAAATATCAGGGCTCAGCTCTTTGTGCACTGCTTCTTGCCTCTGGCCGCTTGGCTGAGAGGAGCTGGTTAGGGGATCCTCTTTAGTGGGGGGTAAAGGGACATTTGGGGGGGGGGGGGGTAAAGGATGTGATCCTTCCCGCCAATCTTTGCCAAGTGACCATTAGCTGGGGCCAAAGTGTAACTGTTACACAGGCTGATGCGTCCTTCACAGCAGTGTGTGTGTGTGTGTGTGAGTGCATGTGTGTGTGTGCGCATGTGTATGACTGTGTGTGTATGCGTTTGAATGCGTGTATTTGTGTGTGTGCGCATGTGTATGACTGGGTGTGTGTGTGTGTGTGCGCGTGTGTGTGGGTGAGTGAATGCGTGTAAGTTTGTATGTGTGTGAGTCACTGTTTAAGTGTTGGGAAAGACATCTTCGCACTGAAACCTGTACTCCCCTGTCCTACTCTTCAGAATGTCCTCTGAGGGTTGCCACAACCCGTCTTGTAAATCCCCCCGTTTCTCGCTTGCATTTCATCCTCATGTTTCAATGACTGCGATCTCGCCACCGATCGGACAGAACCCGGGGTGTGTTTGTGCAATGGTGTGATCGAAAAACATCTCAAGAAATCCGCCCGAATCCATCCCGCTAGGAATTAACGTCTACGGCTGCAAGGCTTTCTGGTAAGCGTACAACCTGAACAAACTTGTTCATTCTGCAGTGCAAGGTGATTACAGTGCTTAAGGGCTGGGTTTATACTGGCTTTTATGATACCGCATACTTACAACCTGTCTCACGCACAGCAATCATTAGGATCTGGAGAGGAATTAGAAGTGAAAGGTTGGAGTTACTGTTGAGAAACAGTACTGTTATCCAATTCACCCCACTAAAAGAAGCTCATAATCATCATCATCTCTCTCTCTCCTATAAAGCCTATAAATACCTAGCTGGTGTCTAACATTTCACAGTGTAAATATTGGTGTGTTTCTTAATTTGCCAGCTAGGTGGCTCCATCTCATATGTACGATTTAATACCAAACACGATACCACCTATGTGTTCTTGTGCATGCGAGTCAGCAAGAGAGATTTAATTCAATCAAATAGATGACTTTTTTCCGGACACATTTGACAGCCACAGCCCGCACATAGACACACACACACACACACGTATGCAAGCATACACACACAGCTATAAGTACATGTGCGAAGGCTCACAGTCACTGTGAAACAGCTGTAAGGTTGCATTAATATCCTGGTTTCAGGGGTCAGTCAGTGTTAATACAATAGCCACATTTCCATAGCCATGCTAAATCCAGGTGAGGTGTGCCAGGGCTTCTCATCAGGCCAGCTGGGGTAAAGGGGCATGGCTAAGGGATATCTTATCACAGATAGCTTTTCATCACAATATGAATGTCAGTGGCCATCTTCCAATGGAAGAATGCCTTTAATGACAAGTAGCTGTTTTATGGGTGGGATTTAGAGCATCGTTGGCATCTCAGAGTTCTATTCAGGTCATTCTGAATGTTAGGAGGCGGTCCTTAGCCATGATGGGAGGGGGCGGAATGTATTGTGGCAATGCTTTGTTCTCAACTTTCAGTATCCAACAAAGTGTTCATTTTTTCAATACTGACACACTCTTCCAGTTACTATGTTTAACAAAAAATATGGAGTTAGAATATAAAAGATATTATTATTATTATTATTATTATTATTATTATTAATAACAACAATAATATAACATGAATTATTGTTCATAATATTATTGTGAAGAAGACTTAATTAAATGCCTCCCCTGCAGTGAGACTGTATGCTCTTGTCGGAGCTGTCACTGCAGCTATCAGTGTTTACAGGTGCTAACATATTCAAATGAATATGAGCAGATCTCTGCTTGCCTACAAGATACAGTGCATCCGGAAAGTATTCACAGCGCTTCACTTTTTCCACATTTTGTTCTGTTACAGCCTTATTCCAAAATTGATTAAATTCATTTTTTCCCTCAAAATTCTACACACAACACCCCATAATGACAATGTGAAAAAAGTTTTTTTGATTTTTGCAAATTTATTAAAAATAAAAAAATAAAATTTCTCATTTACATAAGTATTCATACCCTTTGCTTTAACGTATTTTTTAAGTATCATATTTCATATTTGGTCACATATCCTTTACATGCTGTTACATCCTGAAGTCTGTGACCATCAACATCAAAAAACTGTCGATATCTTATTTTCAGGTACTGTTACAAGCGATACTATAACCTCTCTGCATTTGAATGGATCTCTATGGAAATTGGGGGGTGAGACTAGATTCAGCTGTAAATTACACTGGTACAGTATGGAACACATGGCTGGCTAAATGGCTGTAAGTTATCAAGGGTCTGAGCTATCAAACGAGCCCCAAACCATCACTCTGTTGCCAGATATGGAGTAGATGTGGATGGATCACTTTAAGGGTTGTTTCTCCTGACTTTTTTCCCCATAGAGTTCTATAGGAAAATGAGTCCGGAGAAATAACCCTTGCAGTGATCCATCCACATCTACTCCATATCTGGCAACAGAGTGATGGTTTGGGGCTCGTTTGATAGCTCAGACCCTTGATAACTTACAGCCATTTAGCCAGCCATGTGTTCCATACTGTACCAGTGTAATTTACAGCTGAATCTAGTCTCACCCCCCAATTTCCATAGAGATCCATTCAAATGCAGAGAGGTTATAGTATCGCTTGTAACAGTACCTGAAAATAAGATATCGACAGTTTTTTGATGTTGATGGTGACAGACTTCAGGAAGTAACAGAATGTAAAGGATATGCAACCAAATATGAAATATGATACTTTAAAAATACGTTAAAGCAAAGGGTATGAATACTTATGTAAATGAGAAATTTTATTTTTTTATTTTTAATAAATTTGCAAAAATCTAAAAAAAACTTTTTTCACATTGTCATTATGGGATGTTGTGTGTAGAATTTTGAGGGAAAAAATAAATTTAATCAATTTTGGAATAAGGCTGTAACAGAACAAAATGTGGAAAAAGTGAAGCGCTGTGAATACTTTCCGGATGCACTGTATCTTGAGCTGGACGGAAAACCATGGCCTAAAGATGCTACACTTCCCAGCAAAGTCCTTCCCCCCCGTTTGACCTTTCGCTTACCCTGGACGACACGCCTTCATCCGCTATGAATCCCGTACTTTCCCTCTCTAAGAGTATCACAGCGGTATGCCAGACTTGCATCTGGAGAATCTGCCCCTTCCTCACCACAGTCCAGGCACGAGCCATTTCCTGTCTGGACTACCGCAAATGTCTCCTCACTGGTCTCCCTGCCTCCGCCATTAGACCGCTGCAGGTCATCCAGAAAGCTGATGCGCACCTGATCTACTGCAACTTCCCCAGAGTCAGCCACGTCACTCCTCTTATCATCTCCCTCCACTGACTACTTATATCGACTCACGTCAAAGTATGACAGCGATGGCCATAGAAACCTCAGAATCAGGAGCACATCCAAATCAGGAGGTATAACTGATGCGCTCAACAGACATGCTCAGTTGTGTCCTTGGAGTCGCATGTACAACATCGAAGGCTACGTCAAAGCCTTAAAGTTAAGTGAATGTATGCGAAATAGCACACAAAAATATGATGTAGGCCAGAATAAATAATTTAAAAAAATAATATCTTTGTGTGGTAAGAAAAAAATATTAGACCACAGAAAAAAAAAAATAAGTTAATTCACAGAGTTAACTTCAATATATGAGTGGAAGTATTTTCAGTTTGCTGTCAAAAATGAATGAAGCCCCATGGGGAAACTAGCTTTTTGAGCGCAAATTACAGATATCAGCACAGGGCGAAATTATATCCGGTGCTGAGGTTGAGAGCCGAAAGTTGGGCCCTTGGGTGATAGCCTAGCAGGGACCGCTCCTTTATTTCTTCAAAAGGTCCTACACGCCAGCCAGTCCTGTCCACGTCTGCAAACTTTGGGTGCCTGGCCACTCCACCACTGCAGGCCTGTACTTTCAGGTCACGCCTCCTGTCTGTTCTGGCCCCCCGGTGGTGGAATGAGCTATTTCGGTCAGGAGAGCAGAAACCCTGCCCATCTTCTGACGCAGGCTGAAGACCCACCTCTGAACCTCTTTAGGCATTCTCTTTCTTTTTGGACTTCCTTTTAGGATAATTATGTTGTAAGTATAGCTCTGTAAAGATCAGCTAGCTGTAAAGTGGTGATTACTTTTGTTTACCATTCTAACTGCTGGTTTATTTGGATATGCTCACAGCTAATGGTTATAAATGGGCCGTCTGTAGCTTCTAGGAGATGCCACACTTTTGTATTCCTGAGACTAACACTGATGGTTCTCCACTTTTGTAAGTCGCTCTGGATGAGAGCGTCTGCTAAGCAATTGTAAGGTAATGTAATTAAGCCAGACCTTCCTCCATTTGAGAGGTGTGGGGAAACATGGTATGTCAGCATTTTAACTCACAATGAGTGGCCTGTTTGTTCTCTTTGTGCTTTGTCCAACGGGATAAAAAAAAAGATTTAAAAAAGCTGGCGCAAACACATGGAGGCAGGCCAGCACAAAGCTAATGAGGAACCACGGGCTAACCCATGGCTAATGAGCTTAATTTGGATACAATGGTGCTACACCTCATTCTGTCCCTCTCTGGACTTCAGTTCTGCTTAATCAGGAGACGTGAAGGGCACTGTAATCAATGGCCACCAACCCGCAGATTCAGTAAAGGTACAGCTGCAGAAGAGTGTCTTTTAATGAGCCGAGCTGCTACTAGCAGGAAGAGCCTACATGTAGTGAACTAAAAAATAGAAATAACGGTATTCCAAAGGGTTCCGGTAGTTCTGTAAAGATATGGGGTGCATTTTCTGACATGGTTTTGGCGCCCTTATAAGGCAAGATCAATATCAATTGTTACTTAATGGTACCCAGTTGTCATCTTTACCTCAAGCATTTCTTACCTGCTGAAAAGGTTGTTTTTCAATATGACAAAAAATGCCCTTTTCTAGAGAGCATGAGGAGGTGAGTACTCAGCCAGTGGCTTCATGAGCATGACCCTGACATTGTCCATGCCAGATGTCAACCCAGTGGGATATTCCTTAACAAGGCCTGAAACTGCGTTTTCCATTTCCATCAGCTAGGTGCAAATTGACTGGCTTTCTAGTGGAAGAGTGGTGTCATATTCTTCCTGTATAATACCACAAGTATGCATGCTGTACTGGCCACATTGCAGTCCGAAAGTATTTGTTGTTTTGGTTCTGTACTCCAGCACACAAAAAAATGTTTCGCTGTCCACCTTTTGGATTGCACTGAATGTTGGCCCAACACCCCCTTAAGTTACTTTACATTCCTCTTTATGGTTTTTTGTTCAGTTCCAGGGAGTAGGACAAGGAGACTGCCCCATTTATGTGGTTAAAATTTGTATGTTTTAGTGCCGCGGTGGCGCAGCGGTCTTAGGCGCAGACGTTCGATCCCCGGTCCTGCCAGATCCGAGTATGGCCGGTGCCTTGAAGAAGCGGCAATTGGCAGTCACTCCCGGGGTGGGGGGAGGACTCGTGGGGGAGAATCGTCACATACAAAATGGCCTCGGGTGAGCTGGAATCACGGCCTGGAGAGGGCTTGGCGACCTCTTTCCTACTACCGGCTGACAGTGTTGTAGCGACGAATTCTCAAGTGGTTGCTACACAGGAAATTGAATTAGATAGGGTACAATTGGCTACCAAATTGGGAGAAAATGGGGAAAAATCAGAAATAAAAACATATATCTTTTGGGCTCTTGTCCAGTTAGGACCTGTTTGGCACGGCATCGCGGCTCATTCTGTCCTCACTCAGTCACCGTATATAGCCCCATACACCCAGTTGTAATTTCAGGACAACAGGGAAGCAGGCCCAGTTTCCACCTAAGCCCACCGCGTCAGCTGGCTGTGAAACTGATTCGCGGCTCCTTTTATGGAATCCGGAATGTAGGACACTTCTCAGGCTGTCAAGGTTATGGGTAAACGGCACGTTGGTTCGTTCTGAGGTCAATAAGGCTCTATAAACCAAAACAGTCCAGTAAAACTAAGCTGTGACCTTCCACGGAGCATGTGAAAATTTTACTTTAAAGCGTACTGATATGTACCTATTATAGAAGCTTGCTTTAGCAGTTCTGAACAGGTCTCATCTTCACTTTCTGTTATTTTTCCTTTCCTGAGAAACCCTTTGTCCTCTGGTTCCAACAAATCACCTCTGGCAACCACAGCAGAGCAAACTATACTATTTAGCAAATTCTGTAGTAACCCTAGAAGCTGTTTATACGGAAAAGGCGTTTTTCTTTTTCACTTTCATATATGCAAACTCTGATGTTTTAGCCTCTCCCAATCAAAAAAAAGAAAAAGATCACCGCGTTTTAAAGCGGCCAACCCTCGACCTGACACGCCTGCTAATTCGACATCGCCATGTGAACTGCGTTGGGAAGGAGGCTTCTTCTTTTTTTTTAATGTTCCTGTCCTGCCCTCAATGAACCGGCTTGACAAAAGCGGGGGATGGGGCGTTCAAAGTTAATCCTAGATCTGTGCTAACACGCAGACACAAATCAACCCTTTGGCTAAGAGCCTTCTGCTCTGCCCTCCCTCGCCAGGCCTGAAGGAGACAAGGTTGCTGGTGATTCATGCAAAGAAAAAGAAAATACATTTAAAAAAATAAAATAAACATGAAATTGCATTTCTCCCCATTCCTCCCGCCTTTGCCATAAAAAGGGCGGGCAGGCAGGCAGCCAGCGGCCAGGACGGACGGACGGACGGTTGGGGGGGGAGAGCGGAGATAACCTCTCAGAGGGAAGCGGGGCCACATCCTAAAACAAGAACCTTGACTCCACGGTGTCACACTGAGCATGTGTGAAAAGGGTCCAGCTCCAAATCCCATCCATCCATTTCCTGTCCCCCCCCTTTTAACTCACAAGTGGCCATGTTCCTTTAGACGGTTTGCGGGCTCTGAAGGCGGACGCCGACACGGAACAGTGGGGGACGACTGTGGAGCAGATGGGCATTTTTCATGCAAATTAGTGCAGTCTAATCCTCAATGCATTGTCAGGTTGAGCTGAATCAGGCGTGAAGGCCTGTAAAAAGTGACTATCCAAAATAATTTCTCCTGTAACAAAACAACAGACTGAGGAACTGAAATAACCTCAATGGACAATGACTCCAAACAGATTTTGCATTAATTGTTACGCACTTGTTTCAGAGGGAGACTCGGTGAGACCTCGATTAAGGCGGGTTTGTGGGGCCGCTAGGTGGCCATTAAGGCACAGTGTGTGGAAGGACCTCACGGCCTGATGCTAAATTGCACCAGTGCCGACTGTGGCCTACAGCTCCACTGGGAGGCGGATAATTAGCATCGCCCACTGAGGGAATGATTTTATTTGTTGGGATACTCGTGTCTAATCACATACTGCAACCCCCCGTTAAATCGGGCGCTCAAGGTGAATGAGGCGTCTGTTGAGCTATACCTCAAGCGTCTTCCTCCGACTGGACGTCCGCGAGTTTAAGCGGCCGAGTGAAAGGAAACGGCTTGACGTGACGTACGAGGAGGACGCCGCGCATTCCTCCCTGTGCTCTCTGGAATCGACACAGGGTGTCGCAGCAACCAAGACGCGTACAGATTGTGCCATTGCTTCCTGTGCCCTTTAGCTGCTTGGGGCTGTAAACAGGCGGCGGGCATTTTAGGACAGCTCACAGCCGAGGGGTAGCGCAGAGAAGGAAACGACGAGTCAAAAAAAAGAAATGTGTTTTCTCAGGGCGTTACACCAAATACAGACTTTGCAACCACAGCTTCACGACTTTGGTGTCACTGACTTTCATCCGCGGTGCTTGTCTAAAAAAAACCTAAGAGAAACAGAAAGTGGACCAGCAGGCCTACTGAAGGCTAGCGTAGCCTACGTCCAGTCTAAAAGAACAGGAAAATATCTCGTCTTGTGACTTCTCCCCTTTAAACGCTTTAACTGGACGATACGATTACAGAGTAACTGACTGAAAAAAAGTACTTGCTGTAACCTTTTTATTATTGAGGTAAGGTTGCGAAACCTCAATCCGTAGCACTGAGCTTCCTTTACAATTTCAGCGCTGTTGTGCAAAAACTATTTCTCGCTTAGCCCGTTAATAGCCGATGGCTCAAAAGGTTAACACAACCCTGTATGAGACATGAACCAGAAGCATGACAGGATGGTGCTGTCGTGCTGGGAGAATGGACCTGCCTCCTGTAAGCACCGCCCTTCCCCCTCCCACCCAGCTTTTTCTGGCTTTTCTCATTCTATTTATTTATTTATTTATTTATTTTTAAGTCTTGTGATCTCCAGCGTGCTCTGCCCGGCTTCCCATTTTCCAGGTCCAAAACATCACAGCCACGTTTGAGTTTCTATGAACCGTTTCTGTTCTGAACAGAGATAAGGTCCTTATTGCTTTTATCATTTAGTTACATGTACATTTAGGTATTTAGCAGGCATTATGCAGAGCAACTTACACAGCTCTGAATTTTTACATTCTATCAAACCTAGATATTTATTGAAGCAAGTCAGGTTAAGTGTCTTGATCAAAAATGCAATGGTAGTAGCACCATCTGCGTCGCAAGCCTAACTCCCTAATCAATCTACTACACTGTCAGCCTTAGCTATTTATTTTTTTAGTTTAAAAGGGAGAATTCATAGTAATCAGCATATCAGCAATTGCTCCAGCACACCATTTACCCATATTTTACCCATAGTCCCTCGGCATGAAAATGTATAGGAAGTGTGATAAAAATGCTAAAAATCACCAAATTAATTCATAAAATGAGAGTAACAATGCATATTTTGATTGGTGAATATACGTACTCAGGTTCACAAGAACTGAGGACATGAACAGTGCAAAGCACGTTCAAGGCCTTTACTGATAGTGCTGTAATCGTACTTCACATGCAGCTATCAGCGGCAGGACCTTCTTTCCCAAAGTGGCCCCAAGGGGGGGCCATGACAATCATGGGTTTCGCAACAGCAACCCCTCAGCCTCAGGAGACAGTTGAACAGATCAGTCTTTCACCTGCAACACGCATTAGCCGCAATGAAAAGAGAAAAACAACATTCCTGACTCTGACGAGCCCCACTGAGTCCAGTTATGGCCTCCTGCAGAAGGCAGGGGTTAAAGGTCGAAGGTCCGCCGCGCTCCTGCTTGCCGTACAGCTCCCGGTGGGGCTGCAGAAAGAAGGCAAAGAGAGGGTTCGTCTGGCGATAACGGCGCACCTCCTGGCACTGGGTCGACCGCCAAAGCCCCTCTGAGCCGTGTGAATAGAGCATGCCCAGGAGGACCACTCTAATTGGCCTAAAGCACAGAGCCTCTCCTGGGGGCGGGGGGCCTCTTCATTGACTTCACACACACACTCTCTCTCTCCCTGCCTCTCTTTTTCTCCCTCTCTCTCCCCCCTCTGTATCTCTCATCTTTTCCTCTTTCTTCTGTCTCTCTCCACCCTCTCCTTTCTTTTCTCTGCGTAGCAATGGCAGGTTGCTACATACAGTATGTAAACAAACAAATGGCAATGAAACAATTACTAATGTATCATCTACTACGTGTGTTAAAATGTGGAAATACTGCCTCCCCCCTGCTCTTTCTCTCTCTATACGGATTAATGTCAGTGCAGGAAACATTAATCACCTGCTGGAACAGCACTACCCCAGCCTCACCTGTATCCAAGCCATGTGAAGGGCATGTGGGCGTTTAACCATCCGTGCGTCACCATATTTCCCACAAAAACAAGTGTGAAGCGTGTGAAATGGTAATTGGGGAACGAATGAATTCAAGAAAAAACAAAACGAAAACGTGGATCGTCCGGGGCATTACCTTCTCTGCTATCTACCTGTCTGAATAAGGCAAAAAAAAACAATACAAAAGGAGGATTACTGGAGAAAAAAAAAAAAACGTGTGTTTTGTAATGATTTTTGCAAACAGGATCTTTAACATGGCAACCGACAGGCAACAACAGGTCTATTAACCAGCGGTTGGGAAATCCATGACGTTACTTTATGCATTAAAGTCCTGTGAAGTATGTGCCCTGCTTTGGGGTTTAACATGTTAGCGCTTCTGCATTGGAACACCGAGTGCTAATTTCACAACGCTACTACTTTCACACGTAACACCAGCTTTTAGAGCCCTGATCCGGGGTATCGGATAACGAATCCAATTATAAGCAAAACAAATACTAGCAGCTACGTTTAAAATACATATCATGTACGAGTCATCTCTTAGCTGTAAAAGGAAAGGGAAATGCTTTCACAGAAAACTAGCGATGACACAACACTGCAGTAGTATTGGGGAATACGATACGGTAACCCGAAGTAGGTACTGTAATCCGTATTATCCGTGTTCCAATTTGTACCTGCGGCGCATGTTCATTGAAAAAACAAAACATAAAATCGAGTGGTATTACACCAAATCAAGCGGTACTCTGAACAATGTTTGGAATACACGGAACAGAATTACCACCAAAACAAATTCATGTTTAGCGGAAAACAAATTATTTCCAAACCACGTCGATGTGAAAGTCAGCTGTGCTATGTATACACATTAATCTTTATTATAAGAATGTATTACATTACAAAAACGTATTACCTTAACGGGGCACAGGTTAAACCCAACCCAATCGTCCCGCACAAAGGGAATGCCATTTCACAAGTCTCGCTAATCGCTATTCAAAATGATATACAAATGCTGATTCAACCCCATTCAAATGCAATATAGCTTACTGTGTGGGACAAATGCATTTAACTTCAGGAGGCTCTTCTGTTGCCTGCATGTTTTTAGTTAATTTAGCTTTTACCACTGGCTAAGTGTTTTTTATTAGTCGCTGAGGTGTGCTCTGTTGCATTTGAAGTGCGCATTTGCATTTGAAACGGACACGTGGAGTCCTCATGTACTGAACAAAAAGGCTGCAATGTGTCAAACTGTGCTCTCACTGCTAAATACCCAAACAGAGCAGAGACACCATTGATTAGCTGAAGAGACACTTCCGTCATTGCGTTCACTGTGGAGATTCATCCATCTGGCGCAGCGCGTCGACGTCTGGCCTCTTTAATTATTCCGCGCTCGTTCGCCTGGCATCTTAAACGAAACGCTAACCCGGAAAGTGCGCCAGCAAAGGGAAAAAATAAATATATAAGTAGGCCTAAATAAAATCAAGCGTATCAGACTCGCCAGCAGATCAGAGACCTGCATAAAAGGGGCTTTCTCCCTCCGTGGGTATCGACTGAGCGCAAGAGCCGAGATTATCGGCTTCCGCATCTTAATGCTTTCTTTCAAGCTGTCATCAGAAGGTCTCAATAAAAGGGAGGGAAGTTCTCTGTGAGAGAGGGAGAGTGCTGGGCTGTACCGCTTCTTTTTTCTGTTTGAAGTGTTCAATGAGAGAAGTTCCTCAGGACGATTAGATATCGGAACACGCGGTGCTTGACCTCGGGGCGGACACCTCAACCCCCCAAAACTTCAATCCTTGTCCCCTCCCTCTCTCTCATGGCTGCTGCTATAGGATTAAATACTGAAACAATCATCGGAGTTATAGGAAAACAAAACAAAAGCTCAAAACTTCAAAAAAGATGAAAAAAGGCATCGCACCCAAAATAAACACTTGAATGGGCTAATTTATTACATCACAATCTTTAATGTTGTTTTTGACACTTCTTAACAATCGGGCTATTATGTACAAAGTGCTGTATATTTTGGCTCAGACTGACCTTGAACAGAAAGAAACAACGGCTCACTTGCATTTTTTTAATATTCAGAATCAATGTGAGCGCCATACTTATGGGACTCATTCGCCTTTTAAAATGAGTATTTTGGACGGAATCAGAAAAAAAGTTCTGTATCCTTGCATTGTATAACGGCATATCCTGGGATGGGGTTGCGCCCTGCATGGGCTGTGCGCTTGCGTAAATGTGACCTTGTGACGGATGTGACCTTGCGATAGAGCTGACCTTGTGGCAAACTTTGTGACAGAGATAATCTTGTGATGTGCCCAGGTCATGTCCATCACATCCCTTTTATGGCAGACCAGCCCCTGGAGCTTGTGCCTGACCACCTGGGCTAAGGGCACAGGTCCCCCTCTGCAAATGCTGGAGGGCCTACAGCTATAGGAGGGATACAGCTATAGGATGGTATAGCTCATCTTTCTAATCAGAACAATGTGCGAACCAATAACCAACAATAATCACAGCCAATAAACTTTGCTCTAGCACAGTGTGGGCCATCCCGTGAAGTGGCGCGTTTGTTTCGGATTGGATGGCTGCTGTCGCATCCAAGACTTCTTCCTAAATCTGACGGATTTTGCCGTCTTTGCCCATCTCCTGTGCTGTCTTCAAACAGCTGGCCCTCTCTCCCCTGACGCACATCTGACTCAAAAATTGCAGTATTCTTTAACTGTCGCTTCTGATCACAGTGGCTCCTTCAGCCACTTACTCCTTAGACTCCCCCTTAGGCATTTTTGCCCATGCGACCGTCTATGTAACATTGTTTTCTGGTTGTTTGATTGTTAATCAGTCATGACCAAAAATAACTGGTTTCCACAAAGTCTGAATCTTAACAATGTATGAACGTGAACAAAAAGACGTAGTTGCATTGTCACTCGGTAACGTTATCAGGACGATTGAGAAATTAATACAAGATAACGTAGAAACCAGACATCATACTGCCATCATTAAAAATACGTGGTAGCAACATGTCCTTTGAGTTGTAATTGGATCATTGTGTAAAAGTAAAAAATGAGACAGAGGATCAATGTGTTTTACCTGAGGTTGTGAATCTTTCTCAAAAGTGCAGATGCTTTTTTTTTGTTATTTGACCGGCTCATAAACGTTGGTACTCAAGATACAGCTCAACGTAGGAACCAGGACATATGCTAAATAACGTTATTATTCAATCTCATAAGTTGTATCAGGATAACTGCTTAATGGTTTAAAAATAACACTGCAACGCAACGCCTTTTTCCTTATCAAAAGAGGAGCACTAAGAGAGAGAAGAACAGCTTAGATGCATGAAATGCATGTTCCTGCCAACACCATATCATCATCGCCGTTGTTGTTGTAGTTGCTGCTGTTGTGATGTAGTCCTCTTTCCATGTAAGAAATAATTATAAGCGCTTTTTCAATTCTGGGACTTGAGTTAGCAATGACTCGGATTTCGTACAGCTCTGCAAATGACAACATCAATTCTGACTCCTGCTCCACACGAAGAAAGAGCATGCCAATCTTTATATAAATCATAAACTATTTATTTATCATAATAAATCGTTATCCATTTTATTCTAGGTAAGGCCATGTGTCGACCCGGGGACTCGTTAAGCAACGGCTAGAAAACATTTAAATTCATAGTAGGCCTAGTTACACTGTTGTTCAAATTCCAAATGCATAAAAAATAAAGATTATTTTTGCTCGCAATGTGTTAGCCTATAATCAAATCAATAAATTAAAGTAGCCTAGGCCTATGTAGAACTCCCACAGAAGATTTTAAGTTATGAACATCAAACAAGCATAGGCAGATATTCAGGTTCAGATATTCAAATCACATGATTCCATAGAAACAATTATCAGAAAGCGATCTACGGAGGAATGCAAATGTAACCTACAGTGGGAGAAGCAACTGCTGAAACCAATGCGCCACCAGAGAATTCTGAAAAAGAGCGTATCCTCAGGCGTTAAGAGGCAAGTTTTTGTGAGCGCAAGAAGTTTCGTGCTCTATGAAAACTGTCGCTTTAAGGCAAAGGGTTTGTGGGACTGTAGGGAGTGGTTGTGAGAGCATCATCCTGGGTGCTCTTCTTCTGAACTTTGTGAGTGCTATATTTGTTCCGCTAGTGTGGCGTTTAGCTGAAACATTGGTAAGGGTTATTTCTCCGGACTCATTTTCCTATAGAACTCTATGGGGAAAAAAGTCAGGAGAAACAACCCTTAAAGTGATCCATCCACATCTACTCCATATCTGGCAACAGAGTGATGGTTTGGGGCTCGTTTGATAGCTCAGACCCTTGATAACTTACAGCCATTTAGCCAGCCATGTGTTCCATACTGTACCAGTGTAATTTACAGCTGAATCTAGTCTCACCCCCAAATTTCCATAGAGATCCATTCAAATGCAGAGAGGTTATAGTATCGCTTGTAACAGTGCCTGAAAATAAGATATCGACAGTTTTTTTGATGTTGATGGTCACAGACTTCAGGAAGTAACAGCATGTAAAGGATATGCGACCAAATATGAAATATGATACTTTAAAAATACGTTAAAGCAAAGGCTATGAATACTTATGTAAATGAGAAATTTTTGTTTTTTATTTTTAATAAATTTGCAAAGATCTCAAAAAAACTTTTTTCACATTGTCAATATGGGGTGTTGTGTGTAGAATTTTGAGGGAAAAAATGAATTTAATCAATTTTGGAATAAGGCTGTAACAGAACAAAATGTAGAAAAAGTGAAGCGCTGTGAATACTTTCCGGATGCACTGTATGTATAGGAAAAGTCACAAAGGGATAGCTATATGGATTCCATGACAGCAGATTTATTGAATGTCTTTGTGACAACAGTCATTGGCCGCTGTGGCGTTCCTAGTGTTATATTTTAACAACTTTATAGGCTACTGTAGCTACCTTGCAAAAGACACGCTTGTAAAATGAGTTAATTAGCTAGATAATCTACTGACATACACACCATTAGTAGGTCTATCATGTAGGCTACAATAACCCATTAAAAACAAGTACGGTAATCGATTTAAAAATATGACTAGAACTTTAATTTATTTGTAATTCATGGTAAATGGGAAATGACAGAATCCAGGCATATGTGTTTCTTTTAGCCAGAATGTATGTGTGTTTGCGTATATGTATGCATCTCTCTCTCTAGATGTAATTCTTATGGTTCATATACTTATATGCATTGTCATTATCAGTTACTCATAACAAACACAGTACAAAATAAATTATGTTTCAACAAAAAACATTTTCAACGTACAAAACTGCCAAGTTACTCACGCATACAAAGCACTGTCTATAATAAAAATAGCTAAATCTAGGCCTGCCATTAAAATGATTGATATCAAAATTAGGCCAAGCTACAACAAACAATATTGGCTATCTTACCTCGCACAAATTAAACAAGCTCTATTCCAAAGCAATGCTACCCAATGTTTCCAAAATTATTTCATGCAACTTGGCCCTGTGCTTTTTCATCTTAGCATCTGAAAGATGGTCATTCAAACTTTGTGCGTCACATCAAAGTGTCAACTAACAAAAAATGCTTGATGGAAGAAGACATCATTAAAATGAATGTTGTAAGCAGCTGAGGAAAAAAATACACTCCAGAAAGGATATGTTTATAGTTGGTTGTCAAGTACAAAATGTACAAAATGTTTTAACATTGCAACTAGATAGATAAATAGATAGATAGATAGACAGGCTACTTTATTATCCCCATGGAGATATTTTTCTAGCAGCATATAACATTCACATTTACAAACAGACATTTATACCAAGAAACATTCATCGACACTAGAGAAAGGGGGATGAATAAATAAATAAAGATAAAATCTAATATGTGCATGTTTGTGGGTCAGATAAAGTTTAGTCAAATAAGTAGTAAAATAGTATAATTTATTTTAAAATGTAAAACAATAAAAAAATCTTATTTGTGAACATTTTAACAATAATAATATAATGCATTTTACTCATGATGTGGTTTTCATACACCCTGGATGCAGATATAGTGTAGTCATTTGTAAATTGTTTAAATGTAACAGCTGAATTGTCATTTACACTATAAATCATTGACATTTGACACTTTCACGTGACACATAAAGTTTGAATGACTACATTCACTTTGGATGGTAAGACGAAGAAACACGGCAAGTTTCATAAAATTATTTACAAAACATTGGGTAGCATTGCTTTGGAATAGAGCTTGGTTAATTTGTGTGAGCTAAGATAGCCAATATTGTTTGTGAGGCCAATACTTGGCCTCATTTTGATATCAATAGGCCTACTTTTATTGGCAGGCCTCGGTTCTGCCCGTTTTATTATAGACAGTGCTTTGTATACGTAACTTGGCATTTTTGTACGTTGATAACATTTTCTGTTGAGTTTTATGTTATAGGCTACTTCCAGCCCCACACAACTATAAGCATGTAAGTATATCATGCGACATAAATCCAACAAATGTAGGGTGACGGTCAAATTACAACATTGAATAAACTTTCATTTTCAACCTTCACGTACCTCAAATGCAATGTCACAGATTGACCATCAAATTGCAACATCATTACAATATACTATTTTTAACGTTGTGAATTTAATGTTTAAAAAAACTTCAAATTTCAACCACCTTTCAACGTGAAGTTGCTGTTATATATTGGCCATCAATTTGAGACGTCATTCCAATGTTTCATGTCTAACTGAGCTGCAGCATAGCCAACGTTTAAAAACCTTTCACTTTCAACCGTCACATGCCCTCAAACTAACATCAGGTTAGTAAGGTTTTTAACGTTGTTTCAACCGTAACACAATATAAAATACCTAAGGGGTCACCACATACTCAGGTCTGTGTTCGTAACATTGCCCCATCACCCCGCCGTCAAAGTGGATAAATTAAAATTCGATCCTATGAATGTTTGTGAAGGGGCAAACCCAAGGACAATACTGTGACAATGGACACTCTGTGCTCTAAGACACTCTAATGGACACTCTGACCTCCCGTAGTTGAGGAGCAGAGGATGGAAGGAAAGCAGAAGCTGAGTATCTGGTGAGTCTATAGAACATTCACCAAGGCTTAAATTCACCAAGGAGCCCTTCACCAACCCAACCCTTACGCACTTGCCGTTCCCTCCCACCCCCTCCCGTTGCCTGGCCACTCCCTACCTCTCCCCAGCTCCGCTGGCTGTACTCACCCCCGCCGTACATGACTGCCAGCATGATGGAGGAGATCCAGGAGACCTGGCTGCTGGTGGCGTCGAAGATGACCTCGATCTCTTTGAAGAAGACGGTGATGGACTTGGGGAAGGCGTAGGAGAAGCCGATGGAGATGAAGGCTCCCGCCACCACCGCCCATCCCCATCCACCCTCAGGCGGGGTGTACCCCACGGGTCCTCCGACCGCTGGCGCCATGACTGCTCTCTCTGGGCTTCTCTCCGGTGGGCTTGTCTGCTATGGTCTGCTACCAGCCGAGAGGACGAGACACAGGGGTCAGGAGATAACAATGCTGAATGCTAATGACTCCTTATAAACTTTATACAGGTTACCTCGGCGAGGGAGTGCAGGCCACTCCCACACTGTTCCTGGCGAAACATAAAAACGATCAGCGACAATGAAGTAGCAACACTGCATTCTGCTATAATACTCTCTGTGACAAATTAAATTAATGAAATCAATTAAGAATCCATATTTTTTAAAGCATCTGATTCAGTAGCTAGGCCTTCATGAGCTCTCTCCCTCTCAACCCTGAAAATAAATGCCGTAGCCAGCAGTATTAAAACCAGTAATCTACGTATATCAGCCACAGAGCAAGTGAGAGCGACATATTAAAGGGAAAGGGAGGCGCTGTAAGCAGCCTTGTAGTAGCATAATTACTGTATGTTTAACTCCTGTAACTGTTTAACTTTGTGTGCAATTACAACCACGGCACTGAGAAAGGACTTTGAGATGGTCATTCCTTCTTCAGGTACTCCTGGTTTTGGCTTACAGAATAACCGGGGGATAGCACACCACCTCCTTGCCCTATTACACCAATGGCCCAGATCCAAGGAGAAGCCCCTGGATTGGCCCGAGGCAATTTCAGAACAACAGCAGGAATTTCATGAAAAAAACATCCATGAGGGAGGGGAGGCAAGAGAGATTCTGGGAAAGGCTGGGGGTCCTCAATCCAGATGTCATAATGAAATAGAGTATGTCCACAACTTGCCTTTCCCCCTCTGGATGCTGGGGTTCAGGCTACTTGCGACCCCTGCCAAAAGGTCAAGCACTGTCTGGGGGTCCCCTAAACTGGGGTCAGTCAGGGCCAAACAACAAAGGAATTTGCAGAATGACTTCACACAAATCAAGCCGTGTCTGAGTACCGGCTGGCCACCAGCAGTGTGAAATTTAACCCTCGGTTATCACCAAGCCACAGAGCTGTTGCTGTGCTAATTCCCTCCCACTCCTCATTTAACCAGACATGTTTTCTAGGAAACATGACTGACATGTTTTTTCTGTGCCCTCGCACCCCCCAAGCCCAGGGGTACCCTCAAGGCCACACGACTGCAAGGTCAAAGAGGCGACCCTCAATGGGCCTGAGGACACAATGTCGTCCATCACAGGAAAAATCTGGGATGGCGGAAACGGTTCCCCGGCTTCACTGGTCCCGTCCGGGTTTCCGCGGGCTAACTCCCAGGATCCTCCGCTTCGGGCATGATGAATTACGGCGGACCCGCAGCTGAAGGGCCCCTGCGAGCGGTCTATAAAGCGCACCCATCAATCAAACCCTTGGACGGCTGCTGAACTTTGCCAGCTTAAAGGCTTTGGGAGAAATGCTAACCAAAGGTGCAAGGCGATGATTTAGTGGGGTTGCGTTAGCTGGGGCGAGACCCCTGGGAGATCTGGAAGGGGGGGTGGGTGCATTAAGGCTGAAGCATGGTGCAGGCAAGCAGGGAGTCAATTAGTTTGGATGGAGAACAATGGTAGAGCAGGCTGATCTGTAAGGAGCCGGGGCAATTGAGCGTCATGTTCCACCAGATGGGTGTGCATAGACGTGCTTTGATGCCAAAGAAAACTATGAACAGCGTAAGCCACGCTGCAGAGGCAAGCTGCTGTCACGCAGCATTTTATTCCTGGACGTCAGCCAGAGGCTCAGCCTTGCGAGGTAGACGTGGAAATGAATGAATGAAGCGCCTCCGACATATTTTCTCCGAAATAAAAAATTAAAAAACGGATAAAGGGCACGTCACTGTTTGTCTCTTGTAAAAAGCCGGGATTCCTGGCACAGACCAGCCCTGGGAAATATTTCATTTCTGACGGGATGGGAAACGCTTGGGGTTGAACATTGCCTTTGCCTGCGTAGAACCATCTGATGACTCACTGTCTCCCAGTAGGCCAGATGACGAGCAGTGTGGTTCTCACCTGAACCTGACCCCACGAATGCAAAAATTAAACTTTCACCGGGATCTTTCAAGAAGGATCCGTGGTTGCCAAGCAACAAGGGAGCGGATGATTCTGACACGGCCGTAGGTGCTTCTTGGTGACCTACAGTCAAGAAGCCAAGGATGATGGGCATTACAAGGCGAATATTCCACAAACCTCTCTGCGTAAAGTCATCAGTAATATATTCACATCTACCCCCCCCTACTTTCTGCAAAGGTATCCTCTTAATGAGAGACAGGAGTAAAATGCCGGAGGTTTCTCAGAGGTCAGATAAAAGCCTTATGGAAATGGAAAATACTGCCTTTTTTGAAAAAGTACTGATTAATGTATTTCACAGCTGTCTGTTTTTTTTAAAGAATACCCTGCCTAACTGAAAGTGGCAAGAATCTGCATGTTTGCCAATATGTTGTGAAGTCTTGAAATATTGTGATGAGTTTGAGTTTATCATTTCTGTTAGCGAGGGTGGAGTTTATGGAAATCTCGCTGGCAGGGAACTCATTTGATTTCGTAACGCATCATTAACAGCCAATGACAGAGCCCTTCTTGGCGCACTCTCTCCACGCTCTGAACAGAACAGGTCCTTCCCTCACTCTGCCGTCTCTCCTGGCCTGGTTTCGTACACTGTAACGACTTGATAAATTAAAATGAATTTGAAACAGCATTTGGAACGCTTTTCAGAAGAAAAAAAAAACGAAACGCGCGAGGAAGGCGTTTGGGTTCGGCGTGCCCAGAATTTGTTACGGACCGTTTCACAACCATCAATTTTTGTTTGTGCCAACTAAGCCGACTTTCCCCATTGTTCTCGTTAGTAACACAAAGTCGGCATTTTTACATTACAAGAGCAATTAAAATCAAACAGTAAATATAAAAATATGAATGACAATAACCAAGTTACCACACACTATGGCTTTAACACAAAGACAGGATGAACATTGTTAAGATTAAAGTCTAAACAATAACGGACTCAATCAACTTCTATAAACTATAAACAAGAGTTAATAAGTAACACAGCTGGAAGGTAGCCAGAGCAGAACATGCAGATGGCACCCATTTGTGAAGCTTCAATATTTGTTCATGTGTTTACAAAGCCAAGAGGTGCATGAGATAACCGCTCATTCTGGTTCAATTTTATAAAGCTAATTGGCATAGCCAATAGCCAACTTTATTGACGTTTGCGATGCTCAGACAGCATGCGGATCCTGCGATGGAATGGGACGCGGGAACCGTGTGGATGGCATGCATCTGCCCCCCCCCCCCAACAGGCACACTCGTCACAGTCACTCAGCACATCCTAAGCAACGAGGTGCAGCCAATCAGGGACAGGCAGACAAAGACCTTAAACTGAGGTAGCATACTCTTTGCACTTAATCAAAAATGGCAAGGGGGGGGGGGGGTTATTTAAAAATAGAGAGTATTAAATTACATAAGCTGGCCCGCAAATGGAAGGGCTGACAATAGCTCTCCCTGGTTGACCAGGGCGTCCAAAATAAGCCATGGCCGGTGCCCCCGTGCAGCTGTGGAGTCCGGAGCCAGACCAGGGAAGCGTTCCTCCCCATTTGTTCCTCCTGGAGGCTCGCATAGCTGTAGCACGTGGGGGCATGTTAAGGGCTTGCCGGCACATGTCATTCCCCAAACGGGACAGGGAGCAGGCGCTACATAAACAGTGACCATTCCGAAAAGGGGGGCAGCGTACGCCGAAGCGGACATGCATTCAGCCCACGGCAAGGGAATTTAAAGCTACAACCCCTGCTATGCTGGTTCACAGAGGTGTAAAATCCGGATTCAGAAAGTAAAAGTCCTCCCCAGTATTTGGTTGCAATCACCTGGATTTGCTAATTAGCCAAATTTTCAGCTGGGAGGCAGAACTAATTAGTGAAATCAGCTGGCTCAGTTCATGGGTGGAAGAAACACATGGTAGGACTTTTACTTTCTGACCCCTGGATTTTACACCTCTGCTGGTTCAGTACTGGGACTGGGCATGTGAGGGACAGACGTTGCAGGGCTTTCGCAAAGCCGAGACCCAAATTCACTCAGCATTTGTCCGTAACTAAGTGTTATGCATTTTCTTTTTCAAAAGAGTGGGAGTGTTCTGGTCAAATTCCAACTAAACTGGCTACATCTGGCCAACTAATCATCCTCCACATCTGATTGTATACACAATCCCTTGCATTCCTTACCCACATGTATTCCCCAATTGATCACTGGAAAAAAATAATAGCGTTCACCTACATGGTTAAATGAAGGCAGAACAAAATATTAAATTTAAAAACACAATTTGGTAAGTTCAGATGATCACCAAAATGGACTCTCCAAACTGCGAGTAAAAAAGTGAATGCTTGCGTTTTTGTTTTTGTGTTTTGCTTTTCTTTTCTTATGTAAAAGTTATGGACAAATGTAGATTGAATCCAGGCCAAAATGTATAAAATTTTGTCTTGGTAATAACATAGCTCAAAGCACAAGATAAGTATTTATCTTCTTTTTTATTTTTGTTTTCGTTTCCCCAGGAATGGTATGGATATCACAATCTATCTGTGTGTTGATATTTGTGTGTCTAAAATGCCTGTGGATGCTGAGGAAAGATTGATATAGTCAAAAGAAAAGACAATAAAATCTTGAAAAGTAATATCTTCACAGTGCTTCTCATGCTTGTTTAAATGGTGCACACAGGTTGCCTGCAAAGTCTATATCAATATCATCAGTATGCGGTGCTAATCAAATGCTGCATTTAACATGAGGGAGATGCAGTTAACATTAACTCTTCCAAGGAAATAAACAGAGAAAAAAACCCAACATCAAACACCTACTCCTATGTATGCCTGTCATTAAAATGCATGTGTGCACACACTAAACGCTTTAAACTGTTGTTTTTGGCAGCTAATCCACCTCCTTAAAAGATCTAAATCTGCTATGGTATTCGACTATCTTCAAGCACAGCGGTGACTCTTACTTGCTTAAGTTAAGACGTCCTACCTTTCACAGAGCCCTTAACACGCAGACCGATCCTTTCAACCGCGAGTTAGGCTGCTGCTCTCAGTGAAGTGCTTCAAGCTTCGCGCGGTGGCCCAGACAGCGCCAACTGCGTTCATCCAAATTGGAAGCGCGTGGGTTTACAGAAGCCAGCAGCAGAACCGACGGTTTACAGAGACGCACAGCCTGCGGGGATGAGGACTCTCTCTGGCCAAAGCACTAGCGGGTCTGCACTGACCCCACCGCCACTGCTGACCTCACAAACGACATCACTGCTTCCGGGAAGAAAAAAAAAAGCAGGTTCTTATTCAGCCAAGCGAGAGAGAGAGAGAGAGAGAGAGAGAGAGAGATAAAAGTTTGCGCTTTGTTTCATGTGTCGCGCAGTTGCTTGGATCAGCCAACAGCCTCTGGGGCACAACGGCCCTAATTGGTGAGTTTAGGCTCTCCCTTATTGGTTGCTCGGGTTCCGCCCCTCCCTAGAGCTGCCTTCCTCTTTCTAGCGTGGCTAACGCTCACGTACGACACGTGAGATTCCACGCGGGAGAGGATATGGACGCACGTCTGCGGTGCGACGATAAACTTGTTTAGTCGGCCATCGATCACCCTATTAATTGGGAATACAATAAGGGATTATAGGTAATTCACAGCAGCAGTACTTATAACAGCAAAGGGGTCTTTACTGTTCTAGGCTGACGCCCCTTGAGAGGGGGACTTACGGCAGTATTGGGTTTGCTCTCATCAGAGCTCAAGACTGGATCTCTCAGTGAGCTTCTCAATCCTCAGCCTCTCACTCTGGGAAAGGAAGCGGCCGGTGTGCGCTGTGTTATCAAAACATATCACGCTGGGGATTTGGGTGTATTAGCAAATCAGGCCCGTGTTCTCTTTAAATTTGCCGTGAGGTGGCTGCAAAGTGTCAGCAGGCACAACAGAAGGAGGTCACAAACAGCCCGAATACAACGCACACTCTGTAGAGTACATTGCATACCCATTGGACTGGGAATAGAATTATGCTCCGTTAGGAAACGGTGAATTTCTTTCCTTTCTGTAAAAAAAACAAAAACCCTACAAAGTTCACTTGTAGATTGCAACTATGTCAACACTAAAGAGGCAGAGGAAACAAGGAGTGGAAAGAGTTTAATCGTGTATGAGCCATTATGAAAGAAGCCGTAAGATATAGGCCACATTTAATCAAACATGTTTGCACAGGTGTGACAGACGTAAATGGTGGGTGGACCCATCGCTGACACGTACACGTCATGCCCGGTAATTATTCTGTCAAGCTGACAATATGTTTTTTTTATTTTTTATTATGAGGTAGCCTTTCAAAAGTCATCTGCTCTATGAATAGCCAAAAAATCCACTTGAAAATCTTCATAATATTTAACAAACTGGCACATTATGGTCTCTTCCACACAAATACACTGAGAGCAGTGACTGAGCACTATGCTTCTCAATTATTAATCATTCTGCCAATACCCCCTTCCTTTTACCTTTCAACTTAGTGAATTTAGTTTTAACATTTATTTTCTCTCTGTGGAAGCCATACGCAACATAATTCCAAATCAAGACAAAGTGACTGCATACTAATGACTTGAAAAATCGAATCAAATCAATATTTATTTATATATCGCATTCACAACCAGTTGTCACAAAAGACCCAACCTAAACCCCCCACAAGAGCAAGCCAAAGGCAACAGTGGCCAGGAAAAGCTCCCCGGTGTAAATGGGAAGAAACCTTGGGAGGAACCAGACTTGTGGGGGGAACCCATCCTCCTCTGGTCGACTCAGGGTCTAGGTCTTAATGACCAACATGGTCAACTCAGCCAATGTTCATGTTTTTTTTAAACTTAAAAGGAGTCTATGATGCGATGCAAAGGAAAACATATTTGTGAAGAGATTTAGGATACTGCATGATCATGTATTCTTTCACTATATAGGCTAGAAATGAACAATAAAAAAACCTATACCCACGAAACCTGTATTACCTGTACTTAAACTATTGTGTAAAAATTAACCACTGACAAAGACAATATACCACTAAAGAGATATTTCTGTGTAGGTCTACAGTGGGTAATGAGGCCTTTGCCAGTTCAGTGTCCTCTCATTGGCTGGTTCATTTGCTCTAATGTAAACCGCTAGCAGACACTTTTATCAAAGGCCACTTTACACCTCATACATGATTGCATACATTATCTCCTCGTCGTTAAGTGTAATCAAGTCATACGACCCGGCTTTAGGGGAGGAGTTCTGCGGTCACCAGCCTAGTGTCACAATCTGATCCGCTGCACTGCACCAAATCGAGCACTTGAATTACAGTACCCCTAGCTTCCCAGCGATGGCATTTTCACTCAAACTCAGCTAGAAATGAACACCACTGTTTTGCCTGGTCTGCTCACCCTGAAGCAAGGACCCTGATTCAGATACGTCGTTTTAAAAATGGCTTGTAATCGGGTTTTACTTTACAGTGTCTTAAGAGATAAGCCGTACA
Source organism: Synaphobranchus kaupii (assembly GCA_029718625.1). NCBI lineage: Eukaryota > Metazoa > Chordata > Actinopteri > Anguilliformes > Synaphobranchidae > Synaphobranchus > Synaphobranchus kaupii. The sequence goes on along the minus strand of CM056378.1, from coordinate 95,910,267 downwards.
GTGTGACTATAATAGAGGATTAGAATAATCTACAGGATCTGAAACTTTATTCCAGGACAAGCTAATAAACCATTGCCGGCCTCTGAAGTCCTTGCATTGATGACTTCATCCTGTCAGGTGATCAGGAGGGAAAGGGGGAACCAGACTAACGGCTCCTATAAGGCTCTGACATGATTCCGACAGGTTTTTAAACTTGAGGCTTATTTATTTATTTATTTATTATATAACAAATAAAATACTGTAAGCCAATTTATATGATTTGCTCCTGCCTCTTCCACTATATCACCCTAAAGTTTCCCTTTAAAACTCAGAATACACTTCAAGCTCATACAGGTGAACCTTTAACCCTATAGCCATTAGTTTCCTGAAGCAGAAAGGCATGCCTTAACTCAACTGTAAAGTGCTGGATTGCTGTAATTGTGCAGCACAAGCTATATGCCCCTAAAGATGAGCCTTAGACGAGTCCTTTTTTTTTCTTTCTTTGACTATATTGCCATTCTCACCACAAGAGATCATTCCCAGGCAGATAAGGCAGTAAAGTATTTTACCTCATCTTATCTCATCTTGTCTCATCTCATCTCACTTTTCTTGTACTTAGTGCAAATACAAACGTTGCTCTGCGTTCTTTGCATCGCCTCTTTTGCTGTTTTAATAGGCCCGTTTCCCTAGTCATATTTGTTGTTGAATGCATGCATACTTTACTGTTCGCTGTAGTTATGAATGGACCCTTATCAAACATTCTGGTCCACAGTCTGTCCACTTTCATTTCCTACTCATGTTTCACTTTAAAAAAAATGAAAAAAAATAATGTGGTGAGCTTCTACAGCTGTCAGCAGTTGTAATGAATCACCTTATCCGCTTACTGTTTTAAAATTAGATCTATCTTCAATGGCAAAACAGTCCATATTGTAGCCTGAGAAAGGCAGTCATAGATCGTGGGCACAGAAGATCCTAATCTTCAGTCACCATTGAGAACGTCTTTGAGTGAAACAGAATTCAATCTTGCCACTGAGCATGTTTGGCTCGTTTGTTTAATTTTCTCTTTTCTTTTTTTTTTTACACTCTTGTATAACCCACGGGCGTGATCGATGACTCCTCCCAACCTTGTTCTAACCTATTCCCCATATAGTTCTCAACCACTTTACTCAAGGTAATGAGCCAAATCAAAAGTGAAAAATTGTAATTTGGTGGCGATATTAAAATAGACAGGACATTAAATTAAAAATCAGTTAGAAAAGGATTCATTGAATGCAGGTTGAAAAAAGTGTAAAAGTCAGGTCTTCCAATTAATTTGGAAAATGAACTCCAGGGTCACTTTAGAAACCGCTATAAAACATGCCGGGAGTAGCTCCATTAGAATGCTGAGCCTACCCTTAGCAACAGAACAATGGAATCATTAGACCTCACGTCACACTGACTAGGTTACATACAAAGACACTACACTACAAAAACCCATTGCTTACTACTGAATTGCACTGCTGTTGTTACTAACTACATTAGGCTATTGAATAATGGATGCTCTCTTTCTGTATTCTGGCTTTGAGAGGGAAAAAAAACTCACAAATAAAACTAATCAAACAGTGACTGAAAAACTACCTGTATTGTAATGGGGTAAGTTAGTACACAGAGGCATTCAACATCATGCACTCAGTGCTTTCCCCATGGAGACGGCTGAATGCATCGGCGTCGCATGGAGCCAAACTGCCGGTTCATGGGACACAATGCCTTCTGTCCCTCCTGCCTTTCTCATTTTAATTGCAGGATATCTCGCTTTAATCCACCTACATGTCCTTCCCTTTCCTTTTTCCGCCACGCGTGTAGCTGCGCCATTTGTTCTAGCAGAACATACAAGCAACAGGCGGGACATTTCTGTGCCTTTTCCCGTGTCCCTATGGTTTTCACAGAAAAAGGGCACCATTTCTTCCATGAAAAAGAAGGCGTGTGTTCCCAGTGTGAAAAACCATTTTAAAATGTACATCTCTCTACCATTGCTGATAAAACATCATATAGCAAGACAAAAATTTCCATAACATACCTTTAAGGAAAACATTTACTAAAAGGCTTACAACCATAGGCTTGTACAGACAGGATCAGAATCCTTGATAAAAGGTCAAGGCGATAATGCACAAGGGTTTAACTGCAGGATTACAATGGATTAGCCCACCAAAAATTTAGACCTTGAAAAACCTGATTTCCTTGCAAAAAGCTTGTTACGCACCATAATTTAAAATTGAACTTTTTGAAACTGTAAAATGCCTTGCAAGACACCATCTTATGAAAATGGGATATACTGCTCTGTATTATACACAAATGTGGACTTCGTCACAATTTAAAATGAAATATTGCAATATTTGAATACAGTAATAATTTGTTTATATAGCCATTATATTGTTAAGTGCTGCAATGTTTTATGATATTGATAATTTTTTTTAAACTTTTCATTTCACTCATTACTGGCTGCCATTGTTATATTTATGATTTTTTTTGCCAGCAGCGCACCTGTAGTGTTCTGGTTCACACCAGGAAGCACGACGTCCATCTTCTCAAATGTACGTGTTTTGCCCAATTTCCTTACCGCAGAACTTACCTCACATTTTAACAAGAACCCATTAAACTGAGCTTTGGTGGCTGTGTGCTACAGCTGGAACTATGCTAGGGCAGCTGCAGCTAAGCGTGAGCAGCTATGTAGAGGTATGTGCAATGATAAATGCCTGTCACTTTACAGCTTGTCTTGCAGAGAGAATGACCTCATAAAACAAATGTCAGCTAAGGCTAACGTTAATTGCCATGGCTATAAACGTTTACATTGAAATCTATGAATAGCCATGGTGCAGGGCCACATAGACAGTTTACAATTTTGAACTCTCCACCTGAGTTGATGTGTGGTCAAAGGGCAAAGACGGGGGCTGTGACCGAATACGACCCCTACACCCTTTTGAGGGCGCATATACCAGGATGAAATCCTTATTTCCAGAGTTTTGTCGAGGGAATTCAGGAGCACACACATCCACAGAACTGTGCACTCATCCGACAATTTCAGTAAGTAACCCGGAAGTAAAAACGTAAAAGACAGAGCGTATATGCATCCATATCTATGGTACAAGAGCTGGTCATATTACAAACTACTCGCTTTTCATTTTTGTTAATTCTATCTTCATTCATAGTCTACACTTTGTAACCATCGTCATATGTAAACTGATTGATATTCTCAATAAAAATTAAAAAAATATTACAAACTACTTCCTCACTAGTTTGGAAAGAGTTTTGCGGGATTTCTTTCGCACACTGCTTGCAAAGTGAGGAGACAGGGCACATAGTTGACAGGGGTCTGAGTGGACAGGGGACAGGGAACAGGGGTTGTATTCGGTCACGGCCTGGGGTTCATTGTTGAAGCTCATTTCCTGGTCTTGTTGAAAGTGCAGTTGGCTCCAGTATAGGTCTATCAGTCACCCTGTTTTAGCCTAAGTCAATGGTACCAATGCGGTCAAAATACAAAGTCAATACATTTTTCCCACAAGAACATGTAGTCGCAATATGTGCTTTTTCTTTGTCTAATGTCTCCCCATGTGGCGATTTGTTAAGGTGTTGTGTCGTTTGAACAATATTTTAAAGCTGGAGTAACTTTCTCAACAGTCACAATTATTGTCAAAACATGTAAAAGTCATAACATCTCTTGGCCCTGCCCACAGAGAAAGAGACACACCCCCACCCCACTGCTTCCACAGACCTCGTCATGAACGTGCATCCGGCCTATCTCTTTGATTGGTTTGCGTCATGAGCGTCATTTGTTTTTAAAACAAAAATTTGGTTTTAGAATGCAGAATTTGAGGGTATAAACACAGTGTATGGTGCTGGATTTCTCTCACAACAGTTCTTTCTATGATTGCTAGCAACTGAGCACTCCCCGATATTTTTCAAAAAAAAAGTTGCGTACTTCAGCTTTAATATTCTGTGGACCAATCCAGGACTTTTCACAAACACACGGAAAATGTGTTTGGGTGATGTCACAGACACTTGGAATCAAATTCTCATAAGCTGGCCAAAAAAGAAAATGTGCAGACATTCAAAAACATCATGTATTCTCAGACCCCAAAGTCCCAGCCCCTAATCACTGACAGTGAGGTTGTCCGACTCTGCTCGGCCAGGTGAATTTCATTCATGACCTGGTTGACTGGACCTAGCAAATTGGTGGCCCTATGTTTGACTCATAATTTTTTTTGGCAGCTGCCTGATTGAGTTTCAAACAAAAACATCAATAGAAAAATGAAGAGTCCGTGTTTCTCCTGGAGAATGTTAGTAGCTATTGATCATAGACCTCAGTAGGTCAGTCAGCCTGTCTGTCCGTCTTTCCTATGGGTCATTGTCAAACATGCAAACGTGGTCTACGGCGAGTTTCCATAGACTTAACCATTAAGCTAGAACACAAAACAAAACAAAACAAAAAAACACAACCTGAATCGGTTCGAGAAAAAACGTAAATAAAGGAAGGGCCACCCTCTGAGGTGTCCCTGTTTGAAGTTGGGTTTATCGTTGCGCACGGCCGTTTCCTATAGGATCATAGGCCTGCTAAACAAAGACACGTAGACCCTGGGGGGTGGACATAAAGGTCAGGTTCACACACTCACAAGGTGCCCCGGTGAATGAGGCGAAACGGCTGCCCAAACACAGAAGGGTGGAGGCGGGGGTCCCGTCACCCTAATTATCACGTCTCCTTTTGCGTCTGAACTCCTGCCAGTGAAATTCCACGGAGATCAGAGCTACAACTCACGCAGCTGCTCTGAGGCTCGCCCAAGAACACAGCATCTTTTGAGGCCTGGCCAAAGATCGGGGGGCCTTGTTTACCCCCCAAGCTCCGTGGGACACCTTGATTCGTAAATGGACAGGTCCTCTCCAGCTATGCAAATTAAGGCTGCTGCTGTCATCATGTCACAGAGGCTGACCTCAGAAGATTCTGCTAAGAGCCCCAGGCAAACGGCACACACGTTTGCCTCTTGCTGTTGACCTCACAATGGGTTTACACACGTTTGCCTCTTGCTGTTGACCTCACAATGGGTTTACACAAATGGCTTCCCGTTCCTTCTCCTGCTCAGGTTTCTATACAATCAAAAGCTTAGGAACACTACCAACACTTGAACAATATGGTACACATGCATGCTTACATACATGAATAGTAACACAAATGACATACATTAATAATAAATTAATTATAATTATAATGTATTTTCCATACAGTCCACACAAGGCATGTTTTTAATTACCAATGAAAAGTCATTTCATAGTTTAGAAGGCTAGAAGGTTAAATCATCTTTTTTTGTTATTAATTATAGATCTTGGGTGTTACTTGTAATTTGTGGGTCTTTTTTATCTTTTATACCATTATTAACAATGGGAAGTATGACAGTCACAACATAGGCTTTCATTATCTCCATAAAGACATGGAATAATGTGATGCACATTTCCCTCAAATACATGTTTTATATCTAAATGACCAATGATGCAAGACTTTTGGCCTGCATCTTTATCCACAGTATCATTCAGTAGGCCAGGCCTAGCTAATACTTTGATAATATCAGGTGTTGTTTCATGTGTTAATATCAATGAGTACAGCCTATGGTTGTACAGTATAAAAGTCTAATAAACAAAATTTAATTTGAATTATGTAACATGGATGTTACATGCTCTTTGCGTGCTCAAGTTCAGATACTACCCAACTAAAGTTACAGATTATGGCTTAACTCTACACACTGTTCGGTCATATGTCCACCAGTTTGCATAATCCCTGACTAACCGTTAATTTTGTGAGAAAGTGCACTTAATCTGGTACCTGGAAAGCAGCACTAAGCTAACTATCTAATGAATGTTATCTCACACAAATTTACTTATCAAGAATGAATATACTGACAAATTCGGTAAGTATACTGACTCAAGAATGAGAATATGGACACAGTAACCTATACATCTGTTGTATAAAATGTATATTCCCCCTGAATGTCACTTCGGTCATTATATGAGGGCAATTTGTATCATACCGAGTTGAGGAAGGAGCACGATTTACCATTTAGGCTTATATGGTCACGCTATTGCCATTTTAACATGTGATGTTATACATTTGAACCTCCTACCTTTGAGTTTGAGAAAAAAATTAGGCTACCTGCCAACAGTAGTCAATTCGGAGTACACAAGGATGAACTCACATGCAACTTCCTATAACTCAGCAAATGTTAAGATTAAAAGAGTTAAAACCCTTGTCCTATGTCTGCAGAATCCTAAGCAGTTCTCCTTTAAAGGCACATATCGGCTGAAGTGATTTCCAGCACCACGGTATAGAGCTGGAAAAAAACCGGGCTGCGTTGGCGTGGAGCCAGCCCCTGTTCATCATTCCCTTACCATCCGAGTGGTGCCCTCTATAAGACCTGGACGAAGAGCACATCCAAAAGGAGGGGGATTAGAGGGGCGCGTGACATGTTACAAAAGCTAATTACCCCCGCTGGCCCTGCTGTCACAGCCTGGACATGTCTGGCAATGCGCTCTGACCAGAGGTGGCCTCGCCACACCATCACTCTTCAGGATCACAGGCTGGCCTGAGTGTGGTTAGGTCCTTTTTGTCAGGTTATGAGTATTATCATTCAACACTGCACATGACGACTAATTGGGGTGCCCATCTGGGGGTCTCCACTGTGAGGGCAGGTGAATTTAAAGCTTTAATGCTGTGTATGAGAACATAAGAATAGAGGGCCGTTCCAGAGGAAGGTGGCTCCTTTTCAAACTTGATCTTTCTGATATTTGTCACCCATAATGTAACCTTTGAGGAATAACCATCAGTATACTTTTGAGAAAAAAACATCATTAAGACTATCATTAAGAAAATTAAATCCATCATTAAGAAATGTAGGTGTCTTCTAAGTGTCTAGCACATCTAGGCTCGTTAGCCATAGGACACAATAGTTACTTTGGGGCTTTGGGGTGTAGTTTGGCATCAGGAAACACACTGGATTTAAAAACAAAATTTTGTGGAGGGTGTGAGTAGCCAAATGAATGTTGTATGAATATAAGAACACATAATGACAAGAACAGGCCGTTCAGCCCACCTAGCCCGTCATCAAACCTGAACTACCCTGAGGGCCCCTACCTCTACTACATGACCTGTCATGCTGCTCCACACATTGACAAACCTCTGTGTAAAAAAAGAAAAAAAGAAAACACTCCCCGATATTAATGAGGAATTTACTCTTTTATGTAAGCCCCCCTCACGCTACCAAAATAACCCAAGCAGAAAATTATTTTTGCAGGTCATTTTAAACCTGCTCTGTTTTTATAATGCGGGGGGAAGGACATCATATTTGCACATCTCAGCAAAAAGGAAGCGGGAGAATTCCTAAGGTGGACACTTTCCGACCACCTAGAGGTTGTTTGTTGTGTGCTGCCTGAAGCAAGCTTGTGGAGAGGCTTCAGAAACCAATCAATGGAGGCTTTCACAGCTCCACACTGCTACCTGGGGCAGAAACACAGGGAGATGGAATAACAGCCCTGACCTTTGCACAGTGGACAGGAAACCTGGCATGAACATTTAACTCCTACCAGCCCAGTGAATGGGGCAGCCTTCTCCACACAGGGCCTGAAATAATTACAAAGGCACAAGTGCAGGGTGGGAAATTAGCACCCGCCACCCGCCACCCGCCACCCGCCAAATGCGGGTAAATTTCAGAATTGTCGGGTAAAAGTATCAAACCTACCCGCCACAGTGGTGTGTAGCAATGTGGATACAAAGCAAAGAAACTTTGGTAAAATCTTCAGGGACGGTATTCACAACACATTTTCTCTTACCATCACGAGTTCTCCTATGTGGCACAAAACGTTCATAGTTAAGAGTTTAAAAATCTATACACAAAGCTGCTGAGACCAACTCTTACTAAGGAATGGGATGGGGTAGAACTCTTAAACTAAGAGAAAGGGCGGGGTTGACCTCATTATGGGTGACGTCGTGTTTCACGCTTACTTATAGAATAAAGATGAAGTCGACTTAATTTTTTTGGAGTTGGCGAACATCAACAGGAAACCGCGGCTGGTAAAATTTTGCATCTACCAGCCACTGTGGCTGGTAGGTCAGGAAGTCAATTTCCCACCCTGCACAAGTGATATGAAAGCCTTGTGATTTGACGACACCCCACAGGTGTGAGAGCCAAAGCGCACAGCCGTGCCCGCCCGAAACATTCTGAGCTAACAATGCCACAAAGACAAATGGTGACTGACTGCCAACATCACAATGACCAATTCCCATGAACAGTTAGCGTGTCAAAACACACGCATCAATAATCGCGTTTTTCGTCTGGCTTTCCACCTCCATGGCCAAGAATAAAGCAGCCACAAAAACGAGACGGAAGCGGCCTATAAAAAGGAGATTTTCCTCCTCGCTGACAAATATGTTTTGAGGTTTCAAATTCGGGTGAGAAGAGGCGCACAGAGAGTAGGCAAGCATGCCAGGGGCACTCAACCCTCAAGTCGACCTCCTCAGGAAAGTTACAGACACAAACTGCACAGGCTGCTGTTGAGACAAATCCCATTACCTTTTACGTGCCACAGCATCAAAATGTCAAAGGAAAAATCCTAGCATGTACTTATTTCCTTCTTGCTTTGACATAGCCTGTTGGTGTAAGGGAGGAAACTCAAAGTCGAAGCCTGGACGGCCGCAGTGGCTGCTGGTCTTCAGTGTATTTTTGTACTCAAGAGATAATTTAAGCCACTGATTGGCTATTGTCCACACATCTTATTTTGAGGGCCTAAATTGGGTGCTGATTGAACGGAAACTACAAAAACCCACAGAACGGTTTGAGATACCTGGTGTAAGGAAGGAATTTATTCTCCGCTAGGGGACTTTATTGGATTTAACTGATGATGTCTGATTCCACGCCAGGGCATACAGTGCTGCACATACCAATGTCCCACTTTGTCCATCTGTATTCACCGCCTGTTAGCAGGAGTGAATTGCCCTGCTGAGTAGACCAGGGAATGACAATGCAGTATCACTCCAACACACCTCTACTTCTTACCAGGACACCAGCAGGGATGTGCAAGTGCAAGCATCCTGAAGAACACAGACATTACTGGACTTTCTCTGGCCCAGCAAAGCTAAATGAATGCTCTGAGTTCATGACACAGGTCATCTGTGGACTACACTTTCCCTCCCCGTTAGAGACAAGTTTAACACAAATGACCCACCCAGAAATTAACACATTGTCCTTTCTAATATTGTGTGCTGTAAAAAATGGGCCTTTAAAAACATTACAATAAGATACTGCGCCAGTTGCGTGCCACCCCAACGAGCATGTGCCCACATGCAATGATAAATGCACTAGACGTACGTCAGAATTAGTAATTGTCCCCTTGTAATACACTTCCCTGGATAAGCTTGGGAATGTTCTGAATTATAAGGCAGGAAGCCTTGTCAGTGTAACCACGGGGCCTATGGTGATTGTTTGGTATGGTCCATGCACCATTGTTGAGCATTCCACTTATCAAGCTGGCCTTGGAAACTTTGCCAAAACCTCTTTGATCTCATGGAAACATGCGTGTGATTTACAGCATCCCGCAACGCAATACCCCACACACGCACGCACGAGCAAACAATTGCAGCATATCCAATCCTGTGCCTCGTTGACACCACTGCAAGCAGCGATCTGTCATAATCCATCATATATCTCCACTGACTGCCTGAGAAGATGGCGAAACAGTGGCGGTGAAAGGATAGTGGAGCGGTCAGCAGCCAATGCATGTCCCATTTCTCATGATGTTGCAAAAGCCGGGGCCGCCGTCCGGGACTTCAAAGAGAAGACGAGATGTCGAGTCGTGGGAGTAAGACCCTGCCAAGAAGATTCCTGCGTCTGCCGACATCAGACGGCAAACGCTTTTGTGATCCGGTAAGCCAGATACTGAGAGGTTGAAAACTATATTTTCCACAAAAACTAAAGGCCGTAGACAGGATCAGACAAGGCCGCCAGAGACTAAACTTCACAGAGAAGTGATCTGCGAATAAGAGACGGTTGTGCCGAGATTCCAGATGATCTGAGTTACATTTCTAGGTTTAGGAAGGCAACACTATAATATGCTGGTCTGAGATTTGCACCAGACAGGGTCACTGCAACCAAAACCACCACACAGCTCAGCTTCCATTGCTTTGAAAGGGCTCCCTGTCAGATACTTCTAGCCAAGTGACATACTGTAGAAGAAAAAAAAAAAAAAAACCATGCCCAACAAGGTCGGTGGAAGTTTGTGAGTAACCGTGTCATTATATTTGAAATGAGACGTTGCTGTTGATTTTTTTCAAACGTACGCTTTGAGCGACACAGACTTTGGACCCGGCGAGGTCTGTTCTTTCAGGGTGATAGCACGGTGAGCTGCAGCAGATATCTACAAAAGTAGTGAGCTCTCAGCTAAGCTACCTGCATGGATGGATAGATAGCACTCAGAGTATGTAGAAACATATTAAAATTAAAATGTTGGGTGAACTGCCCCTTTAATATTTAACTATTAAATGATTAAAAGTCATACCCCTAATCGGTACAAAATGTATTTCCACTTAAGTGGGAAATAAAGGTTTGCTAGCTAACAAGTGATCAATATCTAGCCATGTGCATCAATTTCTGTACTTCTAACTTGATATAACTAGGCCTATCTCTATATATCTACATATCGACCATTTCTGCCGTTAAAGACCTTGAGCTATATTTTTGAATGCATTTACTTATACATCTTGTAATTTTTATTTAAAAAAACAAATTTAAAACTCAAGCCTACATGCCTGTTAACTCCCATGATCCATTGCACTTCATTCCTTTCTTTTTCTGTAATCTTCTGATTATGTATCCAACAACCCATTTCCAGGAGGTACAGACACCACCGTGAAAAGGAGACTCCAATTTCTCCTTCATGCAAAGGATCAGTACAGAACACCCCAAAAATACACCTGCCATATTCCTATCAAACGACACGCCCTTAGTACATAGTACCGCACCTGCAATCTAGATATACAGTCAAGCCGGAAAGTCTGCACACCCCTTTCACCTTCTCCACGTTTTATTACGTTACAGACTTATACTACAATAGATTGAGTTCATTTTTTGCCTCAAACATCTACACACAATAGCCAATAATGACGAAGTGAAAACAGGTTTTTAGAAAACATGCAATTTTATTTTACTGACAAAAGTAGGTTATTTAGGGGTTACATATCTGTACACACCCTTAGCCTAATACTTGGTTGCTGCACCTTTGGCAGCGATTACAGCTTCAAGGCATCTTGGGAAAGAAGCTACGAGCTTGGCACACTTGTTTCTCGACATTTTTGCCCATTCCTCTTGGCATATCCTTGCAAGCTCCGTCAGGTTGGATGGTGAGCGTTGGTACACAGCCATTTTCAGCTCTTTCCACAGATGTTCAATTGGATTCAGGTCTGGGCTCTGGCTGGGCCACTCAAGGACATGCAGACTTTCTCCGAAGCCACTCCTTTGTTCTCTTGGCTGTGTGCTTCGGGTCGTTGTCATGTTGAAAGGTAAACCTTCGCCCCAGTCTGAGGTCCAGAGCAGGTTTTCTTCAAGGATCTCGGTGTACTTAGCTGCATTCATCTTTCCCTCTATCAGGACTAGTCGCCCCGTTCCCGCTGCTGAAAAACATCCCCACATCATGATGCTGCCACCGCCATGCTTCACTGTAGGGATGGTATTAGCCAGGTGATGAGCGGTGCCTGGGTTCCTCCAGACGTGACGCTTGGTATTCAGGCCAAAAAGTTCCATTTTGGTTTCATCAGACCAGAGAATCTTGATTCTCATGGTTTGAGAGTCCTCTAGGTGCCTTTTGGCAAACTCCAAGCGGGCTGTGATGTGCCTTTTACTAAGGAGGGGCTTCCCGTCTGGCCACTCTACCATAAAGGCTTGATTGGTGGAGTGCTGCCTGGATGGTTGATCTTCTGAAAGGTTCTCCCATCTCCACAAGGATACGCTGGAGCTCTGTCAGAGTGACCCTCGGGTTCCTGCTCACCTCCCTGGCCAAGGCCCGTCTTCCCCGATTGCTCAGTTTGGCCGGGCGGCCAGGTCTAGGAAGATTCTTGGTGGTTCCAAACTTCTTCCATTTACGAATGATGGTGGTGTACATATGATATTTTACATTTTGATTTTTAATAAATTAGCACAAATGTCTAAAAACCTGTTTTCACTTTGTCATTATGGGCTATTTTGTGTAGAATTTTGAGACAAAAAATGAACTCTATAGTAGAATATGTCTGTAACGTAATAAAACGTGGAGAAGGTGAAAGGGGTGTGCAGACTTTCCGGCTTGACTGTAGATAGAGCTCAAAAAGGACTGCCCACCATGACTAACATTGATGGCATTTTTGTTTCTGCGTTTAGCGTGGAATGCCCATGCTCCGTTATCTTGTGATGAACGCAAACAATAACCCAGTGGGAGTCTCAACACTGGTGGTGAAAAAATGCACTCTCGGCAATCAAATTAAATATTACAGCCGTTTGCACTCATTTTCGCAGCTCTAAAAGGGGCGCTTGTCAGGGAATGAGAAATATGAACATTATTGCAGCTGGAGCCACCTGGGAAATCTCAGAATGTCCTCCCTCCCTGGCACCCCACCCTTCTCCCTATTTTCACACCTCAGGTCTGCGCAAACTGATATTAGAATCGTGGAATGGCGTTACCTAAGCAAGGACTTAGGAGAACAAGATTTCCATCAAGATCTTCTTTCGTACCAATCAGCATTTCTGCTCCTTCTTGAGATTTACCGGGTCTCAGTCGTTCCATCCTTCATTTAGCTACAAGCACACAGCTGCTATGACACAGATATTGCCCATGACACACTGTCACCTCCTGACTATACTTGTGCTGTGTTTCCTACTACAACAGATCACAGATAGAGAGATTATACACAGACACATACACAGAAAGTATGAAAGTATACTGCTACATGGACCCAGGAAGCCTATAGGACCTACTTCATACAAAATACACATACACAGAGAGGGATGAGAACGAGAGAGGTGTCTATTCAATACCCGAATGCCCACAATCACTGCAGACCTAAGTCTTATTACAAGAAGAAACATTATTTAAATAGGTGGGCAATTCTGAGCTTAGGTTATATTTTGACAAAAACTGAAAGTACTTTTGTTAGCAGTCACTCTGCAGCTAAAGTGACTCAAGAGTAGCCATGGTACAAGGGTAGACGCTGTTTTCTTTTGTTGTTTTAAGTTCTTCCTTGGGCCTGAATATAATGCTGATAAACAATGAAAAATTATGCTTAAAATAAAGGTCAGTACTGTGTTTTCTGCAGTGAAACCTAGGCTACAGAAACTCAAGACTGAATACTGCCAAGCCTGCATGCAATTGACTTATTGACTGATTATATCGACTTAACGGATAAAATTGAGGTACAAAAACAGCAGAACAACACACTCTGTTCTTCTCACCAGGTTCATTATCGTACTGCACTTGCTAAAGCACATTATTTAACAACTTAACACCTTGAGAAAAGCTACAGTAATAGTGATAATAGCATGGTCAAATAATTCACAAGATAATCAACGCTGTTTCTCCCTACATCACACAGCAGCAAAATTAGGTTTACAACTAGTAATGAGAGCGTGCGGTTTCATAAAGCTGCAACGAGTGGTCGTGGCTTGTTGGAACCAATCAAAATGATTTGGTCTTCACACCATACTATAATGATATGTTCATTATATCAGTGAACACGACAGCTCCATCCACGTTGGGTTTCATGAATCTTTGTTCCCAATCACTGATTTCAACGACCACGCATTCAGAAAGATGCTAAATTACCAGGCCCTCTGGTGTGTAAAAAAATGCATGATTCATACGCAGCCCATGAACACTCAGTCATTTAAGAATTAATTTTACAAATAATATTTTGTATAAGATTGTGAAAGAAATTAATGCTTAAATGTTTTCAAATGTATTTCAAAACACCTACAATTAAATGGTGAGCTACAAGGATTTGAAGATAAACAATTTGAAAACACAGGTGGTCTCTCTCTGACAAAGAAAATATGTTCAAGCACCTAAATTTGCAGTGGAAACCTGTCATTACACATTCTGCAAAATGAAAAAATATCAGTTCTTAAAAAGGCAGATTTGCAGCTACGCCACGAAATTGGTGTGTCATTAACATTTTGTGAAATAAATCACACACAAAAGCATTATGCATTGTTACGCAATTACAGAGGCAAGCTTGTCTTGAGGCACAAGACACCTGCATACATCAGTTACAAGGACTGCTGGTAACTCTCTGCAGTGACAGCATCAAACACTCATTTCTAACAGGTTGGACAGAGTACCCACAGGACATAATTTTTCAGTGAAATAATTTTAATATTTTTTTCAGCCAACAGATAAAAACAAACAAAACAAGCGGCATTTAGTTTGCAGGCCTAAATCACGGCATTCTGTTCCTAAAAGTCATTCCTTTTGTAAATCTGACCCACAGAAAACAGACTTCATTTTAGTCCTCCTTTGTAGAATGCATAGGCCTATCTATAACAAGACCAAGGGTCCAAGTGGCTGACTTTTAAGCTATGTGACTGAATCCAGCCAGTAGCTTGGTCCCTTGATCTTGTTACACACACGTACACACAACACAACTTAATTTGGAAATGACTTTCAAAGGAATCAGTCTGTTAAATGATTTGATTCCAAAACTACGTTTTGGTTGGCAAATCATGGTCTTGTTTTTACAAGCAGCAGTTTTCATACAGGGAATCGACATGTTTCATAGCACACTTGAGAAAGAAAAAAAATGTCAAGCACAAACTATTTGCATGAACAATAATAATAGTTTTCAATGTCTGCACTATCAGGCTAATTTCCAATAGGGTCACAAGTCTGTTGGTCTTTACTCCCATTTATGTTTCTATCTTCTGTGAGTGTACAGAAATTCCACCAAAAATGAGTATCTAGCCAATTCTGATTCTCATGCCTAGAACTAGGAACTGCTAGGAGCACATATTTTACTACAGTAGGCTACAGCAGACCATTTATAACCACAGGACAGGTTGCATGCCCGATCAGGATAAGCATGCCTGGTTATGATTTAACTGAACTAAAAAAAATCCAGTGGTGAACTTTAATTTCAATAATGGCATGGACAGAATTTTTAATGTACAATATATAGGCTAGTTTGTTTTCATATTGCTAAACACACCTTATGGTTTGGGATACATACACGTTCCAATATTGGCAGATAAACTAGTGAACATTTTATGGGTTGCTTTTCAAATATGATTTCACCATCACACAAAAAACATGAATATGAATCCTAAATCTAAAAATATGTTTATATGATTTAGGCTACGTATTGTTCCATTTAGCTAGCTAGCGTTCATGTGACACGCATGGTCTTCTGTCATGGACGGAGACAGAATAAAGGAACATGAGTGAGTGACGCGTGGGCAATGTAACGTTAGCTGGTTAGACGTACCCGGATTCGTTTCCCTTTGTTAAATGGCTAGCCATTTTGTCGTTTGAAAAATATCAAGCAAGCTTGCAACGTAAAGTTAAAAAAAATATTCGCCGGGAGAACATTCTGTCGTTACAGTCCCTCAATGATATAGGCAGTTTGTGTATGTGATTTAGCTAATACATAACGTTAAGGACTAAACTGCACTCACTGTGAATGAAAACTGCACAATTCCAACGAATTTAGGATAGTGCTTAACGTTAGATGACCCTTTTTTTGCCAGAATACCTGGTAGCATACGCGTCAGTTTGCGGAGAGACAGGAAGGCATGTCACCCAGAATATTGTCATTTTAATTAATTAATTTACTGGACTAGTTAGTAGGCCTACGCTTGAGACTTGACTTAAACGAGACTAGATAGTCCAGCTGTGCGTTTTCCCAATATTGAAACCTAACATTACGCCTAGCTATGCCTGGTGGTAGCAATAGCAAAGTCAAACACATTAAGTCGAAGCTATGTACGTTGGTTGACATTTACCTTAAGGTTAAACTGATAAGTAAGGTAACGTTAGCTAAGTTAGTAATAAACTAGAAATAGCTGCCTGCGAGTTATAACAACGTTAATTTACTCGGCGACAGATAAAGCATGATTGCTATATTAAAGCTAACCATCGTTATCACGCGGGATTGTTGCTAACACGCTTTATTGTGGCTATACACTGTCCGTATGGCAAGAATGCTGTACTTGTAAGCTAGCAATGAATTATAAGCGTATTATGTTCCTTATCTGTGTGTGAAAACCTAACGTTAATTAGCTGGCTTGCACTATAGGATGCTGACGATGGGTTGAAACTGAAGTGCACTGCTTCTTTCCTGTACCACTGCACAGGCTGACGTGAGTCAAGATAGCTAACGCTGTTTTCCTATTCACAGTAAACGTACCTTTAAATTTGGGCAGATATTTCCAGTAACGCGATTTATCCTCTTCTATCCCCGGTTCCTTGTAATCGTTAGGTGAGTTAATTAGCTTGGAGTTTTTGTCAATACTGAGTGATTAGGAAACTTAGGCATACTTAAGTTAGCCAATGATGATGACAGCATGGCCTTGAAATTTACACTGCGCCTGCGCTTGGTGGTGTCCTCTTCCACACCAACTGAGAAACACGCAAACGGGGGCAATAAATTCACAATAAAGAGTGTTCGGGACTGCTGGTTAAATGCCAGCCGACAGCGACGGTCTTTCCAGAATGATAGTTTTTAATCCCAGTTCTTCTCGGTTTATTCTGCAAAAAATATCCTAAATTAACACATATTATTGCACTGCATTGACTATGAATGAAGACGGAACAATTCCAATGTGCGAACTAGGTGACTTTATAAAAATAAAAAAGCGTATTTATTTTGCTAGAAAGTTACGTTACACTAGCTATAGCCACAAGTCCCATTCATAAAGATTCGCATAGATAGGGTTTAACTGCTTTATGATTCGTTAAGTGTCCATTTCAATACCACAGTTTGCAAATTAAACAAGTTTATACCCATAAATAAATAATAAAAAAATAACAATACCTTTGATTGGGAGGCGTTCAACTATCAAATTTGGTGGAGTAACCATGATTTTTATTCAATGCACTCAAATTAATACCAAGTAAGGGGTCGATGTGCCAAAGGTTTGCATGTACAAAATCACATGTAAATCTGTTACCACCCGGGGAGAATTGTCAGAGATTGTTAATTGTTAAGATTGAAAGATATGTGGACTTTTAATTTTTGCGGGTTAGTCTGAATGAATATGCTAAATTGGGCGTCCCTACGTTATTTCACGAAATAGTGCAAGTAGGTCATGCAAATATATTACTTTAGCAATCTATGTAATGTAATGTGATTTACTAAGCCCGAAATAAATCTTTGGAATGGTAATTGCATGTGCATTTTAGTATGAATGAAGCAGGTATTAAGACGCAATCAATGAGATGACGGTTGTTATTCTAGCAAGGAGACATCCTAACAATCAAAGCGCACAACATAGAGAGCAGGTATGTTCCACTCAAGGGGCCAAGACTGGGCTTTCGTTTTGAAGCTCACTTCCTGGTTGGGCTGGGAGCGGCAATTGTGCCGTTGCTCACTAGCACCACTGCGATTGGCTCCAGTATAGGTCTTTCACCATGTAAGTCAATGGCAGCAATGTGGTCAAAATGCTCAGTCAATAAATTTTTCCCACAAAAAAATGTAATTGCAATAGGTGCCTTTCCTTCATCTAATGCCTCTGCATGTGCTGATTTTTTATTTTTTTTGTTATATTGTGTTGTTTGGACAGGGTATTAACATTTGTTCAGGACCAATCAGAGGGACAGGTTGAGTCCTCTTCGGCTCCACGGAGCAGACGCAGTTTGTACAAACCGGCGGCGAAAAAGACTTCTGGGGACTCAATTCGGTTTTAAGAGGCCGTGGGAAGGCAATGGGTGATGTCACAGTGACTTTGTCCATATTTTTATACAGTCTATGGTTCCACTCCTATAAATCTCTTTGGAATGTCAGAGGCAAAAAATAATAGATACTATCGCCTAGCTAGCGATGTCATTTTACAGCTTTTGGGCTAAATAGGGGAATTAGAGCAATCCAGTTTACGGCAGCTCTGCTCCAGATCTGCTATTCCAACTGTTCAGGTGTGCTGTCCCTGGTTCTTAACTCTTCTTAATAGAAGAGTAACTAGTATTTTAATCAAACAAGCAATACAACATCTATTATAATAAACAATGAATAACAAAGCAAGTAAAAACTTTTACTAGACATCCAGTGAAACCGAACCGCCAGCTTGTTCAGTGTAAAAGTAGCCTATAGCTAACCACTCCAAACACACAAAATCTCTCATTTAAATATGGCTGTTTGTTTGCGGCTGGAGTCATTTGCATAATGCCTCTTAGCTGACCACTCGCAAAGAGTGAAATAACCCATGCAAATATTTTGGGCGTGCGTGCAAAATAACACCCCTTATTTGGGAACTTAGTAAATCCAAGTGGACTTTTTCATAGCCTCCATGAAATCAGCAGTCATATTTTATTTTGCATTAAATCTAACTTAAACGAGTAGCAGTGTGCTATGATTTACAGATTTCATACGTTGTAGTCTTGTTTACTTTATGCCATGTCTGATTAAGTATACCATTTCAGATGACTCATCTAAATTTAAACTTCAAACTTTGTTTAAATGTCAGATGTTTAATTTCCATTAACCAGCATTTACCTTTGCAAAGAAAAATAACTAATGACTCTGTGGGAATAAAACCCCATAATATTCCCTAGACCCTTTGGGAATTACAGTAACCGGGGGAAAAAAACATTCGACTGCTAACCATACCGTTCCGTTATTTCTAGTTAATAGCACGCAAAATATTTCTGCCGGCAAAAATGTGACAGGTCTTAATTGGAACATTCATTGAAGCTAACATTCATTGTGTTAACAAGCAAGTTGTGGCACTGTGCAATGTTACGTACTGTAAAATGCTCAAAGTAACTGCTGGGCTGCATTCCAATATTCTTCACTCCACTCCCCCGCTACCACTCCTCTCCCACCCAGAGGTATGCAAAACTGCCTGGAAGTTTTGAGTACAAGTAGTTGCATGTACTTAATGTACTTGATATTGCGGTCTGCGTCCAGACATAAATCAATTTGTAACTATTTGTACATTACATTACAGGCATTTAGCAGACGCTCTTATCCAGAGCGACTTACACATAAAACCCTGTCAGAAACAAGCATTTTTGCAAGCATTTTTTACATATTAACCATTTATACAGCTGGATATATACTGAAGCAATTCAGGTTAAGTACCTTGCTCAAGGGTACAACGGCAGTGTCCTACCTGGGAATCGAACCTGCAACCTTTCGGTTACAAGGCCAGTACCTTAACCATTATACTACACTGCCGCCCCATTAGATTGGGACACAAAGAGCGGTTTCCAGGGCATGGAGGAGAGGAGGTTGTAGTGGAGGAAAGGTGGGTGCGTTTTTCAAGTATTGGGATGTCTGTGCTTTGAGGACCACAGATTACCTGTTTTTTTTTCCAGAATTTGACAGCATGGCTCAGTATGAAACCTACACCCATGGGTCTTCACCAACACTCATTTTGAAAAATAGCTGCCAAGTGAGTTCATATTAACAAACTAACAATGGAAGAAACACAAGTATGAGTATGTTTTGGAACACCATCATCTTATTATTTTAGCTTATTATTTAGGGGGTGGGTTGCAGAGAAAATGCCACTTGGAATTTCAACCCCCAAATAAATTCAGTGGCTAGGAAAGCCACACCTCCAATGTGGTCACAGTTTTACACAAAAGCCACACCTCCAATGCACTCACAGTTTTACACAATCACCAATATTACCATTCCCCCTCTTACTGTCGATAATATATACATGTATATTTGTTTACAAAGCATGCAAAATAACATCGCTTACTGTACAGGATATCTTTCCCCATGTAATTACTTCATGTTCCTTTTTAGCAACCTTTGTTATTCCTTGCAGGTTTTCAAAAGCAAATCCATAAAGTCATTTTTTCCACATTAATGTAATGGGGCATGCCGTGTGAGGTGGGAGGAGCCAAACGCAGCAAGGGGATTCTTTAAGCCCTAAGGCCACTAAGGCGGGATACCCCGCAGTTAAGGGAGGAGACAAGACAACGAACACGACTTACAGACTCTACTAACCGGCTCACTGTCACAATAAGATAGAGCGTAAGGACAGGTCTCTGAATAGCCAGAAATAATACGCGCCCTGTCTCGAAAACGAGACGCATAAGAACGGGCGAGTAGCATAATGGCAAAAAATAGACAGATAACAAACACTGTAAAAATAATAAGAAAGAATGAGGAGGCGAAAGGAACAGATCCAACGTTCCAAGGCTACTCTCAGACTTGCGGTCACACACAAACATGTCCACAACATCGCCCAATCTTCCCTATAGGAAGACATGCACCGAAAGACGAAACAGAACAGCAGTTCCGAACAAAATCGTCAAAAACTCCATGGAAGGAGAAAAGTACCGAAAGGAACGAACAGGACAGGCTGTACCGGACATTTACCGGCTAAAGACCAAAGCGAGATTAGTTGAAAATAAACGCCCTGCCTCTCTATGATGAGGAATATAACGAGGCGAACAGGAACAGAGATTTAACGTTCCATGGCTAGTTTAATAGGCTCGCAGTCAAATGCAGAAAACAAAGGGGTAAACACACGATCTCCCAGGAGAGAGAAACATTTTACAGGTGAGCCGACGGAGCACCGTCGTCCCATAACTTTACTATCCAAAATGACTAACGCAAGCTTAATTGAATACACACGCCCTAGCCTCTCAGTAAAAGAATATGTAACGAGGCGAAGGAACAGAGAACTAACGTTCCGAGGCTATTTTCGGAAATACGCAGTCACACACAAACATGTCCACAACATTGCCCAAGCTCCATACGAGGAGAAACATACCCGGAGAACGAACAGAACAATAGTCCCGAACAAAATCGTCCCGCAGGTAAAAAAAAGGCGAACAGGACAGCTGCAACAACAGACCAATGCAAACTTAACCAAAATAGCAAGCACTGCCTCTCAATATAATATAAAACCCTGACTCACAACAAAGGGGAACGTAGTCCACGAGAAGGAGACAAAACAGGGAACAAACGTACGGAAGCTACTAACTGGCTCACAGTAACACGGAAATGAGTAGAAGCAAAACGCCAGGTCTCTCAGTAAGAAAACCAATCAAAGGCGAAAATGGATCAAATAACTGCTACTCTATACTTCTACGAGCTAAGTAACTAAGTAGAAGCGAAACGCCCGATCTCCCTATGGGAAGACATGTACCGAAGGGTGAACAGAACCACAGTTCCGAACAGAATCGCCCTAAACTCCATATACGGAGAAAAGCACAAAAAGACGAAATAGAGCAGAGATCCGCGGTCCCATAATTCTACGAAATAAGTAACTACAGAGCCAGCAAGAAATAAGCCCTGCCTCAGCAATGAGCAAAAATAGGCGAGTAGCCCAAATGGTACGAATAACTCACAGCCAACAAAACACCACAGTACAAAACAATAAACAAACAATCTCAAAGCCCCGAACGAAGGAAACGGAAGGCTTAAATATCTCTCAAGGTGACCACGCACAGGTGTGCACGATAACAGAAGCTCCGCAATCCAAGCAGGACGGAGCAAGCATCCACCAAAAGGACAGCGCCCTCGCGTGGCCACCAAGGAAAACGACCGCATAGGGAAAAGGGTTAAAAACCATGACAATTAATGGCATAAACAAATACAAATCACACAAAATTGCTTTCTCAATAATATTGAGAACATGCTTTCTAAACAAAACTTTTTAGTCATTTAGACTTTAAAACTCTCCCTTACCTTATTTTGTTCCTTAAACAATGTGGATTCTCTTTGTTAACGATTCAAGAATTTCTCTTGCTTCATCCAGACCCACCCAATAAAGCAAATAGGATGTCAAGCTGTGTTTCTGACAGGGTTTTATAGGATAGATATACCACCTTGTCCAGGGGATCCCCTATAACAATAAACACGCAGAAGAATACGTTCAAAGAAGCCTGTGTTTTGTCAACTCACGCTGTGCATGCCTTTCAAAATGAGAAGCAAAAACTAACAGAACTGTTTAGCCATCTGATATTTTCCACCCAGTGGCCATATTTTCATTGAATTTTTTATTTTTGCAAAATAGGGAGTTTTGTTATTTTGAAGATCATGATACATTACTGAATGAATTAAGGTAAACAGAAATTGATATGTTGTTGAAATGTAGTCATTATCCCTATGGGAAAGAGTGGCTGTTCTCAATCCCATTAAAAAGGCTTTAAAAACAGACTGAGAATACATAGTATCAAAAAGCTTAATTTATTTTTAAAACCACACACAGGACTACCATCTTTATCTGGTGGATCCTCTCCACACCATGGCATTTGCAGGTTATATACTGACCACATGGCCTAATTGACAAGTCGCCACACCTGTGGGTTGCTGCTACACACACACACACACACACAATTAACCAATTAACACTTAATACTGAAGGGATTAACAAGACAACGGGTGCATCTGATGATCAGTACTCGTTATTGAAGGGCTTGATAAATGAAAAAAACTTGAACACAATACAATAGATTTAAATGTAAAATGAGCCCCCACACCTCCCACTCATGACAGAATAAGAAGTTATTGTTATATTTGAGAAAGCATCTACTTTGTTTATGGACATGTTGTCACGTCCCGTGCCTCTGTCCCGATTTCCTGGTTTTCCATCTCTATGTGTATTCCGTTCCGTGTTTTCCCTTTCCCCAGCTCCAGCACCTGATTTGTGTTTCCTCAAGTGTCTTGTCTCAGCTGTTCCTCGTTGTCTCGTCATCAACCTGGCATATAGTCTCCCCTGTTTCTTTGTTCTGGGCCAAATCATCTTGTGCCTTGCTTTGTGCTTGTCATATTACTTTCCAGCCTTTTTTTTTTTGGTCCCCTGCCCTGCTCCACTGCCCTGCACTGCCCTGCACTGCCCTGCCCCGCTGCCCCGCTGCCCTGCCCTGCCCCGCTGCCCTGCCCCGCTGCCCTGCCCCGCTGCCCTGCCCCGCTGCCCTGCCCCGCTGCCCTGCCCCGCTGCCCTGCCCCGCTGCCCTGCCCCGCTGCCCTGCCCCGCTGCCCTGCCCCGCTGCCCTGCCCCGCTGCCCTGCCCCGCTGCCCTGCCCCGCTGCCCTGCCCCGCTGCCCTGCCCCGCTGCCCTGCCCCCGCTGCCCTGCCCCGCTGCCCTGCCCCGCTGCCCTGCCCCGCTGCCCTGCCCCGCTGCCCTGCCCCGCTGCCCTGCCCCGCTGCCCTGCCCCCGCTGCCCTGCCCCCGCTGCCCGGCCCCGCTGCCCTGCCCCGCTGCCCTGCCTTGCCCTGCCCTACTCCGCCCTACTCCGCTGCCCTGCCCCGCCCCGCTGCCCTGCCCTGCCCCGCTCCGCTGCCTTGCCCTGCCCAACTTTGCTGCCCTGCCCCCCTCCACTGCCCTGCTCTGACTCTCCCGCCTGCCTTGCCTGTCCCTGTCCAGGCCCTGCTCCGGTTCTCCCCGCCCGCCTTGCCCATCCCCGTCCAGCCCGCCTTGCCTGTCCCCGTTCAGCTCTGCTCTGGTTCTCCCGCCCCGCCTTGCCCGTCCCCATCCAGCCCTGCTCCGGTTCTCCCACCTTGCTCGTCCCCGTCCTGCCCAGCTCCGTTTCTCCCACCCGCCTTGCCCGTCCCTGTCCTGCCCAGCTCTGGTTCTCCCCGCCCGCCTTGCCTGTCCCCGGCCCGCCCAGCTCCGGTTTTCCCGCCCACCTTGGCCGTTCGACATCCCGCCCAGCCCTCCTGCCCACCTGCCTCATCCTGGTTCTGTCCCTATGCCAGCCCTGCCCTGCTTGGTACAAGCCTGTCTCCTGCCTGCCTGCTGCCCTGTGTGCGTCAAGCCTGTCTCCTGCCTGTCTGCTGCCCTGTGTGGGTAGTCTTGTGTAATAGTCTCTTGCGTGGAGTTCAACCAGCTGTCTGCCTCTGAGTCCTGCATTTGGGTCCTATCCTGTATATCACTGTAACATATGTACAGGTACAATAAATTATATTTATACATTCTTTATTACTAGTATGTGTAATATGACTAACCCATATGGACTATTGATTAAAAAAAATAATAATCTGCCCCTCAGGAAGAAATAGATTATCTGTTTTATGGAGACTGCTATTGAACATTTACAGTGCCCTCCACCCCTGATAAAGATGAGAAAAAAGGGTTATAAAAAAATTCACCTTTTGGTGAATTGGCTTAATCTCACACTGAAATGAGAAAAATCCAACCTTTAATTGAAGTACATTTATTCTGAGAAAAACAAATCCTTCAAGAAAATTATTTTTAACAAAACCACATGTGCCACAATTATTGGCACCCCTGCATTTAATACTTTGTACAACCTCCCTTTGCCAATAAAACAGCACTGAGTCTTCTCCCGTAACATCTAATAAGGTTGGAGAATACAGAGCCAGGAATCTGAGACCATTTCTCTTTACAAAATCTCTCCAGATCATCCAGAGTCTGAGGACCTCTCTTGTGTACTCTCCTCTTCAGCTCAGTCCACAGGTTTTCAATGGGGTTTAGGTCAGGGGACTGAGATGGCCATGGCAGAAGCTTGATTTTGTGTTCAGTTAACCATTTTTGTGTTGATTTGGACGTATGTTTTGGATCATTGTCCTGCTGGAAAACCCAACTACGACCCATTTTTAGTTTCCTGGCAGAGGCAGCCAGATTCAGATTTAAAATTTCCTGGTATTTCATGGAGTTCATGATGCCATGTTCCCTAACAAGGTTCCCAGGGCCTTTGGAGGAAAAACAGCCCCCACAACATCATGGAGCCTTCACCACACTTAACAGTGGGGATCAGGTTATTTTCGGTATAGCCATCTTTCTTTTTACGTCAAACCCACCTTGAGTGTTAGTTGCCGATAAGCTCAATTTTAGTTTCATCTGACCATAAAACATGGTTCCAGTCAAAGGTCCAGTAGCGTTTAACAAACTCCAGGTGCTTACGTTAGTGGTGAAATGACAGGAAAGGCTTTTTTCTGGCATGCCTTCCAAATAATTTGTTGGCATGGAGGTGACGTCTAATGGTAGTTTTGGAGAATTGATGACCCCAAGATGCTACTTTCCTCTGTAATTCTCCAACAGTGATCCTTGGGGATTTTTTTGCCTCTCTTACCATCCTCCTCACTGTGCGTGGGGGCAAAATTAATTTGGGTCCTCTTCCAGGCAAGTTTGTAACAGTTCCAGTTGCTTTGAACTTTTTAAGTATTGCCCTAACGGTAGATTTTCAGGCATTTTCAGGTGAGTAGCTATTTTTTATAGCCATTCTCTGACTTATGAAACTCAACACACTTTTCCCTCATTTGATTTGTATGTTTTCTTATCTTTCCGATGTTGATGTATGAATAAGGGAATATGGCCTCTATGTCACCTCATATTTATACCCCAGTGAAACAGGAAGGCATGGATTACTGCTTGAAAGTTCCTAAACACTCTGATCAAGTAAAATATAAATGGAAAAAATGCTTCAGTTGCATTTTGTTCATAATAATTTTTAGGGGTGCCAATAATTGTGGCACATGTGGTTTTGTTAAAAATAATTATTTCTTGAAGGATTTTTTTTCTCTGAATAAATTTACTTCAATTAAAGGTTGGATTTTTTTTTCATTTTTCAATGTGAGATTAAGCTAATTCACCAAAAGGTGAATTTTTATAACCCTTTTTACTCCTCTTTACCAGGGGTGCCAATAATTGTGGAGGGCACTGTTTATTATGCAAAGAATGTGTGCTGCCACTGGTGAAATTTGAATCTCTCTAATGGGATTCCAGGTACTGATTTTAAGCATAGCATTTAATGCAAATTACGATACGTTCCACATAAATATATGAATGAATGAATAAAACGCACCCTAAATCTTAAATAATTACTCTGCTTTTAGGAGCAGTGGAATTAGGGCGATCCATTTGGTGTGTTATGATATCACTTAAAACCTTTTTTTTTAAGTACTACTTGTAAAGCTGCCATCAGATATGTATGTAAATGCATCGTGAAGTAGGTGCCACCTGTGGTTTTCTTTCAGAGAAACGCCGTGAAGTACAGCAGCGTTAATGCATCATCCTGTCGTATTTGATCTCTCATATTCCCCCAAGATCCGGGAACATCCCTGAACCTGTATTCTCTTCATTTTATGTGTTGAACTGAGTCTGCTGAGGGGGCCATTCAAACAGCTGACTTTGTACTGACCCCCGCCCGCCCTTGAATCAACGGCAGTAATTGCTCTGAGGCCAAAGCACGACGCGGATCCGCGAATGCGATACGACTTCAACCCCCGCGTGCCTGCAGGGTTGCCACGGCGAGCTTAGGCGCCTTACCGCCACGCTGCTACATCCCACAATGCCTCGCCACAGCAGGTGACCGTTTTACAGTGCGGGGTTCCCTGCATCGGCTGTAATCTCAGACAAACAGAGGAGCGCCCTCAAATAAAATGGGATTTAATGCGTCAACCAGGCCTTCATGTGTAACACCCCCCTGCCGATAACCTGGGGTTGGGAGCAGTGCTAATTGTTAGTCACAAGGAGATGAGTGGGGCAGTAAGTCTTCTCACAGTGCTGCATTGAGAGAATTTAACCACCTTTACATCTAAAAAAGAAAAAAAAAAAACATTTTCAATGACCACTGAACTCATGACGACAGCAATTAGGCTGAAAGACCCTCTCCAGTCAGCATTTTAAACCTTTACACTGCTTTTGCCCTTTTAAAGGAGAGCAGACACCACCCCCCCCCCCCCCCCTTTCTTTTATTTATCCAGACAGGCAGAACACACAGAGGATGACAGATAGAGAAGGCGTGGCAGCTCAGAAGGCGCCATAACCCCTGCCCGGGTGGGATTTGCTGAAGAGTTGGCCGCCCTATGGACTCCGACACACATCTTTTGCCCGAAACACCCACTGCTTTTGATTGGTCTGACATTGCACATACATTATCTCAGTTTCTCAGAAGGACTGGCACCATGCATATTTTTTGGTGGTCAAACCACTTTGTTCAAGGATAAATCAGATGGCTTTCCAGGAAAGGTATTAATCTTGTGAAAACCAACACCTGTCGTTGCCTATAGTAGGATAATTCTAGAGCCCATGACACTGTGGCGGTTTAATATAGGGAACAGCAGGCGGGAATGTAATGGAAAGCATGCTGAGAAGGTGCAGTGCTTAACTGAAGGCAACATAGCATTTGCTATTTGCTCAGTGTTTTAATTCAAAAAAGATGTCATTATAATCAGAAACATGGGAGACGAACGTTGTTTTCGAACTTTTGTCTCCCATGTTTCTGATTATAAAAAAAAATAAAAAATCCTGGGCTACGAAAAAATACATTAGCTATGTGCGAGAAATATGTACGCTGCCTTTTTTAAAGACATGATCTGCATCTGGTCATGATAAAATGTCACTCACTCTGTTGCCAAAACACTGCGGCATTGTGAGTGCATTCCGTGTGAGCTGTTCCCAGTTTTACGGAGCGGCAGTTCCCTCTTCAGAAATGGGACACGGCTCACTCTGTCCACACTGGCTCTAATTGGTGCGATTAAGGGGGCCTGGTGTCAATGGCAATCAGGGCCCTGGCACAGATGGAGGGCTAGCGGAACAGCCTGTGTAGAGGTACCCGCAGGGGATGCTGCGGGAACTCAGTTACTGCACCACGAACACCCTCCGCATTTTTCAAAGGGGGCGATTCTTTTTTATCACACACTCTGCAGTTGCACGCTGTGTCCCATAACGGCTCATCGCTGCACATTCATTGTGCTTAACGTTACTTGCTACGTATTTCAAGGTCAAGGTTTTTTTATTGTCAATTCAACCACATGTACCAGACATACAGAGGAATCGAGAGGACGTTTCTCACTATCCTACGGTGACAAAATAAAATGCACAAGACAAGACATTTTCTAACATTAAAATAAACAGTAAAGTAAACAATAAAGTGCACAACAGATAAGACATTTACTACTATACAAAAAGTTAAATTAAATTAAAAAAAATTAAATATATAATATATAACCTATAAAACTATGTAGGAGGATAGCAGCAGAAGTTTTTTATGTATATGTTTAGTGCAAAAAACATGATATATTGTGCAAAACAGTCATTAGTGCAATAGTGCAAAGAGTCCATTCAAACTGAAGGTCGGGGTTCAGAAGTCCATGTGTTTCAGGGTTCAGAGTCCAGAGTGTTTATTGTTTTGGGGGGGGGGGGGGGGGGGGGGGGGCAGAGAGTTCAGCTTCCTGACAGCCTGGTGTATGAAGCTGTTTGTGAGTCTGGTGGTATTTATAAACACTATCGTGTTTTGTAGAAATGTGCAAAGAGTCCCTCCGAAGCAAATTTGTTGTCTCTACTTTCGGAATGTCTTTAGACAGTGAGAGATAAAGGCCTGGTAAAATAGTGGTGGCGACTCTTTAAGGGCAAACAAACCGCATGTTATTACTGACCTTACCAGTGCTGCCAGTGGCAGTGTTGAAAGGCAGCTGTACCTGTGGTTCGGGGTTCAGCCACTTTGCCGTCCGTCAGTGGCGCATATCAAAGTCGGGGCAGAATAGCCATCGCCATTCCACTCTGACAATGTCAGGACGTGTACCTAATGGTAGGCATGTATCTTTTATGACCTGCCAATAAATTAGAGATGATGGGCTGCGAACCCCCCCCACCCACCCGGCCTACCTTCTCTCTCCCTCTCTCTCTCTCTTTCTCTCTTTCTCCCTCCTGCGACGAGCTTCCCGGCTGCCACACACGGCGTCTGCCGGCGTGACCGAGAGAGAGAGAGCCCCTTAAATATTTATCAAAATAGTGGGAAAAACCCCGAATTCAGTGCACTCTCCAGCAGCGAGTTTCTTACCGTGTAGCCTTTGAGTCATCATCCAAATGAATGGCTGTGCTAACAGGACAAGCAATTTCGGTCCCTCGGGGGGCCCCTCTGGAGCCTGCTGCTGGCATTTTGTTACACCCTTTCCCTTTAATTGTACAACTGAGGTCACTGTTTGGATGGGAAGCCACTTCACCTTTGATGCTCCAGCGTGTAAATCGGTTGTTAATTGGGGTATGACTGATTCCTGCAGATCTCCAAGCCTAAGACGGTCAAATCCCTGTAATATACTGGGAAGAGGGAAAGGTCAGTTGACCATGTAATCTTCGAGCAGAAGGACGTGCCTTTATGGTTGCAACAGCACTGTGCTACTCCCTTCAAGGAAACCATTTTGTTTCTGTTTCTGGCTTTTAAAAAGCGTCCTGCTCCAACCGGACTGCTCTTCTCATTGGCGTGTACCTCTCTGCAGCACAAACCAGTCAGATTCTTTTTTTACCTGGACAGTGTCAAATATACACAATTGTTTTCTTCCTCTGAAGCCCTCAGGCAACCCCCCTGGCTTGTTTCAGTGTGAGAACAAATATTGCTGGGGTTAACATTCCTGCACCGGCAGTCTGTTAAGCCAGTCATTCCCAGGTTTCTTCCACAAATCAAAGGGGAATTATGGAATTATTTCTAGAGAGATTTAAGGTGTACCTTCACAGGTATGTGGATGATATTGTGGATATGAGATTTCAGTCACATGAAGTTGGACCGGCAATTTTTACAGTATATTACAATTGTCACTAGTAAACCTGACTAATTTAATTTTAAGGTTGCCCACGACAAGAAAATGTTTTAAAAAATTCAAATAAAGCCAAATAAACACAAAGGAAGCATGTAATTAGAAGCACCCAGCTGCCGCCTTAACAAGTTTGCTTTTGATGGGTTTGTTAAAAGTGCATTGCATATAAAATTTTTTTCTATTTTACTTTCATTTTTTGACACCTACACTTATCAGTCTTATCATAAATTTGTTTGCATGCCCCTGTGCAGGAATTTATTCAGATGACACGTCTGTTTTGGTCAAAAAGCATATGGCTGTCCTTCCCCCTCCGCCACTCATTTGACCACCATCCACATACTGTATATAATTGTATAATCCACCCACAAGCAAATCATTGACAGATGCCAGACGTTTGCACACGTGACCCACCTCCCCCGCTCTCTCTCTTTTTCTCTCTCTCACACACACCCTCACAGACTCTGTCTCACTCCCTCCCTCGCTGTGCATCTCTGCATTTTCTCTGTTTCTTTCTCTCTCTCTCTGTCTATTTCCCCTTCCGAAATCTCTCCCTCCCGAATCTCTCCCTCCCGAATCTCTCCCTCCCTCTCTGTATCTTTCTCTCCCTATCGCTGTGCTTCCTCTCGCTCTCTATATCTCTCGGGCATGCTCTCTCCCTGTCTCACAAGGCCCAGGCTGGCACCCCGGCCAGAGAAAACCGCAGCCTGCCAGGGCGGCGCGCGGAAAGGAAGCCGCGTGCGCCTTCGGAATCTCTCAGTTTGGACAGTGTGGCATGCATGCCATCCCGCCCGCGTATCCCTGCTGGGGATTCTCGGTTGCACACTTGCGCGTGCTCTCAGGGCGCCCGTGCTCAGTGCGCAGACTCGGGACGCGCTTGCATCAAACGTGAAGACGTGAGGGAGAGGCAACACTCGACTCTCACCTCCTGCATGTATTTTTAAAAAGCGTATCTGTTACACGGAAAAGCTGCGTCATCCGTGCTACAGGGGAGGGGCCCTCGTCACTGGCTTAGCCGGCCCGCGATTGGTGGATTGCGGATGGGCGTGTGGAGCATCTGTCTTTGATTGTTGTGGGGCCAGAAGGCTGGCTGTGGTAATTTGAGAACCCTGCCACTTCTTTCCAGAGCTGAGACAACTGACCTTGAGCAAGAGAGAGAGAGAGAGAGAGAGAGAGAGAGAGAGAGGGAGAGAGAGAGAGAGAGAGAGAGAGAGAATGAAAGAGGGAGGGGGAGGGAGAGAGGGAAGGAAAACTGACATTAGTGAAGTAACACAGGGCCCCTCCATCATTTTCAGAGAGGTGACAGGAGATCCTAAAATGGAGGCCTGATCCTGCACACACTCCATAGAATATTTTAGATTCTTTAATTCTTAAGTGACTGCCCTCCAGCAGATTGCACTTCCGCCCTGACCTTCACCATGGCTAATAGGGCAAAAGTCTATTTAGAAACAAAAGGCACAGCACAATGTGTGCCACCTTCAATTCTGTCCCTCTTGAATGTCGTGTCATGTGAGTTGACATGGAACTATCTGTACACTGATATTCATTGTAAGGATTAATGGAGTCGAACAGTCAAATTGTGTTTGGAATTTTAATCATCTAAGGTTGTCTGGATCGACACTAAGACAAGAATATGGAGCTGTAATTTTATAAAGCAAACAAACAAAAGGTGTTACTTACAGAATCTGTGCATGAATATGAAGTTACTCTTTTTGAAAACCCGCCAAGATATCATATGCCAGGGTCACTCGTTTGTAACGTAGGGGTTGTGTCGACACGGCCTGCTGGCGAAGGCGCCACGGTTCATACCGAGATGACAGGTTGAGAGAGTGATGGCGAACTGCGGGAACGCAGGAACGCAGGGTCAGGCTGCATCAGCTTACGTGTTTATGGACCAGCATAGCATTAGCGCTCCTGGATTCTGTGCTACGGTTGTGGATCCGCATGACCGCACACGGCCCTGCGCCAGTAGCTGGAATTAGTTACAGCGTGCATTCACAGATTGTCCTACCTCAAACTGTATTCCCTGACAGCAAGCTTTTTTTAGGATCTGTTAGATTTAACGGTTTGCTGCGTCATACCAGAGTCTGGCTGTCCCACACGCACCAAAACACACGAGGACGTTGCTGTGGTAGAAGATGAACGTGTTTATGGTTTTCACGTCTGTAAGTGGTAGCCTACACTGTCACTTTTGGTACAGGTTGAGCTCAGCTGTTGCTTTAGTTCCCCAGTTATATTTTTTCATAGGATTATTGAATTACTGTATGACGAAACTGAGTCATGTGGAATATCAGCAGAAAGAGTGGTTCATAATGAAATTCTAGTATACGTATTTACTGCCTCCAAACATCTGTTGATTTATTTGTGAAAAATCCAGAATGTTCAGTGTGTCTCCAAGACAAAAACATTGCCAGAATATTTAAACACTGACATTAGAGAAATATAAAATATTTCATTAATCTTTGAGCTCAAAGAAAGTCTTAGACCTTTTAAATTTGTTTCACTCTGGAGAAAGCATGGGACCCACAGCAATTAGCTAAAGCTTTTGGATCAAAATTACATTTTCCCAGCAGTTCTACTTCACATAGTAAAATAATGTATTGTGACTTAAAAGAAGGGTTCGGCAAAAACTGCTATTTCCATCGTACATGAGCAATTATAAATCCAAGCTTGGACAACCGATCGGCAGGCACTGGAAATATATCTTTTATTGTTTAATGATGACATCCAGTGGACGTTACAAGCATTGCATGACCTTTAAACCTAGATTGCAGACACAGCCAGACCTCTGTAGCATTTAGAAATGCAGTCTTTCAGTAGTCCATGGTGTTTACAGAGGGTGGGATGCAAAAATCTCTGTGTTAATACTGAACCCTTCACTCACGATGCATTGTTCTCCAGATCCTGTAATTATTTTGGTCTGATAGACTTCCTTTTTTCAAATTTCTATCCTCTTCATTACTCAGATATGACAGACAAATATAGGCTACAGATATACTTTCCTCAATGGGGTAATCCACACTGCACTCTCAGAAAAAAACCCCGAAAAGTACTTAAAAAGGTAATGCTTGTCACTGGGGTGGTACCCTATAGGTACATTCAACCGCACCCCTAGCAAGCAATATATACTTATTAATACCCAAAGAGAACATGGTTATACTTTCAGGGTACATTTGATAAATTTGTTCCTTAAAATTTGTTCTCCTCTTAGTGACACACCTTTATTTCCGAGAGTGTGTCACTAAGAGGAGACATTCACGGGCAACAATGGCACACAATTAACAACAACAAAAACAGCAAGCATGTGACATGCCTCCACAGATACTGATACAAGAAAAGAAAGACCAGGTGCTGTGTGAAAGCCCAAGAACATAAAAAAGTGAAACCATAGTAAAAAAAAAAAAAGTACAAGGGATATGAAGAAATAAGTTACTTTGCAACAGCAATAACGTCAAAAGGGCATTTATGTTATGTATCGTTGGTGGGCCTACTTTTTCCAGCCACCTTTTACCTCTGGGTGAAAATGTAATATCACCCATGTCTTAAAATAAAAATAAAAAAAGCAATTTACTGGCTTACAGCTCAGATCTTGAACAATT
Source organism: Synaphobranchus kaupii (assembly GCA_029718625.1). Lineage (NCBI taxonomy): Eukaryota > Metazoa > Chordata > Actinopteri > Anguilliformes > Synaphobranchidae > Synaphobranchus > Synaphobranchus kaupii. The sequence continues at coordinate 95,876,989 of CM056378.1, read as the reverse complement.
CCTCAAACTAGTTAAAAAACCCTTGGCTGTTTTCTTACTAATACGTACAACACCCGCACACAAGGGGTCATGGACTTCTAAGTGGCTCAGCCCGTAAATGCAGGATGAAGCCAGTTTGCTTCATCATGCCGCATGGATGGGTGGCCTGTTATTGGACACTGTCCCTTGGGCTACTGCTAGTGGCCACAGGATGCCGCGTTTTGTCAGTGAGAGTTGACGACAGAAATCTTGAGATCGACAAGTGTGTTTGGGCCCGATTCAAGAGGCAGGCTCCTTTGCTCTTTGCTGACTGCCACTAGTTCTCATTGTGTGGCATTTGGCATGGAAAATTGTGCCTGGCGAGTGCTGTTTCTCGAACAGTGTGCCTGAAGAGATCAGACCAGCTTCTTTTACACCTCTTCTAAAAACCCTCATTGATAAATAATAAAAACATGTTTTTAAATTGGTTTTGGTTATTGTTATTTGGTTTTGCTGCGTTTTGTTCATGCAACTCATCATCAAACAATTGTGTTTTATTTTCTCATATTATGTGTTAAATATGTTAACCCTGTAAAAACTTGGTCTATGAAATGCTAATAATAATAATAATACATCATCATGTATGATAATGCAATAATATTCATTACAAATTAGTAAAATATGTAATGCACATTAATAATGTCTTCTTCTTCTTCTTCTTCTTCTTCTTCTTCTTCTTCTTCTTCTTCTTCTTCTTCTTCTTCTTCTTCTTCTTCTTATTATTATTATTATTATTATGCATACACTTCAGCAGTCAGAACTGCATGGGTCTAGTTGATGGAAGAGAATCGTTTTCTGATTGGGTGAAAAAGGGGAGAAGAAAAGCAGGAATAGATACTATCAGCAAATATAAAGCTACAAATAGCCCAGTCAAGCAACACACACCTGGGAGTACAATGGAAAGGCCAAAATAATTTCTTACTTAGCGTGCTAATTACATGTATGTGAGACAAGCCATCTCAACAATCTGTCATTAACTCCCATTCATCATATCATCAGAACAAATGTTCTTTGATTAGGTTTGCATTACACAATGATTTCTAACCACCACTAATTGGTGGGATTTCATATCACTGTTACCCAAAAATCTCCGAAAGACAGAATTCTCAAGAATATAAAAAAATAAAAATAAAACTTATTTACTTTCTTTACCTCAGTTTACAAAGACATTATTCTTTGTATTATAGATTATTCATGTGCACTTTAGAACAAGCATTATTCATTATTGAGTAATGAAACTTTGATGGTGCATAGAGCCGGATGAGAACCTTTAAAAACCACAAGACCAAAAAATAGACATAGGTGGCGTCATGACACTGACAATATTTTGTGTTTGTATATGTATTTCTATGTGCAAGCGTGTGTGTGTGTGTGTGTGTGTATGTGTTTGCTGAAGAGCAGTGCCGGAATTTTGGCACTTCATCAATAACCTGTAATGCACTGTGCTGTAGTGTATACATGAATAAATTGAAGTGTAATCCCTTTTTAATTGATCATCTCATCTCAGCTTGGCCACAGCAGGCCTTTGGTCCCTGGAGCCCAGAGGCAATAAGGAGTAGGACAGAGGAGTTACTCCCTCCAGCCACCCCGATAGGAATTCACACCCCTGCTCAGGTAAGCAGAATTATTCATTTATTTATATATTCTAATACACCCCAGCCCTACCCAGCCAATGACCGCAGTGGCCTGACCTTCCAGTTTTCCAGCTGGCCTGTGTTCAGCTAATGCCTATTCATGGGTGGCCAGGTCGGGCCACTCCGATCCCTGGGTGTTTTAAGTGGGAGACAGAGTTAAATGTCTATGAGCATCTCATTCCCCACTTAACTTGGTCAGTTCATATCAGCCGGAGTGCGGCATTTAAAACCGGAATTAGTCTTTGCAACTTCCTTGCCGCAAGACCAAAATAACGCGACAGGGAACGCGGGGCACCTGACGTTGTTTGCCTCAAGACTCGCTGGAACCCCCGTTTCAACAACGGCACCGTAAATAAGACATAAGGACTGAGGTGCACGCCAGTCTCTTGTCTGTAAATTCTTAATTTTCTGCATGGCGAAGTAGGGAAAATTGACTGCCGAGTTACCCGGCGCAAAAATGGGTTTCATTCCACGCGATGCCTTACGAGGAGACGTGGATTGTAAAGCGTGGCGGCAGAGAGATTCGGCATTGTGGGGAAATGTTCAAGAGCAGTATAGTTTTGTGAATCCGAATGACATTTACTTAGCAATCCTTGTCACTAGCCCCAGATTGAAGGGGCGGTCGCGCTGTGCTATATGCCTGACACTCCAGCTGCACAGTATAGGCGTGAACATGAATAGTACATGCATGCCCGTTTGACTAATGTGTAGGGCGGTTAACGAGAAGCCATTTAAAGGCGGGTGAAAATATTGGTGTGATAGGCCGATGTATGCTTGCTCAGAAGAGGCAGCGATGTGTTAATGTGTTAATGTGGGTTTTAACATCAGGAATAAACCCATTAACAAAGCACTAATGGGGTTCTTTCTAAAGATACTCACACTGCAGACCACTGTACATACTGTGTAAGCCTAGTAGCCTACAATCTATCCTACTCTCCACAATGCCACAACCGCCCTTCAAGAAAATGAAAGCACTAACTTAGCTAGTTTCCCTAAATAGGAGTCCGAGCAGATCAGGGGTGTTTGAGGGTAGATAAGGTAGGTACAGGATGTCCCTGCCTTTCTGGCATCTGACTTCCCTCATTTCAGTGCAGGGAAAATACGATGTGTATAGGGAAACTGCAATGGGAAAAGCTAATGGAAAGGCCATAGAACTCTACTTTGAAAAAGGTACAAAGCTTGTCCTATACCCAGCGCCTTCCAAATAACACCAAATGTAACTGGTGTCCACATAACCAGAAACATTTTCAGTATGGAAAAAGAAAGAAATGCCTGAAAGAAAGGTTTAATTAACAATCATACACAATGCAATAATTGCGTTTTTGCTGAATTTTCAATAGGTAGATGGCCCCTACAGTGCCTATCCTCACTGTATGTCCCTGGTTCTGAATACAACACATTTTGGAACTTGAGAAGGTTGCCTATACCTTTAGCCAGACATTCATTCATTGTACTGCAGACAATGCACACGGTTGCCTCTAAATGCAAATTAATAATAGTGCCATAAGTTCCCACACAAAATCAAAATGCACAAGAACCTGCTGAAACAAACATGTTTGTGTAGAATGTTCCATTGTTCTGTGGGCAATTAAAATTCATGAGATGAAAACATTTGGTTCTGGCCAAAGCTTTGCATCTCATTGCTCTTGAATTATTACTATTGTTATTTTATTGTCGTCGTTATCATCAGTTCTAAGTAGTACCAGTTGTAATAACTGCAGATATATGCCTCTCTGCTGTAAGCATCTGAGATTCATCTTTTTTATGTGGACAGAAATGTAAAAAATGACATGCAATAAAAGGCATACCATGGAGTTTACATTTCAGCAATGTTGGGTTAGCAAGTTTTATGACAGTAAGCACATAAGTTAAAAAAAGTATATATTAAAAAAAGTATAGTATATAAGTATTATTCTCTGTTCTTTAAATAACGTGCACATCTTCTTGAAGTACTATGCACGTCATAAATATCAAAGCAATTTCCTAAAAATAACCTCTATAAATAAACTGTTATGAAGCTCACCTAAAAAAATAGCTGACAAAATGGCTTTGTTCAAGATTTTTTTTCCATTTTCAGAACATTATGTTGTCTCACTTCTGCGGGATTCATTTTCTTAAGCATTTTCTTTTCGTAGTACCCGTCTTCTTAAAATTACTTCAATTTTGTCAGGACATGTGCATTATTTAAAATAGTTTGCACATTTCACATCAATAAAAGTGTCCAATTTTAGACCGCTTTTGTGTGTTTGGGAGAAAATTATTTTGTGTGTTGAACTGAGCTCTAAACCATCTGCTTGTGTCAGTCAGTGATGCTCTTTATTGTCTCTACGTTGTGCTGCTTAAGAGCTTATTTGACGAAACCAAGTTTCCATTATGTTTCATTTATGAACATATTCTCTCAGTAAGCTATTTCCATCAACCCCCCCCCCCCCCCCCCCAACTTACACACACCTTTTCCAATACACCCATGTCATGAATCAGATCCCACTCATTTTGTTGAGATTCTAGAAGAGCACCTTAAAAATTATTTAAATTAAAATTTACATTCACAGCCTTCAAAACAGCATCCCCAAAGTTTACTCGGCACTTAATTGATCAACCTAAGTTGACCACAGACACACCTAACCTAACTTCGTAGGCCTAATTTGCTTGCTGATTTTAAAGTGAAAACAAAAGCCAGAAGAAGACTCTGTCACTCTCCGGGACCAGGGTTGCAGACAGGGGCACCGTATGGGGGGGAAAGGTTAGGACGTTTCTAAGGGCCCCTGACTGACAGGGGTCCTAAAACATTATTATAACATTAGGTAAATTTTTCTCAACATTAAATTATTAACCTATCATCATTAATAGAATATTTTATTTACAATGTACTAATAAAACTAACGGTTTCTTTTTCTTTTCTTGTTTTTGGCAAAAAGTAAACATCCAGAGAGCCTATGTATTGCCCTCCCCCCCGCTCTATTTACATGAAATGGTTCAGTCCTGCCCCCAAACCAGGCGTGAATGGTACTTGGTAGCCTAGCAGTGAAAATTGCGAGTGAGGAGTGCCGGTGGAGCATCAAGTCGGCTTCCTAAAAAAATAAAAATAAAAATCTGGCTTCCAAAAACGAAAAGAAAGACAGGAGAAAGAAAAAAAAGGGCGACAGTATGTCACCCATTTTTTTCACAAAGGAAGGTGGGTGTAGTAGTCTGTGAGTGGTGGAAATTAACCTGTTAGCTAGCCTTAGTCCATAGTGAAATAGGCTACTTTTGCTTCCCTAACATTAGTTACTTATTAGGGAGGGCAAACCGGAGCTTTAGAACGTAGACAGCAGTGAATTCACGTGAGCTTGACAATACATTCCTGATAGAAAACGGAGTTTGTTGACTTTTTTTGCTTCACTGCAGTGGTGATAAAACTTGCAAGAAGTGCTAGTGTATTGTTAGTGTCAGGTACCGTTCAGAGACCCAAACACAGACCAGGATGTAGCAAAAAAGAATGTTTATTTCCAGTCCAAAATCAAAAGTCAGGTAATCAGAAGTTGAGACAGATCCAAATCGACAGGCAATAAGTGTCATGGACAAGTTCTTCCCTTGCGGTTGTTTTCCTCTGTAGCCACGCGAGGGCACTGCCCTTTTAGTGGATGTTTGCTCCGCCCGTCTTTTTCGCGGAGCTTCTCTCAGCATCACACCTGTGTGTGGTTACCTTGGAGCTATTTAAGCCCACGTTTCCTTCGTTCTGGGCTTCTATATTATTTTGTATTATTTTGCACTGTTTGTGTTTGTGTTTTGTGTTTGATATTAGTTTTGCCTTTGTTTGCTTAGCCGGTATGGTTAGGTCTAGGCTCTGTAGGAGACCTCTTTGCTCCAATGTGTTTTATTGGAGTAATGCGGGACTTGCCTTTGTGTATGTAGCTATTAGGACTCTTCGTCCGTGGCTCTTTTCTGTCGCCGCTTCCTGGTTTTTCCTTTTCTTTCTTTGCCTAGACCTGTTGCCTTTTCTATCTCTCGATCCTCTCTCTGTCTGCTTTCTTCCTTGAAAGCGAGAGGAGTCTTTGTTTGTTTGTGGGTATATTTATATAATCATTTCTTACTAAGAGACAAGGCTTTATCTATACTGAGAGGCAGGGCGTGTATTTTTTACTAGGCTTGCGGTAGTCATTGAGCCGGCAAATGTCCAGAACAGCTGTTCTGTTCATCCTTCGGTACCTGTCTCCTTACAGGGAGACTGAGCGATTTTGTTCAGACAGTATTTCTGTTCGCCTAATGGTAGGCTACTTCTCTCCTCACAGGGAGACTGGGCGATTTTGTTCAGACAGTAGTTCTGTTCGCCTAATGGTAGGCTACGTCTCTCCTTACAGGGAAACCGACGATTTCGTTGACGTGTGTGTGTGAAGTGGACATGGCGCCCTCCCGTCCTACCGCCGGCTGACGGGGTTGTGTAGCTGTGATTCTCTAGCGGTTGCTACATGGAGGGAATTGAATTAGAATAGGGGTTCAATTGGCTACTAAATTGGGAGAAAATGGGGAAAAATCTGAAAAAAAAAGCACCTGCAGTAACTGAGAATAAGCTACCAATGGCTTCTGTCTCACTCTCGCCAAATTAGCCTGCTTGTTCAACAAATTTCGTTTGATTATGCAATGAAGCAATGATCTCATGTTCAAGCTTCATCCGAAGTTCATTGGATTCTAATTTTGATTAATAACATAAATAACGTTATTTTGCCTTAATGATGACACTAAATACAATAAAGCTGTCAGGTTGACAACCCATATGTTCACGCATATTTTCCCTTGTTTTATAATGTCCTGCTTATGGAAATTAACCTGTTTTACTTGTATAGCGTAATGCTTTAAAACAATCCACTTTCCCAGGAAGACCGTGAAAAGTGCAATTTACAGCAGGGGAAACAGACCTGCTCCTGTAAAGCGCACATGCAGATAATGGAATTAAAATGAATTGTGAATTAATTGTGTAACGTGCTGCAAATTTGTTTTCGTTTCTAATTAGACGCTTAGTTCTCTTTAAAATCTTTTGTTTAGTTATGGAATAACAGGTGAAATCAGCGGGGTTTTAATAAGCTGAGAGTATGGAAACCTTGTAATTGTAATTTAAAAAATATGAAGGACGAAGAATAGCTAAGGTTGCAATTCAGTTAACATGGTGACATTTATCTCCGTTTTTTAACCATAGGCTATCGAAAAAACCTTATGCACAGCGAATCCGCTGTAGCCTAGGCTATTTGAAAAACAATAAATGCAATATTCACTGGACAAGGTTGTTTGAACTTTTTTCAGTCATAACCATTCTATTTACTTACAGGCTGTATTCCTAGATAATCAGAGCTGTATTGTAATGACATCTGAAGCGCATTTTCAGAACTCAAACGTCCGTCTATTGCAGTGCGCGGGTTTTCCATTGAATTCACGCATTAGGTGTAAATGACAATTCGTGCATTAGGCTTCATATAGGTGTTATCAGCTCCTTTTTAATGGATAGCCATTGTCCCGTACCATCGCACATCGCCTGGATGTTGATGGAGTGGGCTGAAAGCAATTCAATGTGACATTCCCCTTCGCTGAGGGACAGGTAGGCTATGTGGTCTTTAACCTATGGACCCTTTTATTATTATGCATTTTTTGATATAGCCTACACAATAATAATATTTCACATTGTAATTTTGATATTTTAGTCATGCTTGCACGCGCCCCTGTGTGTAACAGACAGGAGGGTGTACGCGCGTTGTGCACACGCCTATGTAGATGCACTTATACATTAAAATAACATGTAAACAACTGCGACATGACTTTAGACCAGGTTTGTGGTGGTTCTAGTGCAAGCGCTTTCTGCTGGCTCAAGATAGCAATACGCCAAAAATGAGCCTGGCCACTCCTCATCTTAAGACCCACACACCCAGTTCACTTGCAATGGGCGCAAGAATACATGGTATTTAAACAACGTGAGCGCAAGGCGTTATAATGAGCCCAGCGCCGGGTGTAAGATAGCAAAGACAGAGGAAATACAGAGAAAAACCTGAAAAGTGTGATGAAGACAGGGGAGTGACGGCAATGAAAACACGGAACAGTGAAACCATAAATGAAACTGAATGCATGATGAGAAAATAATAAATGAGAACAAGAAACATAAATACACAGATAAATAAACAAAATACAGAATCCTGACAGTTAGCCTTTATTGATCCCCATAAGAGGCTAGAATGATGTAGCTTTCAGAAAGCAATAGCATTAACCCATACAAATTGATTTCTAACGTTACTCGTTCAATCAAATGGTAAAAGTCGATTGTGGTCAGTGGCACCGAACATTTCTGACACACCCTCGATAAACGGCAAAAGTCCCAGTAGAACATGGAATTAAATCTTTAAAAGTTATGTATTTTCTGAATCGTCATCGAATTCCCTTGGCCACTGTGATCTGGGCATACAGTTGCTATGTAAATTACGTCAGAAGTATTCAGCATTGTTATTTGCTAATTAATTGTTATGGCACGCTCGTCATACTAAACGTGATTGGAGCCTGACATGTCAACATTCAAAATCCGTTTAAACCTTTCGACTTAAGTTATAAGGCGGGATATACCGAGTGACCAGTGAAAATATTGACCTGACAGTCTTTCAGAATACTGACAGTTCATCAAGTCAAGTGAAATAATGACCGCGAGACTACTGAATAGAACAGAATATTGGCTGCTCTAATCTGTTTTCGGTGCCCTCAGAGTCCTACTCTTATCATTGATCGAATGTTGGGAAAATGTGAGTTTAAAAGCCGCAAAAACAGTCCTTATATCGCATTAAAATGACATATAAGGACAGTTATTGTCCATAATATCTTTATTTAAGGTTAAACTGACATTTTAAGCACAATATTTATGTTGAGTTGAATGGGTCGATTGGGTTCTGGAGGTGTGTGGTTACACCAATTGCGCAGGGTTGGCATGACCTGTGGTGGTGGGGTGGTGGGGCCCAATGTGATATATTCATGGGGCCCAAAATCCCTGGCGGTGCCCCTGGTTGCAGACCCCAACATTGGCGGACTCAGGGGGGGGGGGGGTGGGGGGGGCGACTGCCCCCTCCTGGTGCCCCCCCGGTTGAAAACGTCGCGCTTAAGTGCCCTCTTGAGTGGCGAAAACGAGAGTATGTGGCCTATTGGCTGCCCTTCACATAGGAAAACATAGCAAGAAAATACACTAACATGTCTTAATGAGTGCTCTATTAGTGGATAAAATGTGATGCAGTGCCCTATTGGTGCCCTTCCAATTGTCTAAACTTGACAATCCCTATGGATGCCCTTCCAAAGGTAAACAGTGCCGTGATAAAGTGCCCTCTATGCTGCCACTACATAACAGTGTCCCAAAGGGTGCCCTTTCTGGATTGCCTACATAATGTTAATCAAGGACGAAGACTATTTCAGCACACATAACGCATCATAGCGATGCTTTTTGGGCGCTGATGGGGCCCCATGTCGTGCAGTAGGTGCCCTTTTTTTCTTTTCGCCCCTGCCCTTCACACAGCCTGAGTCCGCCACTGGACCCCAACAATATGGCAACAGCAGGATAATGCACAATATGTAAATTCTACAGCGACAATGTGCCTTTCCCCTCCCCTTACACACTGGCTGCCCCTTGATCCAGCTGCTTGATCCAGTGTACTAAAGATGGAACTTGATAAAAATTATTACATCTGGAGAACCTCGTGGATGTGTGCAGCTACAAATCCTGCATTTAGCATTTACTAAATCTGTTCCAATTCACAGGACTCCTGTAATTTATTCTCTCACTGCCTACGGGGTTTTCCTTAAATGATAATTCAAACTGGCCTACAGCAGCTTTGTTGGAGGGGGTATTTATGTAGTTCAAGCCAAAGAAGTTGCTAATGAATTATTAATCCCTGCCACTGCTGTTTTGAGTAATTTAGCACAGAATTTGTCAGTTATTTTAATAAAATTCCTGGGCTGGCTGACCAATAAAATAGGAGCCAATGCAATATTCATCACAACAAACATGTGGACCTGGCTGGGAAGGCGCAGGGATTCATACAATAACAACAAAAACAACAACAATAAAAACTACAGCATCCTACACATGATAAAAAGCCTGCACACTGTTGCTTCAAGACGCTGTTGCTTGTTCATCTCCCATGAATGAGCTTTAGCTGTGGGGGCAAAGGGAGAGGGGGGAGGGCGGGGCGGTGTTAAATGACTTGAGAGTGGTTGTATATTCCCATGGGTTTTACTGACTGCAAAAAGCCATCTCCACACACACACATGCGCCCAGTCCTTCCCCCACTTTGTAATGGATCCAACATAGCATGACCTGCCTCTGATCTGGAATACACTAGATTTGAAATTAAATCAATTGCTCTAACCCACAGCATAAAGCCACAATAAGAGCAAGATTCGTCAAAAGGACACAGCCAGTACAATGCTCAGTGGTGTGTACTCAAAATAATCATTTTTATAGTTATATTAGACATAAAGAACCAAAGAATACAAATACTAGGACATTAAGCCTATTTTTTCACTTGAGATTCATTTTACTTATATCCTGAAAGCAAGAAAGTTCTTATACTGCCACCTACAGGATTGATATTGGTCTTTTGGAAACCATCTTGCTAGTGTGAGTAACAGGGCATTTATGTTTTGACGAGTCAGTGGTGCATACAATCAGAAGTGAACTTAAAATGAACGTCGAACAGAATGGGCATGCCATGACAGATCTCCTACTTGAGCCCCTGCCCTTTTGCCCTCAGAGTCAAAAAGTGCCATTTTTTGGCTGATGTTAATTGTATTATATTTTTTCTTAATTTGTTATTGAAATTCTATCAAATATAAAGAGGGAAATGTATAGTAGTAGCCACGAAAAAAATACACCTTATCAATTTAAAAAGTACCCCCCTGTTCCAAATGGTTTTGTCTCAAGCAATCAATCAACGTCGCATCTTCCGACATTCACAGTACAACTTGTCATGAAAAGCACCGCATCCCCTGCCCCAGTTCGGTTACGGTGAGTGATATCCCTCAGGTAGGCAATGTTTAAATTATGAAACCACGATTAAACAACACTTACTTTTTATGTCATATATCCGTTAAAAAACTATGAAGTGACCTTCACACTGTAATTTCGTCATTACTATCCTCGGTACTCGCGAGCAAGCAAGCTAGTCCAATTATCATTAAAACGACGTTATCTCCGTCATGCACGACAACTTACAAATATTCAATTAATTTCTGAAGCAGGTAGCTACGTTTTCCATAGTTTTGGTAGTCTAGTGATTTAGTGATGACTGAAAACAGAAGGAAGTTTTGAAACCCCAAATTCAGGGGGCTTATGTATCAAGCATGTCAGAGTAGGACTGCTGATATAGAATCTTGTTACTTATAATGAAAGGTAAAACAGGTCCCAGGGCAGCACAACTCTATGCTGACATTTTGGTCCAGGTCTAGGCTTTTAATTTGTGTTTGGGATAAACATGTCAGTCATTAATTTTGATCATCTGCTCTGCTGGTTGCAGACAGTGCAATGCACAGAAAGGAAAGGCTTAAGAAAGAGAGAAGCGGGAGCTACAGCAGGCAGCCCAGAGTAGCAGCTCCCTCCTTTCATAGGCCAGCTAGTAGCAGTAGGGCAGATGAAAGCACAGGAAAAGATTATTCTGATCTGGAGAGAGATATATTGTCACCTGATAAAGAGCCCTGTGACTGAGTTGGTCTAAATAACTGAACACATGACTGACTGCATTACTTACACTGACTGACTTGTATTACTACATCAAATCTGTGGTTTCTTCATGGAATAATGTGTTTCAGAAGAATTTAAACCGATCCCATGTTATGAACATAGTGTGTGATTATGGATGGCGGTGGTGTGGCAACATCGGGGTGGGAATAGTGCGTGTCAGTGGGGTGAGTGCCCTTTTTTTTGCTTGAGCCCCTGCCCCCCAAAATGTCTGTGCACGGCCCTGAGTTAGCCTACAGCTAACTATCTAGCTTGATAATTTTAGCAGTTATTAAGTTAACTACCATAGCAAGCTAGTGGCAATTGCCATTGTGTTGTTGTCCTGTGCATAATAAAATGGTTTCAATGGTTTGGAATAATGGTGTTCCATCCCTCCAGTAGAGTTCCAGAGACTAGAATCTATGGTAGACTAGAGGTAGAATCTATGCCAAGGCGCATTGAAGCTGTTCTGGCGGCTCGTGGTGGCACCTTACTAAGACACTTTATGTTGGTTTTTCTTTTAATTTGTCACTCGTCTCTTATATATATATACAGTCATGGACGAAAGTGTTGGCACCCCCTGTAAAGATGAGCAAAAAGGGTTATAAAAAATTCACCGTTTGGTGAATTAGCTTAATCTCACACTGAAAAAACAAGAAGAATCCAACCTTTAATTGACGTTAATTTATTATGAGAAAAAAAAATCCCACATCAAGAAATAATTATTTTTAACAAAACCACATTGGCCACAATTATTGGCACCCCCTGCATTTATATATAGAATAAAGTAATAATTTTTAATATTTGGTCACATATCCTTTGCATGCCATGACTTCCTGATGTCTGTGACCCAACAACATCAAAAGACTCTTGATATCTTATTTTCTGGTACTCTTACAAGCGATACTATAACATCTCTGCATTTGAATGGATCTCTATGGGAATTGGGGGGTGGGACTAGATTTAGCTGTAAATTATGCTGGAACAGTATGGAATACATGGTTGGTAAAATGGCTGTAAGTCAACAAGGGTCTGAGGTATCAAACAAGCCTTAAACAATCACTCTGCTGCCAGATATGCAATAGATATGGATGGATCACTTTAAGGGTTGTTTCTCCTGACAAATTTTCCTATTGAACTCTATGGAAAAATAAGTCAGGAGAAGAAACCCTTCAGGTTATTCATCCATATCTACTGCATATCTGGCAACAGAGTGATGGATTAAAGCTTGTTTGATACGTCAGACCCTTGATGACTTACAGCCATTTAGCCAACCATGTGTTCCATACTGTTCCAGTGTAATTTACAGCTAAATCTAGACCCACCCCCCAATTCCCATAGAGATCCATTCAAATGCAGAGATGTTATAGTATCGCTTGTAAGAGTACCAGAAAATAAGATATCAAGAGTCTTTTGATGCTGTTGGGTCACAGACATCAGGAAGTCATGGCATGCAAAGGATATGTGACCAAATATTAAAAATTATTACTTTATTCTATATATAAATGCAGGGGTGCCAATAATTGTGGCCAACGTGGTTTTGTTAAAAATCATTATTTCTTGATGTGGGATTTTTTTTTCTCATAATAAATTAACGTCAATTAAAGGTTGGATTCTTCTTGTTTTTTCAGTGTGAGATTAAGCTAATTCACCAAACGGTGAATTTTTTATAACCCTTTTTGCTCATCTTTACAGGGGGTGCCAACACTTTCGTCCATGACTGTATATATATATATATATATATATATATATATATATATATATATATATATATATATATATATATATATATATATATATATAGTTATATAAGTTATATTACATTTTTTCAGCTTTACTGGACACCACAGTGTAGAGAGACAGGAAGAATGGGAGTGAAAAAGAGGGAGAGACATGTGACATTAGGTTGTGCAGCTGAGTTTGAACCACTCGCAATGGCCATGTGGACGGCCATGTGGACGGCCATGTGGACGGTGCTCTTACAGGCTACGCCACCGAGACACCCCTACGTCACTCATATTTGTAAAGTGGTTTGACACTTGTTCAGACATTTGCCTGATTGAATAACTTCATGGATTTGTTCATGCTGTAACATTACAAAAAAACATACTTGCTAGCTAGCTCTCAAAATCATTGTTAATGCCCATGTGTTCTTGTGTTTGTTCATATGTTGAAGTTTTCTGGTCTTCAGGCAGGTTAAGTAGGACATAAATAGTGTTCTAGGCGAACCTCGCAAAGGTGCATGAAAAAGAGAGGTCAAAAACTGCCACTCTTGGATACCAATGGAAGTTAAATATGTATTTATTATAAACCTCTTTAAAATGCCATGTTGAGTAAGATAAACAGGCAGGGTCTTGATAGTAACAGTTCTTGTTATGCTGCAGGCAAAAGAGAGAAATATCCTGGTCATTCTCTTCATTAAAAAAGAAGAAAAAATCTTATTGGTTGGGTTACATTGGCTGAAACCAATCTAATTTTAGCATCTTGCACATACAAACAGTGGTGGTTTCACTTCAGATGACTTTGAAAACTCCTCGCCCCACTGCCAATGAACGGCTCCCTATTTGCAATGCGCGGTTGATGTCGCACAAAGCAGTTATTCAATTTCAGCTGTCCGTGCTTACTTTATCTCTGGGTAGGCTTCGGTACGTGTGGATCTAAAGCCAAGGACCATTGAGAATCATTGTTGATTGGGGCCCTTTAACATACAGGCTTTGGGCAGCATTCAGATTGAAACGTCCCCTTATTCGAGTAATCTCCTGTGTTGGCTTACAAACAAGGGCATGGCCTTATACACAATCAATAAAGATCAATTCAGCAACTACCATTTAAAAAAAGACGTGTCTTTATGGGTATAAAAGGTCAGTACCTACGTATAATTTGTTCTTGGAGCCTCCCTGTCTCACTAGGGGCTCAACAATATCCAGTATATGACTGTACCCTATGCCCCTGTCTAAAAGGTCTAAAAGCCACGCTTCGACATTCTGCTGGGACTGCTAATCTTCCATTTTCTCATTTGAGTAATATGTCCTTGTAAGCAGCATATATAAAATGCTTTATATATAATGTCTTTATTTCTTAATAATAGTAATGAAGGCACATAAGGCATAAGGACACACAAAAACCTAGGTAGAGAAAGGCTTATTGTTAAAGCAGAGGGAAATACAATGAGCTTTAGGTGACAAAAATTGTACGTTAAGTTACATCTAAGTCAGATTTTTTTTTTGTTAAATTTGACACCATAGACCTGGTACTTACATGTATGATAATACCTAACAAGAGATGAAATCTGTGTTATTGCCTGAATGCTACTGCTTGATTGTAATTGTTATTTTGCTGTGATTTTGGGAATTTAATGCTTAAACGTAACGCTTAGATTACCATGATGAGGCTCAGGCTATGAACGATTTTATATAATGAAACAAGTTAAATTACTGGAGTGGATCTTAAAGGCTGTCCAATGTCAGATACATAGGAAAAGGTGTTAACTGAACACTGAGATATGCACTGGTTGGAAGGACACAGACAGTGAAATATAACATAACTCTCTGATGCAAAAAAACAAACAAACAAACAAACAAAAATACAATGGTCACAGATCCAGTGTTTCAGCAGCGGAGGACAGGAACACCTCTGATGTCATCCGCAGAAGACGAGCTGTTGAGAGCTAACTTATCTGACATTGGTTACCCCTTGTTCAGCTTGGCGCTGAAGTGGCGGGAGTGACACCCAAACGTGGGACTGTGCAGCGCGACGACAAACAAGGTTAGCGAGGCACCCACAACGCGACCGGGGCCCGGGCTCGAAACAGCGCACCTTGACAAGAGACATGATTTAAATATGCGCATTGCTACGTATGAATCATTTATGCATCAACTCTCCCCTGGATGAAAAGTTGAAAAAAAAAAGAAGAGGAGGAAGGGAAAAAAAACCCAGACCGCCTTTTAAAATGATGCGATTTTCATTCAGCTCTGGAAGAGAGGGGGGAAAAAAAGCAAAGGCAAGTGTGTGTTATCAGATTATTATTTTCCTCTGTGCTGCTGGTTCAAGAGACAGCCTTCTACTTCGGGGGGTTACTGCGTTCTCTATTCAAATGTCAGTGCCCGCCGTCGTGCTGTCACCAAGGAGGATTACTCCAGACTCCTTCAAAGACGCAGTAAGGTCAGGAGGAAGCGGACTACGGGGCCCCGGTAATGTGATCTGATTGCGCCGGGGAAAAAACCGAATAGGTCACCGCGCGTGTGGGGGAGAGCCTTCAGCCCCCGCGCTCGTCAGCGCTCCGCTGGTCCTATTCCTCTCGGAATATTCCCGCCGAATCAAAAGCCCGAGGCAATTACACCAGAACTCCCTTCCCTCCCTGAATGTCATAGGGGGTGGGAGCAGGGGGTGGAGAGAGAGAAGGAGTCTCGGGCAGGAGCACTGAGCTCCTCCGTCTGGCTGGCGGTGTGGCGTACTGTAGCGTGGCTTCAGGGGAACTGGGATTGTAACCAGAAGTTTGTTGGTTCAATTCCTGGGCGGGGGACCTTCTGCTTGAGCAAAGGTACTGTATTCCTTCAGTAAACAAACCA
The DNA here is from genome assembly GCA_029718625.1 of Synaphobranchus kaupii. Lineage (NCBI taxonomy): Eukaryota > Metazoa > Chordata > Actinopteri > Anguilliformes > Synaphobranchidae > Synaphobranchus > Synaphobranchus kaupii. The sequence continues at coordinate 95,861,060 of CM056378.1, read as the reverse complement.
GATGAACAAACAGGTGATATGCAATCTAGATCAACACCCCCCACCCCCCAACAATTTATCGAAGCTCACACATAGCTGGGCACCTGCTCTGGTGAGAAACATTGAACACAGGTGTAAATGTCTCACCTCTCCACAACAGCCTGTGTGGAAAACATGTCTTGGAGGTGAATAATGTTGAAATTGCTTTTGTTTGCAAAACTGTCACCTGTACCACCAACACCTATTGTTTAATGACACCATCACTCCTGACTGTGCATTTGATTTTCTCTCTCCACCTGGGGCAATATGGACACCTGCCCCCCTCAGTAATCTTCTAAGGAATTTGGTTTAGAACTAAAGCCATCTGCAGCAACCCGATTGCAAACAGCACGATACAAAATAAAGATCGATCGATTGATTTGAATCGATCTTTTAACTCCGAAGTGAAGGAAAGAGCCAGGGGAAGACAAAAATAAAGGGTGTAGCCGCCAAGATGACATTTAAATGAAAACCTTTCTGTTCATCAATATGCCATCCTTAGTGTGTATTGTCTTATTAATGCAATGGTGTACGCATATTTTTGTACATGTAAGAATGATTCAAAAGAAACAATGAAAAATAATAATTTCCTATTGAGCATCCTGAAATTACAATCGTCCCACAATGCCCTTCTTTATCTCATGCCGGTAAGAACCTCAGTTTACTGTCACGGGGGTAAAAGCCACTCATTAATACAATTATCTGGGCTAGCCAGGAGAATAATAATATGAATGAGTTTTTTTGTTAAACCAGAAACATTCTGAGGCTAAATCTGAAACAGCTATATGGTGATCTAATCGTTTTGTCTTTCCCCCACACATAAATATTGTAGGTTGATTAAAAAAAATAAAAAAAAATAAAATAAAAAAAGATATATATATATATATATATATATATATATATCTGAAAAATGTGATATGTGGGTGAACCTACATTAAATGGGGAGGGACATTGAGGACACTCCATCCAATCAGGAGTCCTCATGGCTGCAGGGCAAGAACACGAGTCTTGTTAAACTCCAGGCCCAGACAGGCACGGACTGTGGACTGATACCACGCAACGGGAGAGCATCACTGCCAATGAGGCATTTCCGTCTCTCTGTGGCCCTCGCCTAATACCATCTGATTGGTGCAATTGCCTGAGCGCCTGCACAGTCGAAATTAAGTGAACTGACAACAGTCGCTTTCCTGCATATTTAGCAGCATAGTGCTCGGAATAACAAGTTTGACGATAAGCCCCCTGCAGAGCCCCCCCCCCCCCCCATAATCTTATTCCTCCCCCCCAAAAGTAAACTCACAACCATGCTACATGCAGTGGAATAACATCATTTTGCTTGAGTATGAAGCCTCTCCAAAAAAAAAGCAATGTTGTGTTTCTGCTCCCTTCTGTTATTTATTTATTTTTTAAATAGCCTGAATGAGCAGGAGTCCGGCCTATACACCCCCCAGCCCCCCTCCCCACTCAGGAATGCTCCACTGCAGACCCACATGTGCCCCCTGGAGTAGCGACCCAGCACAGATAAGGTTGTGGTTACGGTCGGATCGGCAAGGTATGCGGCGAGCTGACTTTGCACACACAAAGATCTTGTTATCGAAGCCGAGCTCTGAACTGTTACCCTGGGCCTGCAGGTAGTCTTGTCCATCTGGCAGCGGTTCAATGCCAATTCCCCTGTGTGAGAAGCATGGTATGGCACTTCAGCTGAAACCAAGACTAGTCAACGAAATCATGTGAAGCAGAGGTATGCATGCTGGTTTTTGTTCCAACCAATTATTCTGGCCTAATTATCTTGCATACACTGAATACGCCAGTGATGCTATATCAGACCACAATTAAATATTTTCACTGAGGATACATGTGCTGGCTGCAACTGTGGCTTATGACTTCATCAAAGATTTCAAATAATAAAAATTGTTTGGCTAAGTAAATAATGAGGTGTGAAAACCCGGAACTGGTTGGTCCTCATACACACCTGCTTAAAAGATTCTCTCAAATAGCAAAAGGAAAGAAGCAGCGTGAATTAACACTGATACTCAACACCTAGGCTAACAATTAGAACATCACAATATCCCCTAAACATTATATTACCTTAAATTGCCAGACAAATTCAGAAATGAAGTGCTAAACATTTTCTACGTTAGGTGGCTATCAAGAGCATCTCAAGAGCCTTGGTTATTTACGTCAGCTGTTTCTCGAGTCTTTGTGTGTTTACTGTGTGTGATTATGGAGGAGGTGCGGGCTAATGAGAGGACTAGCTGTGGGAAGGCGCAGATTGAGGGGAGTGTGGCCATATTGCCTCTGCGTGCTTGAGTCTCAAGTCACGCTGCTGTGAGTGGCACAAAGTAGGTGGGGGAACCGGGAGCATCGTGTGTGTGCGCGTGTGTGCGTGCCTGTTTGATCGTGCATGTGTGGGAGAATGAGGCTTGTGTTAGTGTGTGCAAGCACACGTGTGCATACAGTATGTGTGTGCTTGCACGCATCTGTGTGTTTTATATCTGTGTGAAAACTATGATATGCATTGAAATTGAACAGTTTCAAAATCTAAGGCTGTGTCCCGAAACAGAGCCCTCTCTACTGCATTCTATGTACTGTGTACTAGGAGAATGTCTACTGTTTACTCTATACTGTTTAGTACGCAACTTGCAGTATGCAAAAAATATCCTCCAAACTACATTCCAACCGTACTGTGGAAGTGTCGTAAGACGTCCGGCCCTTGCACGGTCATGTCACGTGTTGTTTTTGTTGTTGTGGAAGAAAAACGTCAGTGAAGCTGCACCTCATTTTAAAGTGAAACTGAATGTCATATTTATACAACCAAAATGTTTTGCGTACTTCTTGAAAATTGTGCCCAAATGTACTTTTAAGCAATGCATGCAGGATCATAACCAATCAAATAAATTGTTTGCGGTTTCCTTTAGTTCCTGTGCTGCTTGATAACTCAGGGATACCCGGGTGGGGAAACAGAGTCTGGGGTCCGCGTGGGGATAGCTCATGTTACCCTTACATTAATATCCATGGAGATCATTTCTATGGGTGGATTTTGGCTCCCATCTCTTTACCATGTCTTTGTAGCACATGCATTCTGGGTACTCAGATATCCAATCTGATGGAGGAGTCGGAAATACATTTCAATTGCACTTTACCGTTTCTCTGAGGGAGCTGCATTGTACAAATAATTGTATTAGTGAGCTACAGAAGGCCTGTCTAATTGATGGGCACGTGGAATATTGTTTTTTAAAATTTTTATTCATTCAAATTATTCAGAAAACAGGTGCTAGGACAACAGGATCACCGTGACTGAGACACCATCTTGTTCTGGACTGAGCAGCAGGCGTTAGTGAGCGCTTGGGACAGGTTGACGAGTGATGCATTGAAGTCCTCTGTCTCACATGAGATTAACCTGTGCTTGGACCATTGCCACAGTAAGTAAATAAATGTATTGGCTGAGCGCGAACAGCCGTTTGAGATCACCGTTGATAAATGTTTGAAATTCGTAAACGTCGTCAATCCATCATCCATTCATCCACCCCCACATTCATCTATCCATCCATCCATCACACGCTTCTGCAAACTGTGTCTATTTTTCTCTCTTTTCAGCCAGACTGAGGCAGGAAATCCTCTAATCCATCTGTTCCTTCAGTCGCGATATCTGCAAAGGCCTTTTCTGAATCAAGAAATTGAAAATATGAATCAGTTGAAATTTAATCAAGAGAAACAATTTGTTTCATGTTTGGGAAACAATTGAATCGTACGGCACGGCTGCTACCCAGATATTTCTCAATGGCTCCATGGGATTTACAAGAGCAAAAGGCAGGTAGATGCAATCATTGTGACTACAATACAACAACGATTTTTTAACAATTGCGCTTCCTTTTTTCTGGGTTGGGGGGGGAAAAGAGAACTATTCATCTGTGGCCAAATGTGGCCAACAGCACAGTGGTGCCAATACTGTTTCAGCATCTATTTAACAACCAGCTGGTCTGCATGGAAACCCCTCGATTCGTTGCATTTCTTAACTAGCCGCAATAAGTTAAACAAATGAGTCTCTTTGTTATCCAAACACTGCGCGCCCTCTACATCTCTGAAAATACGCATTTCATAAACATGAATGAATCTCAGTACCTTCTTAGGATGGAATTCATTGCAGATTGAATTATTTTTTAAATAAGCCTGCGAGTACAAATCGCTGCCCTGATTAACCCTAATTAGCAGGTAAATGGATAGCAATAATAAAAGATCATATAAACAGTCACTGGCCATTTTATTAGGTACATCTGCTCGTAGGTTATGTATAACCTCATACATAATTTTATATATACGTATATATATATATATATATATATATATATATATATATATTATATATATATATATATCATAATTTTTTTCATTTTATTGTCATGCTACGTGATGTGGAAAAATATTGAGGTATTAAGGCCAGGTATTAAGGCATATAATGTATATGCCGGGTGCAGTGGTTAGCACTGTTGCACATTCAAACTGTGTTCGAATCCCGAGGGGAATTTGCTGTTTCTGTGCGGTGTTTGCATGTTCTCCCCGTGTCTCTTTAAGTTTGGTGGATATTGTTTTTTTTTTATGTGATATTAATCAGTGGAAATGTACACATTACTACACTGTCTGGCCAAAAAAAAGTCGCACACGCTAATATTTCGTTGGATCGCCTTTAGCTTTGATTACAGCGTGCATTCATTGTGGCATTGTTTAGACAACCTTATGCAACATCAACACAATGTCACAACATTTATTTCCATCCAGAGTTGCATTAATTTTTGGCCGAGATCTTGTATTTATGACGGGAGAGTTGAACCACTCTGTAAAAGTCTTTTCCAGCACATCCCAAAGACTTTCAATGGGGTTAAGGTCAGGACTCTCGTGGCCAATTCATGTGTGAAAATGATTCCTCATGCTCCCTGAGCCACTCTTTCACAATTTGAGCCCAATGAATCTTGGCATTGTCATCCTGGAATATGCCCATTGATGGGATAACCTGGTCATTCCGTACATTCAGGTACTCAGCTGATTTCATTTTATTGCTGCATAACGTTGCTGAGCCTAGACCTGACCAATTGAAGCAACCCCAGATCATAACACTGCCTCCAGAGGCTTGTACAGTCGGCACTATGCATGACGGGTGCAACGGTGACTTTTTTTTTTGGCCAGGCAGTGTATATCCATGTGGTAATTGGATGTTGATTATATGAATACTAGACAAATTAACTTAGAGCACAAAACAATGGAACTGAGGACTCTACACTTTCACTGTAACATATGTCACCCGTGGGTGTGGTTCCAAAGAACTAGTAGTTCATAGGCCTCACCAGCAACACTCTTCACTATAGTAGGATACAATGTAGTCTCTGAGAATAGCAGTTACTGTGGCAATAATAGGCATGCTAGGGGACGTGGCACCTTTGACTGCACAGATCTCAGAGGGCCGTTCGCGGGAAGTGTGTGACGTATTTGACACACACCTCCTCTCACTATTGAACCTAGTTCCCTGTGTCTCAGAGTTTATATTAAGATTGGTGATGTCACCTTGGGCCTGCCTTCAGGTGGTTGACTCCTGAGTGGATGCGATTGGTCCGAAATGACTGGCTATGTGCCAAAAACCCAGACAGGTTTGTTGATTCAAACTGCACTGATTTCCCCAGGTTTATAGCGAGGAGGTATAACCCAGGCAGGCGAGACCAGGAATTGAGCACATAGGGAGATGCTGGTCATAACAGACACACAACTATTACGATAAAAAAAACAGTGCTTTAGACAACCTGCCTGCGGTTTTCAGTATGCCGTAATTTCATTGTTTTCACCAATTACTCCACCCGTAGCATTGCCGCCACAGCCCACTCTTCTCCCTGTGCCTTTATTAGGACAACCGCTTGAAGTGTGAAACAAGCAATGACCCTCTATTATTCAAATGATTCGTACACAGTCCAGAGATGATAATTCCTGTGGTTATCCTTTGTTGCGAGCCCCTGTACCACTTTGCTTTCTTTGAAGGCGAGCAATGGAAATACTGAGCCTGGATATTTGCTTGTTTTTCCTCTGCTGTGTAGGGGATGAGATATATCTCTCCGTGACAGTGAGCGATCCTTCCCTGAATTGGAGCATCAGCCTCTAACTGTGACAATAACTTGATAAATGTGATACTCCGTGCATCCCTTTCTCTGATTAAGTAGATTAATGACCACAATTAAGCATGATGAAAAACAGACCTCTGAAGCACAATACCTCTTAAACGCTTCCATTTCATTATTGGATTACCTGATTTAGGGTATCATCTGTAGTTTTGCTTCCCTTCGGCGCGATGCGGCCTTACGTCCAATCATTCTGGGGCGGTGGCATGTCGGCTGCTCTGTGATATGATACAAGTCATTTAAAGAGCAGGATTGAGGAACCGTCAGTGTGTTTAAGACCTGTTTCCTGTTGTATAGATAAACCTTGTAACCAGTGTAAAATTGCATAGAGTGGTTTTGAGGTGCGCCAATATATATTAAAACCGTTGAATCATTATACAATGTTCATGAATAATAACGTGACAATATCTCAACAAAAGGTTAATTGTTAAATCAACTCTAACAGTCCTTGTTTCCTATTATATTTGTCCCTATTGGACTATATCAAACTATATTTGAGTCGGATTAGCATGGATTAGCATCACTTTCCAGCCTTACAATCTAACAGCACTATGAGTCTGGCCAGGTTGAGACTCTCATGTGAACTAAGTCCTCCAAAATTCCAGAGAAGTGCTTTGCTAATACAGTAACCAATGGGCAGTTGCATTTTGTAAACAATCTTGTATAGGTGGGGCTAGAATTTCAGGCCAAATCATCCGAAACGCATATATAACACACAGCAGCAATGGCTAAAACTGGTAGAGCCAATCAGATTAGCAGGAAACCAATTTAGAGAGTGTCTGGGGTTGAGACTAGAGCTGGGTAAACACTGAAGATCTTACAGTATGGGCTTCTGAGCACCAGCTCGAGTGACAGTGACAGCGTGACGCAACAGTCAGGAAACTGCGCTTCCAACCAGAAGGTCGGTTGATTGAATCTCTGGCGGGACGCTGCTGTTGTGCCTGCAGGCGAGGGGCCCGGATGAAAGCCGCTCCAGTAACTCTCAGCAAGTCTGCATGCAGGCGCGTGCTTAGCTCAGCATGAACATAAAAGCACAGTCCCCCCTGATCCCTTCTGACATACGGACCACCTGTCCTAAGGCCTGCTTGGGTTGAGTCTCGTGGATCGTTCACTCAGTGTAAAGAGCAAATGCTAAGTTGTGACCTTCCCTTTGTTTTGTTTTTTTCAATTGGTAGAACGGCACAAGAGCTGCACGTATGCTGTAGAACTGCAACGCTTCAATATTCACATTAATAGGACTTCACTGTTGGTCTTGATCAGGTGGATGCGACCGGGCAGTTACTGCCAAATTGAAAATCTTGAACAGGGAATTAAATTAACTTATTCCACCCACTGGCCAGAGTGGCTAGTGGTTTCTAAAAATCACCAGCCATTTTCAACATTTTACCAGCCACATTACCTTTTACCATATAACAAAACCTGGTTGGTTACCTGCCCAAGTGGCTGCTAGAGTAGAAAATCAACCAGCCGCAATCAAAACTTTACCAGCAGTTGGCTGGTGGCTGGTGTTAATTTCATACCGTAGGTTATGAAACGTGACCCTTTTTTTTTATTCCAAATTTTAGGCATTAGAGATGAGGTGTGGGGGGGGGTTAGCCAGTCAGAGATGTAGAATTAAGCACTTAAGTGCTCAAACGCATCAAATACCAGCAGGCACTGCGGCCGTCTTATACCCTGTTGAAGAAGGAGTAGGATAAATGTATTATGTTTATGTTAACATATTTATGACTCCTGGTTGCTGATGTTTACTTCAATAATGTGGGCATTCACAAACTGTTCATTTAGTACTGTACATTTTATTTGCTTCTTTTTTTTAACCTCTTGGTTTGTCTTTTGCAAAATATCCACGTGTTGATTGGCGCTGTACTAAAATCTACACTGCCTGGCCAAAAAAAAGGGTCGCCGTTGCACCCCGCCATGCACAGTGCCCACTGCACAAGCCTCTGGAGGCAGTGTTATGATCTGGGGTTGCTTCAATTGGTCAGGTCTAGGCTCAGCAACGTTATGCAGCAATAAAATGAAGTCAACTGAGTACCTGAATGTACTGAATGACCAGGTTATCCCATCAATGGGCATATTCCAGGATGACAATGCCAAGATTCATCGGGCTCAAATTGTGAAAGAGTGGTTCAGGGACCATGAGGAATCATTTTCACACATGAATTGGCGCACGAGAGTCCTGACCTTAACCCCATTGAAAGTCTTTGGGATGTGCTGGAGAAGACTTTACGGAGTGGTTCAACTCTCCCGTCGTCAATACAAGATCTCGGCCAAAAATGAATGCAACTCTGGTCGGAAATAAATGTTGTGATGCTGCATAAGGTTGTCGAAACAATGCCACGACAAATGCGCGCCATAATCAAAGCTAAAGGCAGTCCAACGAAATATTAGAGTGTGTGACTTTTTTTTTGGCCAGGCAGTGTATTTCCATAATGTAATAAGGTTTTGATTTATTTGAGATTTTGCTGAATGCATGCTACCTTAAAGGTGGCTGCCAGAGTACACCTGACTACTCTTACTGTTACTATGAAAATCACTCTAAAAACACCATTTTGCTGTCTCTCTATTACTTTCTCTCTACTTAGGGCTAATCTGCTGTAATAGCCTACATTTTACTCCGATAGACTACATTCTACATTATTACTTTAGCTTTCCTTGGTAAAGCTGCTTCTTTTCTGTGCTCAAGAAAGTTCCAGAAAGCCACAGGAAACCATTCATTAGGTGAGCCTCAGGAAACAGGAGAACATCATCTGACATTACACCCGGTACACACCCATCCAGGTGTAATGTCAAATGTCAGTTGTGTGTGTGTGTGTGTGTGTGTGTGTGTGTGTGTGTTGGGGGTGGCCTCACAACTGGTCACCCGAAGCCCGGGAGCTGGCAATGGCATTCCCTGCCCAGCCAGAGACACGAAGGATACAGCCTGCATAGCTGGCCCATCAGTCGGCAGGCACGTATCAAAAAGTAGTCCCCCCCCCGACCCGCGAGCCTTGAAAAGTGAGCAATCCATATTTTAGTTAAATGCAAGTGGCAGATACCTCATTATTAAATAACAGCACTTCTGTTCTGAATTCCCAGAGTGATTGGGAGATTTTTCCAGGCAGAATCCCATTGTCTACAACATAATAATCCATTTGAACTCCAATGGCGTCCAGATTAATCATTTTACTAATGAAAAGTGCCGCGGTGCCCCCCCCCCCCCCCCCTCCCCTCCCCTCTCCTCTCTCAAACTCCTTTTCTTCACAACAGAGGTGAGCACGCGTAATGAATTCACAATGATGAGATACACTTCACTCATTACACAGCCCCTGTCCGGCCAGCCTCGGCCCGCTGTGGAGAATAAAAACTAATAACCTCCAATGCCGCCCAATTATGCACAAATTTATTTTGCGGTATTTAATATTCAAAAGGCCCCTAAAGCTAATGAAAAATTTAGAGCCTTTTTATCTCTAATTCATACCACGTGGGGTTTCCGGAACTCTCCATTTTATTTATTTGTCTTGCTAATTTTGATAAATTGGTATTTGGAGAAGGAGTGCAGGGAGTCAAAGAAGAAGCCAACACACTTTGCATCGCCTCCTCAGCATCTCCTTCAAATCTCACGGAGGAGACTACAGCACACTGAAATAAGACATAAACAATATAGTTATACGTGTACACTCAGGCGCATCCATTCCCCATTCCTTTCAGCCAACAGGTGTTCTTTGTCTGACTCAGATCTGTCCTAAAACCTGCTTGGACTGAGACTCATGGATCTTTCACCAATGCATAATGCACAGTTGTGACCTGCCCTTCACCCTTTTCAATAGAGAGAATAGCACTGTATGTAGACTGTGGAACTGTAACACGGCAACTTTCAAATTATTACAACTTTTACGGTTGCGACACTTGTTCACGTGGATGAGGCCGGCCAGTCACTGCCAAATTAAGAATCCTGGAATATCTTATATTATGGGAAACAGTCCAACTGGTAGAAGTAAGCTAAATTGCATGTTCTTGTAATAATGTCCACTTTTAGGTTTCATTGAAACTATAGTAATTATCTTTGATTTATCCTGAAATTAGCTGGCTCAGCCATGGGCTCATAGCATGTCACAATAGTAAAACAGCCGTTTCCTGAAAAGTTATCTGTAGAGGTTTCTTCAGAGTTACAGTAAAGACCGCCCACCTTATCTTGAGTGACACTACTCTTTGAGCTCATCATTGTGGAAAGTGACCCATCAGGTTAATTCACTTGGTCAACATCTCCATGCACTGATTGCTCGAAGTGTACAGTTCTGTTAGCTCAAAGTCAATTACGGTTTTAGCACAAAACAAAATATTAGCAATTGAGTGATCTCACAATTACTGTGCCAGATCAGGTGTTTATACCCTGTACTTTACACAAATACCTTAGCAAGCACCAAGTCTCTGGAATAGAGAATTTTCCAAAAGTGATAAATAAATGAAATGCATATAAAATGCAAAAGAAAAAGAAACAGCAGCATCAGTCAGTAAACATGTAAATCCTTTAAGCTTGTATCTTTCAGCTCTAGTACACCAATATATCCGCGATAATTTGCAGACAGGATACCTTACAAAATGTGCGTTTCCCCCTTTCCCTTTGCATTCTGAACTGTTCTGATGAAAATAACCACGGATAAATTCCTCCCACAGAATCGCAGGACATATTTGCGAGGAGCCTCTTTGTTACAATGCTGTGATGGGCACTGCATGTTAAATATGTAGTTGTTATATCGCTTTTCATTAGCCAAGCATTTACATGCTAATAGGGGTTAACCAGGTTCTGTATCACACATGTAGCACACTGCTGATAAGCAGTGAAAGAAGGGTTGGCTGTCTCAGGCACAGTGTTTAAATGTACATGTTCATAAGCATGGTTACACCCATTCCACGATAGTCACATTAGGATAGTGAGACAAATGCACTGCAAAGGCACACCTCTGCTTTATGCTGTTTTAAACAAATTGGCATGCAGGTTTCCCAAGGAAATAGCACCACATATCCAATAGCATGCACTGCACATAATTCATATTCCCCTTGTACCATATATGCATGGTAAATAATTAATGTCTGAATACATTAGCAAAAAATACATATGCAGTGTGACCACACTTACTGAAGCTTATAATAGCAATACAATGTGCATATGCAAAAGACATCTTACAAAACACACACTTTCAGCCTATAAAATAAGTCTCGCTACTCCCCATTTAGTGTGCAGTTGTCCAGCACTGAATGACAGATCAATCTTTGCAGTGGAAGTTCTGTCTGTCTTCGTTCTATAAGGTAATATTTATTTTTTGAAAAAAAAAAAAATCAATCAATTTTCTTCTGGAATAAATACATTCATATACAATAGCGCCAGTGCCTAGATCAATATAAAATTATTTCCATGATTTATACATTCTAACAAAAAAAGAATGAAGAGTGCAGGAAACGATGGTGATGGCAGAAAATCTTCTGCTAGCTGATCCAAAACTAAGCGGGAAATATGGAGCCCACCTCCCTTACCCATTTGATTTGAATCCTTTTAGGTTTTTGGTTGTAAAACTAAAGCACAGAAAACCCACAAGGGGGAGGGCAGAGCACTGAGGCTTCCAGTGCCGTTCCGTCATGGTGGCTGACCAGTGAGGCCTTGAGGCCTTTCCTCTTGACCATCTGCTTATCTTTTTCCTGGCAGGCAGCCCATGCCCTCCCCAGTGCTACTGTGGCGCTGCCACAGTGCAGGAGCCTGAGGGGCACCCTATACCCCATGCTACTTAAACAATCGTTTGGTCCCCAGCTGCCGACGGGGATCTCCATGGCGGTTCATTACGGTGGATAATGGCTTCATTAGTTGCCGAGCCTCGCTGCGACGCACCTTCGGGGCCTCTGCAGCGGCAAGGAACATCTGGGGGTGCAGAAGGGAGACACCTTTGTGTGGGGAAGGCGCGGCATCTGCGGTCTTCATCGGGAGCCCGGCGGGCCGACAGGCCCAGCGTGACAACAGACATGCCGCGTTCCGCCTTTGTGAAGGAGACAGCGGGAAGGAAATAGGCTGAAGCTCGGAAAAATGTGCTGATGAGCATGCGGCGCGTGCGTCTCAGCAAAAAAGAAAAAAAAAGACAGCCCATAGCACCATTTGTGGTGTAGCTTTGTACTAAGTTGGATGTGCTTTTCCTTGTACTAAGCATACATGTATGTTCTGTAGTCTGCTCCTTACTGTCAACGCGCTTATTGTTTTTAATGGCACTTAGAGGTTGATCATTGACCTTGCCAGTGGTGATCACTTATTTTCCATGCCGACTGTTAAAGTGCGTAACCGATCATTTCAGTTTCAGAGCGAGGAGCCGAAACGCATGGGGTTTCATCGCCGCGGGATTAAAAAATATCGACTCCTTTTTATACGCTCTACTTATAAACAGACCACAATTCCCAGGCCTCTAGACAGCTGAAGGTCTCCCAGAACAGTCCGCAAAGGCATAGATGGCAAGGTGGAAGGGATTCACGTCCTGTCCAGAGCAGTCTTGTTACAAAGTGGAGAGAATGGGCATACATAAGGTATAAAAACCAAAAAAACTCAGACACACAAAAATACAATCATTAATACACATTTGTGTTTTTTTATTAATTTATTGATATTTATTGATATCAGTGTGAATCCAAAAGCCGGCTCTCAGACGTTTTGGCCGTTTGAGCCATCGTCAGTGTACCATACATAAGGTCACTTCAAGGAGCGGAGTTAAATGTCTTTTGTTTGACCTTACTCTTGAAAAACCATGTCGGGGGTTGAAATTGCCTTTCCTGTCCCCTTTCCATATAAGGACCCCCTCCCTCTTTCTAAAAGCAAGCTGAGGAACCTCGGGCTCATCTGGTGCTATCACCGAAATAATCTGCGAGACGTCTCTGTGCCGCATAGCCGAGCAGCTCTGGAGAAAATGGTCATTATCGGAGAAGAAAAGCGAGGCCATTACCTTCACCCCAGCAAGGACACCTAGATAAACGGGCAATCCCCACCGATCCCTGCATCGCCTCAGAAATGCTTACAGAAGAGGCGCTGGGGCCCCCCTGGGTACACAGCGGTTTGGAGGTGGGTTGGGAAGGGGTGACAACTGGTCACCTGATGTCTGCTAGTCAGCATTGCACTGGCACAAATAAAACAGGCCACAGAGCCCGTCCTTCAAACCATCGCCACAAGACCCCCCGCATCCTCCCACGATTCAGTTTTCTGTTGCATGACGAGTCTCCTGCCGGCGACGTCACCGCGGTAACGTGGCCTTCCGCCCTCTTTCAAGGTGAGGTCTCTTCCGACCTGTAGCCAGCGACCATCCAGTTCTCGCTCCAGGCCAAGCAACCCATTTTAAAGCCTCCAAATGAATCATCCTTCAGGGCAAAAGGTGTCCAGAGAAATGTAGGCTAAACAAAAAAAAGAACCATCAATTTATCGTCGTGTCCCCTTTAGGTCACGGGGTTGAGGTTACCGTACGGAGACAGGGTACAAATGGACTGTACCTCTGCCGTGCTACAAACAGTAAGACAATGCCGCGCTGTGCTGACATGATTCAAAAGGGGACTTGAAGGCTACAGATTTGAATTCCGGGACATGGGGGTAGGGGGAGGTGGGTGTATGTAAGTACTGCTGTTCTTGCCTGGGTCAAGGCATTTAATGCATCGCTTTTGTACACATTTAGCTGAGTAAAATCCGAATATACATACAGAATGTATGACGGCCCAGATAATGCTGTCTGGTAAGCAAATGACACCTAGCCTGTATTGCTCGGGTTGTATTTCTCTATAAACGATTTGTTGTATTTTGAAGGCAATAGCAATTTGTCCCCAGCCGCCAGTTGACCCGACTTCCCATTTAAGCAATTCACTGACTGAAGAGCGGGCATTATCGTCTCCACTTGTTTCATTATCGTTCAATCTTGTAGGAGATTCCCCATTTCAGAAGAAACCATTAGCAAGCAAATGTGCCCCAGATTACAATAATCCTGCCTGGACTTCATCCGTCTTCACAGGGCAAACAGCGAATTGATGAGCAAAATGCTGCTCACAACACCTCATTGGGTCAGAATTCTCACGAGGTCACTTCCTTTAAAGCTGATTGATCGTTTTGCCAAACAACTTTAATCTCATCCTGATCTTCACATGAAATTGCAATAGCTGTGAAAGTAAACGCAGACGCACACACACACACGCACATGCACACGCAAGCACAAGAATACTTGATGGGTGGATGAGCTTCATTCTTTCGGTCAAAAAAAGTTATCTGGGTTCCATATACGTACATTAACAAACGTGAAAAATCATTAATGTTTATTTATTTATTTATTTTTTTGTCATCTTAATAATGATTATGCCCTGAAGTGCATCCAATCAAAAAGATACCGCTAAGGCCGCTTTTAAGATTTTTTAAAATGAGACGGATTAGAGATTAATGAAGACAAACTGGCATTGACAGATGGGCTATGGGCTTTTTGGATGGCGAACGGTCAATAAGTCATCAGCACACATTCTCTCCTCACGATAATGCACTTACGCTCAGATTACGGCAGCACTACAAACATGCTTTCTCTTCTCGCTCTGAATTCTCATTCTTTTCAGATTCAATACTTGGCCGTCATCTTTTTCAGCTGTGAAATGGAGGCACATTGACATTCAGACTTTTAAACAACAACAGCATAAAAAAATCAATTTCTGTCTCTTTCCCATACCCCTCTCTCGCATGCTTTCTTATTATGTTAGAGCTTTCTCTACAGGCACCTCCAGGGGATATGAGGTGCGAGACTTTCGGTGAAAAAGGAACATTTGAAGAGGCTGCTACACACACGAGGGGAAGGGGAGTTGTCTACAAGTCGGGAAGGCACTTGGGCGACTGCATAATTTAGCGAGGTCAAACGGACGCGCTGCTTTGCGGTCGGGAGCCGTCGGCTGTGTGGCGCCCCGCTGCCCAATCCTCCCTCAGCCCTCCCCTCCTCCGTGTCTCCTGCGCAACCTGTGACCCGACTCTGACGCCAATCGCCCCGCCTGGAGGTCACGGAGTCCGACTCTGGCCTTGTAAAATCCGTTAGAGGTTACCCGCTGACCAAGTGGCACACATGACGGCCTAATGAGCCTCTGTCCAAGAGCAGCCAAATATCAACCGGAATGCAATGGTGTGCTTTCATCTTACTTGAGCGAGAGGAAGTCGTTAATTTACTGCAAAGGCACATTCCCAGTCAGTGTCACTAACAGTCCCATATTAGCCGAGATGTCCTGCATTTCAGACATAAATACAAACGTTTGTACAGTAGGTTGGCCAATATATAGTTCTTCAATATATAGTTCTTTTTTTATTTTTTTTCAGTAAAATACCCAATTTAGTTCAATATATGGTTAACGTGCCCCGCAACTGTAATTAATGATATAAAATTTAAAAAAATTAAATGAGTCACATGAATACATAACCCCCCCACCCCCCATCGACAATATCAATGTCATCGGTCCCCTTCAACCTGTGAAGCTCAACATTACTGAATCGGGTCACCTTAATGTGCATCCTAACGTTGCATCCCACATTCACACAAAAATAATTTTGGCAACCCTTTCTCCTATTCTTAGAGTAATAACTTTCTACCTGCAATTTGGCCTTATCTCGGAAACATGCACAGATTTATATGGTGAGAATCTTCTCACCTGCGATCCAAATGTGTCACTTCCTTCATCACTGTGACAGAGCAAAAGTATTTTGAAGGGAAAAAATTATAACTAACTTTTAAAACTGATGCATGATGACATTAACAAGATGTTTCTGATGCAGTAAATTGTTGAGAAAGGTGTGATAGCTTTTTGCAGCACATCTAATTGGCATGGCCTTGTTTTCTCCAGCAACTTCAAGAATCTTGGAAGACAAAGAAAACAGTCAACACAATTCTGCACAAAGGCCATATTGCAGGAGTACAAAAAGTGTGATTTTCCTAGATGTGCAACGGCCAATTATCACTTTCACAGAGAAAGGAGACAATCGATGTGAGAGAACCTGACATGGGCTGTCACTTTAAATTTTTAAATTTTGTCTTTTTTTTCCTTATTTTTTCACAAGATCGCAACAGAAGCCGAAGCACTTTATTTCCGAGTCCGTGCTGTTAGACGATACTCTTTAAGACCATTTTGGCACAGAGGAGGGAACAAATGACCCAAAACAAGCAGCGCTAATAATTAAAACATGAAATATGCTTTAAAAAAAAACAAAACAATTAACAGCCTAAGTGAGCGTATTAGCTCCCCTTGAGTCTGAGGTCCTTCTATTAATAAAGCATAAAGGATACAACCGGGCTGCAAACATAATCTCATTATTTGTAATATCCTTAATTAAGAGCACTCAGAGAAGGGCCTTGTTCTGCATGAATATGCTACACACTTTTCATTAGCCCTGGCCATGGTTATTGGACGCGGACAATTGGCGGTAAACTTTGGAACCCGGTAATGAGAGAGCGAGAGAGAGAGCTCTGGAAATGCAGTCGCTCTTGACCCAATTGGAGTACAGGAGTCACGTCGGCTTTTATGCGATACTCTACAGCTGAACCAAGGATTCAGACGTCTGGAAAGGAGGTGAGGTGAAGTACAGGAGTCACGTTGGCTTTTATGCAATACTCTACAGCTGAACCAAGGATTCAGACTTCTGGAAAGGAGGTGAGGTGAAGTGCAGCCGCACTCCTTCCAAAGGGCTAACAAAGATTTTACACACAGAGGAGCCCTCCGTGGCATAAAAAAATGGGTCCTCGGGTCTATTAATCAGAGGCCCTCCTTCCAACCCCCAACAAAAAAAAATGGCCTACCTTCCATTAAAACAGCCCAGGGTACTTACACTTACACTCCAAACTCGCCTCCCACTAACCCCCTAGGGAGGCAGAAGCAAGCTGTACCCCTTGGGAAGCTCCCACAAAAACTCCCCACTGCGGCGTTAGGTCCAGAAAAAATAGAGAAGCGCCATTAAACGCAGACATTTAAACGAGCTGCTCGGTGAGTAAGGAGGGAAAATGATTTTCCAATTACATTTATGGAGTCCTCCGCAGACACTGCCCCCCCCCCCCTGCCCTGTGCTGTGCTGATAAAATCAGGAACAGGAAGTGGAGAGGTCCAGCATTTGTGATGTCCTCGAGATTAGCCAGCCCTCGCTCACCTCAGCCCTGATGACTGGCAAAGCCTGTCACGAGACTCAAAGAAAGCGAAGATAAGGTAAAATGGGCTCAATTTGACAGTCATCTTGATGGAGCCTCACCAGTCCCACACCAATGAGAAGATTACAGAGGGAGAGAGGCCATAGCCCCCAACCCACCCCCCCCCCCCCCCACCCCCCCCCTTATTTATTTTTCTGGACCAAGCTTACTGAATGTGGGCAGTCACATACAAGCAATTAAGGTAAAGGGGACAGAAAAACCAGTTGATGGTGGATGAGGGATTCTCAACTGAGGCGACATGCAACATATGACTCCACAGGAGGGGAGGGGCCATTCTGGAACAGAACGTAGCATTTTCTTTTGTTGCTATTTTTTGATGAGCTGCAGGCTGAAATTAATTCGCGATGTGCTATCTGCAGATCTGTGAGGCATCCAACGAGTCTAGCCTTCAACCTTAGTCCGTGCAGCGCCGCTCGTAATCAGCAAAAGGGCGCTTTGCCTTGAAACTAATTCCAAAACACTGATGCAGTAAATGCTCTTCCTGATGCCTTAAATTGCCTTTCTTTAAAGATTAAATGAGCACAATTAAGACAAATAGCCCATGCATGGCTATTCAGGGTTTATACATTTGTTCGTCGCTCCTGAAACGAACAGCTGGGAGAAAGCAATTAGTCAGACAACGCGGCTTTGTTTTCCAGTCCTCTGGCACGGCAACGGTGCCATTCCGGTGACTCTGAACGGTGGCCTCGCTTTTTGAAAACGATGGCAAAAAAGGCGTTTCACGATAAGGCATCTGCCGCGGAGTGGTGAATCGCTTGTCGCGCGCCGTTAATCATTCTGTCTGCCTGCCTCCGCCTTAAAAAGCTTGTGAGACCGACGTAAGATCAATCGGCATATTGACAGCTGTATCCATGGGTTGGGAGGGGTGGGTCGTTATCGTCATTGATGTTGCGCTTGCAGCATGAAGTACAGTATATGCATTAATAAAATAACCTGTTTCAACATGCACTGGCTTACAACCTCGCCCTTAACTTGCCCTTGACTTAGTTGAGTTGACTCAGGCTGTAGGGGTGCACAACAAGGGGCAATCTATTTGGGAACGTCCTTTCTTAAGTATTTAATTTGTCCAATCATTTATCTGTTGATATAGAACTGCATATGTAGCCTTGGCGAAAGCGTTTAACTGTCTGGATCAAAAACCTGCACGCGCACTCATCCCTCCAGGAATGGAGTTGTGCGCCTATCCCCAAGCTTTAGGAAGCCACCCTCTACCGTGTCACATGACAATTCTTACAGTGTATTATAAGGAATATGGACTGCAGAAGGCAGGATCGTGAAAGCGGGGCCTTTGGGGGCATTAGCAAGATAAGGTGGCCGGAGGTGGCACCGGGATGCCACAGGCCTTGCATTATTTAAAAGAGTGCTTCTCCATTGCGCTGTGTCATTTGGTCTGCTGTCCTCAGGGACGAAGATCCGTGCAGACACTTGATACTGTGGTTTACAAAAGCTTTACAATGTCAAACATTTAAACAGAAGGGCTATGTAACATCCCCGCGCACCTGTTTCCCTCTCCATCCATTAGCTGTGGTAGATTTTATCGGGGGTTCCTCGCCACGGCTACCCCTCGCTTGCCTCCTAACCGCCGATCTCGAAATGCCAGAGGGGGGGGGGGGGGGGGGGAGCCATGGCAGCGGACCGAATGGCGGTTTATATTTCCCGGCTTTGGAGGGTGCAGATACGGGGGAGAGTGGATACAAGGTCTTTGTTGGAATCCGGCGTGTGCAGCCGGGTGTCACTGGGGGAATTGTCGGGGGGCGGAGGGGTTGGGGAAATTGGAATTCTAACAAAGAAGCTCGCCTAGGACGCAAGAGCAAACTGAAAACCAGCATTCCAACTCCGCCACTCAAAAAATGCCCCAGCTTCCCCCTCCCACAAACCCCCAGCCCCGGATCCCAGTGCATGCAGCAGCTTAACCGGAGCAAATGAAACGAGCGTAAAATCACATGATCAACACGCGCACGATTAAGGAACGGAGCTGGATCTAAACGAGTCTTTCCTCCCTGGGGTGGCCTTCCCCGGGGGTCGAGGTGGTGAGTTGGGGGGGGGGTTCCAGGAATTCACAGCACATCTGTTTGCCAGCTGCGTGCCAGGCCCACAGTAGTCTGTGGGGAAAGAGCATGGGAGCGGGAGCTTCATTTGCTTGGCTGTGGTGGCGCGTTCTAATTGAGCGCACGATCGCTCATGGCGGCCGCAGCCCAGCTGATCCGCCAGAGACCGCGCTACGGAAAGTTTGAAGACACTGCGGAAAAACCTGAGGACTGCCGCTACAGTTTTCACCCTCCCCTCGCGGATATCCCTCCCCCTTCCAACATCCCACCTCCACATCAATGAAAATGGAGAATATCACCACCTGGAAGCCCACTGTAGTGCTTCACCTTGGAAAGCATGTTGTGTGGAATTGGAATATGCCTGTCCCCCCATTGGTGCTTAATGCTATTAATACATTTACTGTTATGTATGCATTTACTGTTATTGCTGTTGTACTTGTGATGTAAGCCTCCACTTTCTGTAAATGCTACAGACAAAATCTAGAAGGTATTAATGAGCAACAATAGCACCACAAAGTAAGGTGAAACCTTTCACAAATGGTCCTTCACAAGAGGTATTAGAGATATAATAAGCACTACATTACACCTTAATAATATTAACATAATCATTCATTGGTGATTACGTCAGTTGTTTCAAATAATATTAATAATAATGAGAAGAAGAAGAAGAGGAGGAAGAGGAAGAATAAGAATAATAAATACATTTTATTTATACAGTTCAAGCCCATTACGAAGAACATATGCATTAACATGACATATCAAATGACACACACCATATAGCCATTTCCAACACTAGCATTTCTGAATGTCTATTTATTGCTTTTGAATCTGCCATTTAGTTATATAGCTCTAATGAAGGAACATTCATAGAGTGTTACCAAACATAAACACACAAAATCAATGCTTCCCATCAAGTGATAAATTTGCATTCAACAGCTCTAAAACATAAAATATTGAATAAAATGTAATAAACTACCTATCAAAATGTAAGTAACTTCACCCTACAAAAGATTAATACTCACGAAAAGCAACAAATCCAAAAACCTTTACAACTACTGACTCTAAAAAATGAACATAATACTAATGTTTCTAAAAATGCCTCTGCAATTAATTTAAACTAGTCTTCTGCAGTTTCTTTAAATTACATTTCTTTACTATGAAAAAAACAATGAACAAAATTCCAACACGGAAATCTTCAAATACAAACTTCAGAGCCATTTCAGGAACACAATCAATACAATGACATAAATAATTACTTGGGTACTATGAATTCAGCATCATGATGAAGATGCCCACTGTACACATCATTCTGTAGAAAGCTATTCTTTTCCAAGTGACACATCTACTTTTGCAGCAGTAATTGCAATTTACTTGCCAGGCATTTCCAGAGCTTGCCTGTAGTTGATCACTCTTAAACATTTTTACGAAATGGTTTTAACCCGGTCTTACTTTAAAGAGACAATGCATATGCTCAGGCCCGTGCTGAATTTCCTCACTTTCATTTTCCTCACTTTCCATTTTTACATAGCTGCAATTGCAAATTGTACAGTCTAATGAGACGGACCCTTGCCACCTATCGCCAAGTCCCGCCCCTTTTGGTTACTCTTGCTAACTCAGACAAACACTTCATTACATGTCAGAACATTACAGTGTAAACAGTGGCCACATTGCCACTTTCCAAAAGGTAACTGACATGTTTCGGGAAAAGGTTTGCAATATGGAATGGAGCGGTATGTCCAAGATGCAAAGGTATGTAGAAATGAAAACCAGGCCAATTAAAGTCTACCACTCTCAATGTAAAGGGGATAAACTGCAACAGCTGATTATCAATGTTGCTGAAAACAACACCATCAAGGAGCAGTATTGCTCGTGCACTGCAGGGTAAGATTAATTAACTAACCATGTTATTATAAACCATTACATCATGAATATAAACCCCCAAAGCCTGTGACTTGAAGTTGTCATGTTAAGATGCCAGCATGAGCTACTGAATAGTAAGCTAGGTAGCTAACGTTAACATTAGGATGAGGCAAGGGTGGACGAGCATTTTCTATGAACATAATACTTGGCTATTTTTTTATATATGGTCTATGGAACGAGCTAAACTTAACCAGATATTTTTAGGAATTTAGAAATCCTGCCAGGACAGATATTTTTGCTCCCAAAAGCAGAAAAGGTTCTGGTCAGCCTAGCTAACGTAGCTAATGTTAACGCCAGCTAGCTATAGATAGCTAAAGTTGGCTATTGTTGAGATTACATCAGAGATGGTAGTAATGATAGCGGTCTTTACTAGTAGCTCCAAGATCACCATCTTACAGCAGTGCGGTCTCAATAGCTAACTGAAGCGCTACTTTGTGAGCACATGGATATTTACATAATACACTTGGCTTTGCAGGTTTTTGGCTTTGGAAAAGGGACAATAACTACTCCACCCTCCAATCTTCCAGGGTACCCCGTGTCTGTATTACAGGTACCCCAAGCACAGCGTTTCACCATCCTGTGGGACTGAAATTATTGCCATTTCCATCTTTTCAATGGTTTCAATGCACCTTGACCAAGCCGTTTGTCCGAAGTCAGTGTGCTTAGTCGGGTTTAGGGAGGAGCCTAGTGTTAGGTCAATTATGAGTGAGTGTGACACTAACACAATGCAACATTGCATATTCTTTAGGTTGACCAGATTCTCAGCTTCATATTCTTAACATTGAAAATTTGATCTCCAAGCTGAAACATACCAAATAGGTGAATCTTCTGAAATTCAACAAGGGGCATTAACCTAGAACAGCACTGTGACAATGGATGTTCAGCACTAATATAGTATTCGTATAGTATGCAGAGAGGATGGAAGCAACAGTAACTAGTATCTAGTAAATCTAAACAATCTTTGGGAACATGAAAGCTAAAGCACAATCAGGTGCGAAAAACATTCCAAAGAATTCTCAACAGCATACAGTGATTAAAGAAATCACAGGAATAATTTGATGTACACATTCATGACCTTGTTTTTCCATGTAAGGAATATTGTTGTGACAAGACTACATAATAAATGACTTGAAGTTGTCATGTGCCACACAAGTTAGAGCACAAAAAAAAAGAAAGAGACTGAGCTGGATGGAATGATTCCTGCCCCGGAATCACGGAAGGTTTGTGATCCTCCACATTTTCTGTTGAGTTCTATTTATTTTCCTTTTATAGCTATTAGATTGGCTCCCCATAGCTAGGGCACCACATCTGTGTTTAATTAGCAAGCCCATAGATAGTCTTAGATAATAACTGTTGGCTAATTACACATCTATTAATCATTTTGAAAAGGCAATTAAATGCTTAATATTTGATAGAGATGGAATAATCACTCAGCTGACTCTCACCTGTGAAATATTTATTAAATGTTAATAGATTTGGGGAGTAATTAATGGGAACTAGATTAAGACCATAATTTCCACCAACAATGAATCATATCTTGAGCGTGGTTGCTCAGCACGCCCAAGACTGGAATGCATTTGTCCAAACTGTCGCATTTGCATGCCAATCAATCAGCTTTAATAGGCAGACAGTGGCTTAATTACAGTTTTCAGTGTCGTCCCTGGTTTCCTTCGTTTTTTGCCTCTTTCAGTAGCGAGACTCCCCAGTGAGACTGAAGTAAAATGCATTCATTCTGATGACTGCCAGAAGGCCCTCCCACTTTTCGTAGCTACAGCTTTAAAGACGCAAGAATAAGGACCAGAAACAGCCCAGCAAGCAAAGCACCTATTGGAACGCCTTCAGCAACAGCTGTCAGCATGCCAGCATTTTGTATATTATGCTAGTGGATTTGCCAAATTTGCCTATTCATAACAGCTTAATCCTCATCTCAACTGCCATGCCTCAACTAAGTGCTAGCGAACCACTGTTGTACTGAATTTGCAAAAACGCTGGTGGAAAGACAGTTGTGCCTTTGGCGGGCTGCTAGTGGGCTACTTTATGCTTGCTAGCTTGGAGGTTAAACTATAGGGAAAATACGCTACCAATCTGTGCAGAAACTCATTGAGAGCCTAATGCTGGTATAACTGCAATTTTCTGTCTGCAGTCTCTTTTCACTGTGTAAATGACAGATGTCAAAAAAACAATGTGAAAGGTGGTGATGGCAGAATGAAGCCAACAATGGGAGGAGCTGCAATAATGATTGCTTGAGCTCAGTGAGTCACTGATAGCTCATCCCATTTTTGTATCAGCCTCCCTTCAGTAGTAAAAGGCCAGACAGAGGTGCCACTATTAATGTCACAACGGATGCCAAATCCTAAAAAACTGCGAATGAAAAGAAAATCAAAATGCTCCTACTGTCTCAGTGGGCTCCGACACACACTGGCAGGATAGAAATGTTGGCTGGCTGTTTATGCAAGGCCACTGCTGGACTCTTAAATTCCCTCTGACGGGGGTTTGGAAGCATTTAATTTCTTCGACTGGAGTAACCTTTCGCATGATTAATATTCATCATGTTTTTTAATTATTCGCCGTGTGCTGGTTGTCCTGTCATGTGTCTGTCATAAGTGGGTGTGCTATCTTCTCGGCACAATAGTCATGCATTTCAGCAGGGCATCTGTGTCTTTTCATTGTTCCTCATGACGAAATTACTATTTTTTTAATTGCATACTGCCGGTAATTCTACGACGTCAAATCTTCAGGTCGGAATAAGGGACCGTCTGGCTTTTCCAAATGAGAAGAGACAATTATTTTCTGCTACAAATTAAGTGTCTATAGCTACGCTGTGTTGTTCTTTTTAAATTATCTTAATCAAAAATAGGACCATGTTGCTCATTCCTATTTATAACTATAGATTTTGTTTGCAGATGGAGTATTTAACTTTGTTTCCAGTGTTATGAGAGTAGAGAGCAGCATAATGTTCTCATATTTTTTTATAATTGATTATCCTTTATAATGATTTATTTATTATGCCTCATATTGTAGTTCTTCAATATTAGGGAATCTTCCTGATGTTCTTTTTGGCTGTCCAGATGGGACATCCTTAATGGAAGTGATCTTTCAGCAGCAGATTGTTCTACACAGCTTATTTACCAGAAATGTGAAGCGCCGGGCAAACGAGGAACGCGTGCCGTTTTCTTCAACCCAATAATCTGTATTCACTCACTCTTGTGCACCTTCACTCACTGTTTTCCAGTTAGATTTTCCAGAGTACCTCGCCTTAAGAATGAGTTCTGAGAATGTGGAGCAGCATATTTGCACTAAAGTACTGTTTGGTGTCAGAAGCATCACAGCTGTTAGAGGTGTAACAGTTTAATTGGTGTGGCAAAGAAACTGGTGTAATTACAACATAAATTGATGGCTGGTTACTAAGTTGCTTGACTTCAGAACACCAAAGCAGGTAGAACAAGTATAAATAAGATTCCTCCTTCCTACTGATTAATATCCCTTTGCACTGGCACATTAGAGCTGAGCAGTATTTGACCTGAGTAGATCCGAGCTGGCGGACATGTTTCGATTTGCTTTTGCATTATACACTAGTAGCCCAGGGCATACCAAATACCGTTATCAACATTGCAATGCATTTTGGGTGCTGGCTTTTCAGATGGATGCAAATATGACGGGCTACCAGGAGCTAATTTTATGTCAGATGCTGGTGTTTTGTTTTTTGCATACATTTGGTGACACAGACCTGCATCTTTGATACATGTAGATGTAGGATTTGTAGGTGTAGAATGATCACTAGACAAAAGGCAAACACGTACAAATTAAGCAAAGATTGTACAGTGAGCAACTGTGAACAAGTCGTACCCATTTCACAGCGGAAATGTCTTTGTCTGTCTGACAGAGCATCACCAATGAAGTGTGAATCTTTACTCCCCTCCATTGCTTTAATGTCTTGACCATCCACGGAAATTACCAGAAGTAAACAAATCTAGCCATGAAGCAGATGATAGAAAATGTCTGCATAGACTAAATAAAAAAATATATAGCTAGTTTCATGTATATTGTAGTATTTCATGGAAGATAATATGGACGTTATTCAGGGGAGATATCAGCACGATGTTGTCAACTGAAGAGGTAGCCATTTTCTTTTTTGGCAAAGGTTTTATGTCCGAATGATTTTAGCATTTCTACCTGCTCCTAATACCCCCAAAGGCCAGCAAAAGTAGCTGTGTTCCAGGAGGTGAGACTGATTCACTGTTCCCCTTTCCACCTGGAGGTTTGACAGTTTCTAATTGACACACCAAATATTCAGAACCTTCAATCATACTATGGGAAGATGCATTCAAAGCACTGCCTCACAGTACCTTCCTTTTGTAAGTGGGAGACCGGAGTTCAAGAGGCTGAGTGCGTTATGATGAAGGCCATGAGAAGTTCATGCAAAGAAAACACCCCCTGCCTTCATTATTCATGAGGTCCATGCAATATTAACGAAGAACGTGCACATAGTCGCTTTTTAACATGGGTTTGCAATGGCTGGGGATGCCATTACAGCAGAGTTATGATCACTGCCCCGCATTGCCACAGCTGAGATAAAGCAGACAAAAGCCCACAGACGCATCTGTTACTTCAGCTTCTTCAGAGTGGATTTGAAACAGATTTCTGCATGGATGGAAAGGTGGGGCTTTAGGGGTGGGCCGTGGAATTACCATATGTTAGCTGTCTGTTGCTCAGCAAACTCTGCGGTTATATTTAGCTTTTCAGCAGCAGTGCAGCAATAGCAGCAGGAGCGACAGCCATTTTGTTAATACATTTTATACATTTCTCAGGGTGAAATGATAGCCATGAATTTTCAATATCAGTACAAACAATCTGAAAATGATCTTCACAGGAAATTTGTAAATAATAAACAAACATTAAACTAAACATATTGCTGGGGAAGTGAAGATTAAGTAAAATGGGTAAATCATCTGAATCCAGAGGTTCCAACAGTCAATGCCTTTGTACAATGTTTAGCACTCAGTGAATACTGAACACAAGTGGTATTGTGTGCTAAAACCCCTCACTTCACCTACATTTAAAATATATTTAATTAAATTTGTATTAAATTAAATCTATTTTATTTTATAAAAAAACATTTTTTTAAATCCACTGAGCCTTTTGTTCATGTTCCCGTCTTATTCTGCTGCTGCCACTGTTGTTTGGAACTGTAAACAGTAAGCTAGTGTATAGGCTAAAACTATAAAACTAAAACTACTGTAAGAGTCTAAAGTATTTCCACTAGGAAAATAAAACACATTTCAATCAATTTAAATATTTTTTATTTTGGGTAGACTATATAAAATAACTGTTTATGATCACTGTCTCTAATGCTTTGGTTTTTTTTACATTTGGATCCTGGTCCAAATCTTGACAAATTACTGCAGTCAGCGCAAAAAAGCATAAAGCGTAAAAATCTGGCTCAAATGTGTGTCTAGTGTTAAAACGTTAGGTACTGCACGTTCAATCTGTGATTGGCCAGAAATTTCCTCCAGTTGACGTATTCCTCCCGGTGACAAAATATAAACGCTATGCCCACCAATAGTTTGGTGGCTACACCTTTTGGAGCGAGGGCGGGCAGCGCAGCGGAGAGGAGATAGAGAGACCGAGCGAGCGATATAGCTAGCTTACAGTTTTGATTTTTTGAATATTCTAGTTATAGTAGCCTATTTATTTTTGTTATATATATTTTTTTTATAGTTAGCTTGATAGTCCCTTGTTTTTTGATAGTTCGTTTTTCAGTCTAGCTTAGCAAATAAATAAATAAACGTGGAAATAAATAAATAAATGTGGAAATATAAAAATGAATAAATAAAATAATTTGGAAATAAATAAATAATATGAATATAGAAATGTAAATGTATGTGCAATTAATTTAAGTTATTCCATTTATTTATTTATTTATTTTCAAATATTTTTTCAAATATATTCATTTATTTCCATATACATTTCCCAATTTATTTCCATATATATTTACCGATTGTCATTGTAATTTCCCGATTGTCATTTCCTAAGGAGCACAATCTGTCACTTGCTTTGCTCCACCCACTAAGTTCGCCTCGTTCACACCCTTCTAACTGTATCTGTTCCGTGTTGCCAGATTGTGCGTATTCAAGCCCAATTGGGATATTTATTTTTATGTTATTGTGCGGGGGGAAATTACTTTTTGCAGCTTGTCATAATTTGGGCAATTTTTTGTTATATTTGGCATTTTTTCATCTTCCTCTTTCAGCTAATTATTCACATTCACTCTGGTGTAGTTTGTCCCTCCTCTCTCTGCCTATTCCTCGGTTGTCATTGAAACCAGTTAATAGTCGCTGCTTTTGTTTGATATGCAGAGGCTTGCCAGTGGGTTAGAAAGACAATCGTGAAAATCAGAAAAAATGCTGACTTTCAGTTGCTCGTGGAAAAGTAGGCTAGTAGCTGTTATGCTGTGTTCATGCTTTAACGGGGAGACGGGAGACGTGGCTGATCTGTAAACTTTACTGTTGTGTAGACCACCGTGTCTTATCTTTGAATGCACGTTGACTGCCGTGTCTTTTCGTTTAAGCTATTTTGCTAATCAAACGTTTCGTGCTTACGCAAAATCAGGGAAAGCAAGCTTGCACACACAAAAAGCAAGTTGAGCAACATAGAAACATAGGCTGCTCATTTCTCGCCCACTACTTCTATGTTGCTCAACTTGCTTTTTGTGTGTGCAAGCTTGCTTTCCCCGATTTTGCGTAAGCACAAAACATTTGATTACAAAAATAGAACTAGCCCATAACTTAAAAGCGTGTGTGTGCGCGTTCACAAATCATATTCATAAACATTTCAGAGTCTATCGATTGGCTACCGTTCTGACAGTAGGCTACCTCCACCTCCAGTCCAATCTATCTCCCTCCCCCCTTCCGTTCATAACTTAATGTAGCCTATTTTATCCATATTGGGCTATTTTTATTAAGATTCGGCATGTTCATAGTTTTAAAATCTGGCAACACTGTGTTCAGAGCATAGGCAGGGCCGCCGCTAGGGGGTGGCAAAGGGTGCGGTCGCACCGGGCCTCGCGCTTTAGAGGGCCTCGTATCAACCCAAAATAGTTTTTTTTTTTTTTTTGCTTTAGGTTTTACATGTTACACATATGATAATAATATTTATTAAAAGTCAATTGTAGACCTAGCAGGACTACGTGATGACATTAGACAGATTTGTATAATTGTTTTTTTCCTATACATAACATGACCTTAGGCCTACTAATAGTTAGGCTACTAGTGGAATAAAGCAGCCACTGTGAGTGCTGTTTAGATGAGCTTTCGGCTACTAGTGAAAAAAAATGCTGTGGCGTGGTTCGATACCTGGAGCTCAGCCCCTATATTATTACCTTATGACACCCAGATTTTGGTATTTTTCAATTTCTAAAGGGGGCGGGGTCTAGCGAAATCAGCGTGTTTTAAAGCTTTATGTTCACCATTTCCCTTGCACCTACTATGGCACTTAACAAATAAACCTACAACATAGAGTTAACTGCTACAATGAGTTGTGACACTGCTGACTGGACATCAACCTTCATGTATGCACTTATCAAAATCAATCTGGATAAGAGTGGATAATTGGTTGGGTGAAGTGTGGTTGTGTTGTGAAAATATAGACAATAATGTCTTTTTGAAGTTAATTCATGATTAATTAAAATGGGTATTATTTTCAGGACCATGCAAGCCCTCACCACACAGGGTCTAGGAACAGCTTACACTAAATCACACGAGAAGAACACAGCAGGCGCGATAACTCTGGTCTAAATCCAACACCTGACTGGTACAAAAACTGCATTTGGCACCAGTCTCCCTCACCCACAACACCTTCAGAAATGTCTGCAGCATACAGAAGGTACCATTGGATAGTGATACCATAATGGCTTCAGGCATAATGACTTCAGAGGTAGCTTATTGGCCTGTGGGGTGCCCAGCTCTCTGAAAGCTTTTACACTAAATGTGGCTAATGCTAATCAACGCTTGGGAAGAACCCGGACGGCGCAAACATAAAAAACTGTGTAGGACGCTAATCAATCAAAAGCGTACAAATCCACTTCCGTCTCCCTTGCCCGCCGCCTGCCTAATGCTAAAGCAATATCTGTGAATTAAATTAGAATAAAAGCTCCTTTCTCTCACCATAAAGGTGGCCATTCCAAGACACTAATGGCCTGAAATTTCCATGATTCTTTCCCCTCTAAATGAAATTATAGCAAATATAAAATATGAGACCCTCCTTTCCTCTCTTCCCGTATTATCCTTTCCACCATGGCTCCTCACAATTCATAAAAAAACAATTGTTTGTTCAGCAAAGAGAGGGCTGACGTTTTTGCGCAACTCTATCAGAAATAAACACTGGTCTGTACATTGTCAACTGTTGTCATAACTGCCCCCCCCCCCCCCCCCCCCCCCAGCGATTTATCACTGCAGTCATTTTTTATGTTGGATGATAAGCAAAAGACTGTCTGTGCCTAATGATAATAATGTTATTCATGATTAGTCTGACGAATGGATTTCATCCATAAAACTGAGTGAGAAGATCATTTGGCAAAATGTAAATTATGGTCTTTGGGCAATAATCAAAATACTGGAAAAGGTGCTTCCCTCAGTCATTAATTGGCATGGATTCAATCATTTGTCCTTAACTTAGACAGACAAGGAAGTGTTAGTTTTTTTTCCACAAACAGTTTGGTGAGATCAGCGACAACCAAGTAATTCACAAAATGTTTAACTAACAAACTAAGTCATAGATAAATACATTCTGATAGAATCCAGGCCATAGTTGTGTCATTTATTCATATTTTTTACACTTTTGTTCAGATTTCAAATTATTGAATGTCTGATTTTAATTGTGATAGCACAGTCCCACCCCTCCAGCCCCATCCAGCAATTTGAGAGGGTGCACTCTAATAACCTCTGTTGCCACCAGCTGAGCAGGCTGGCCACAGTTAGCAAGAGCATGTTCAGAATTTCATCCAGATCACAGGGTGCATTACTGACCTGAAATCTAAAGATTTAGCTCGATAAACATAGTCCCATATTCATTGCCATTAACCATCTCCATAAGTTAACAATCAATTGCAGACCTGTTCAACGCCATTTTATATAATAATAATAATAATAATAATAATGAACCCATCAGCAAATTAATGGAGATTATATTGTGCCATCATTTATTTTTTCTATAGTGTGGGTCGTATTTCAGTGTCAAGTCCTTCATAATCTCATGAATGTACTGGAACTAATTTTGGGTGCGGGTGCCGGGAAAAAAAATTACAAAAAAGAATTGTGGCCAGCAAACCAAGGTAGCTGTAAGCATGCCTTCATACATCATATTTAAATAATCATCCTCCAGGGAAAACCTTGCACAACCTCAATTTCCTTCAGCACACAGAGTAATTTGGCTAAGCATTACTTGGAAAAACAGTACTACAAAATTCCGGAAACCTATAGCAAAGGTATAGTAGTAACATGGTGGTTTTTCAGTGCACTTTGAGTTTTTGCTCAGACCTCATTTGGACAGACAAGGCAATTGAAATAATATGCAAAAATGGCATATATGGAATGACTGCAATCTACAAAACAATCTACACAAACTTGGTGCAGAGGCAGATTAGCAGGCTGTGTGAGGTAAATGTTTTTCAGAGCCGGTGTGACTCACTCAATTACCAAAGCGTAACTTGTACGGTCATTTTCCCCCATGCCTTTTTATTACTTGGTAAAATGGTAAAATAATTTAATAAAGTAAAATAGTAACCTGGCATGCTGTGTATATCTGAAAAAATTGCATTTCTGCCCTACAATTAAGAGTTATTACTGGATTATTGAAGTATAATGCTTACATTACATTATACATTTAGCAACTCGCACACCTTAGAATTTACACATTTGTACTTCTGGACATTTACTAAAACAATTCACGACATTGCTTGAGAGTGCAATGACATTGCCCACATACAATTCCATAACAACTTTACAACACTGCTGCAAAACTGTGTTTGGAAAATGCATATGGGTGCTACAAATTGGATGAATTATGGCAAATTAATTGGTTGGATATAATATCAGAATACACTTGGGCCTCCAGGAAGTTCAACATCATGACCACTATTAGTATTAATGGATAGTATGTAGATTATGCTGACTTTATTGGGAAAGAATGTATTCAGATCCAACATTTTTATAACTTAGAAATACCTTTGAATAATGGTGGGAAAGGACCATGACCCATAAATACCATTTTATGTTGTAGGCTGACTTTTGTGATTGGTCATGCTTGTGGGAACTTCAGGAAGTAAACAGCTTGTTCAAAGATTAGCACAGAGATAGCATACAGCCTATTGACAAAGATAACTTGGATGTTACAGGGTTTTTTTTACTAAATAAAATGATACACATCAATCAACATGAGAGACAAGACATGGATGTACAAGGTAAAAATCAATATAACATCATGTAAGTTAAATAATCCTTACCCCCTTTCCAAATATCTGACACTTATACTGAAATACTGGAGGCCACTTAAATTATAGTGTTTTTAATGCGATCTCCCTCTTTTCTCAAATAAGGAATGCTCAATTTTATTCACCAGTCACACTCATTCCTGCAACCTCTGCTTCTGCTGTGAGTTCTGGAGAGCACAGACAAGCATGCGCTCTCTTCCGAAACACGAGATTTCAAGTCACAGCTTATTTTCGCACCGTGTCCACAAGGCAAACCGACCTGAGTGGGAGGAAGACACCATGGGCGCACGGCGTTTGGCGAGCTGTTGCACTGGCGAACTGGCATTTTCGTCATGGATTTCGATGCACTTGAGCCTGTTTGTTACTTTGGTAGGACTGAAGTTCATATGAGAAAAAAAGTCAAGATAAACTGGTGGCCCTATCGATAATGTACCATATCTCTAACTCAATTGCACTGACATCTGCACTAACTAGCTAGCTCCTATATGGCAAACGAAGGAAGTGTGTTGACTAATGCATGAAAAGTGATGCTGAAGTGGCTGTTACTTTTGTACAATCTGTAATATTTTGCTTGCATTGGCTTTACATTGTATTGTGTTGGTCTGGTAGTTACTTATTTTACAAGCTAGCTAGCTAGTTATTGCTAGCCTAACGTAACTATTGTGACAGTTACGTGCGTTCTATAATACTGTATCTAATCTCATGTCAATGTTTTAGTGCCAGTGGGCAATGTAATGGCATTGGAATCTACTTGTCATCATGAGATGAGAATCATTTATTAGTTTGAAGTATGCACCAGTAATGTGCTCATGTACTCTACTCATACTCATAAAAATGGGAGAATCTTCTTCTGATGACCGTAGACCACAGAAATTGGCAGTACGCCAGGGCACATGCCTCTTAAAGGGAATGAATAGAGGTCATTTGATTGGCCATGATTGAATCCAGCTGCAACACAACCACTGATAATATATTCTTCCTAATCCAGCCCATTTCCCACCTGCACTGCGTGCTGTGAGCTGTGCGCTCCTCACTGCTGGTCACAAAAATGCCTAAATTCAGTAACAACACCCAGTGTGCCCATGCGGCATTGATTGCGTCCATATGCCTTGCGGCTTGCCCCATTGATTCCGGAAAATAGAACCCTTCATGTGCAGCTTGAGCAAGAAGACTATGGGTTCTCGATTGACTGGCAGGGGTCGCCGGTGAGCAGCGTGATACAGTCATCCCAGCCATCTGAATCCCTCCCTCCCTGGGTGATAAATTTGAGTAAATTTGAAATAATTATTTTTAACAAAACCACGTGTGCCACAATTATTGGCACCCCTGCAATTATATATGGAATAAAGCAATCACTTTTAATCTTTGGTCGCATATCCTTTGCATGCCATGACTTCCTGATATATGTGACCCAACAACATCAAAAGACTCTTGATATCTTATTTTCTGGTACTATTACAAGCGATACTATAACATCCCTGCATTTGAATGGATTTCTATGGGAATTGGGGGGTGGAACTAGATTTAGCTGTAAATTATGCTGGAACAGTATGGAATACATGGTTGACTAAATGGCTGCAAGTCATCAAGGGTTTGAGGTATGAAATGAGCCTCAAACCATCACTCTGCTGCCAGATATGCAGTAGATATGGATGGATCACTTTAAGGGTTGTTTCTCCTGACACGTTTTCCTATTGAAAAATGTCAGGAGAAGAAACCCTTCAAGTTATCCATCCCTATCTACTCTGTGACCCAAACGGTGAATTTTTTATAACCCTTTTTACTCATCTTTACCAGGGGTGCCAATAATAGTGGAGGGGACTGTAGCTCTAGACTGAGAAAATTAAAGCGGTACCGTACTAAGCTATTTACATTTTGCAGTATTTTAAAGAGCACAGATGTATTCACTTCACTCCCAATGCATTAGACCTAAATAAAGTGTATGGTAAAGATGATTCTTTATTAGGCTTTATTTAGGCTAGCTTTAGCATGCGATTCTCAGAAATGCCTCACAGATCAATGTGAAGTCCTGCATATTCAGGTAAAGACGACTGTGTGCACGTGTTGTATGCACGTACATATGCATGTGCACAACTTTGAGAAATGCCCCCCCCATTTTCTTCACAATTCACACACTGGACACAATGCATGTGTCTCACTGGAATTACAAGAATGATATTGGAATGGCTGTCAGTACACTGTTTAAACCCAGCAAAGCAGGCTGGTGGTTTTAAAGGGTTGCATTCATTATCTCAGTGGATGAATCTAACAGCCTTTTCTGTTCTTAATAAGTGTAAGGTACTGTGGCGTGCAGGCGGCTTGGGTATAGTGATGTGCTTGCTTGCTAGAGCTGTGGACATTTTTGACATCATTACTGTGCAACACTAAAATGCCAGACCTCGTAATGAGGTGGAAAAGTCCCACTACACAGCTTTTTTTCCTCTGACTTGGACCTGTCATAGAAACCAACCTTGTTTACTTTATGCATGGCATGGCTTTTTGCATGCTGTGTTAAAATTGACCTTTTAAACAAACGAGTTCCGATGACAATCTGGGTTGTATGGTTGAGCAGTGATACAACATTGTTCCTCTTTATGCTAAACAGCTGTTTTACAGTCGGTACATACAAAGCATCAACCATATTCATAGAACTATTATTTGCCTGATGCAGATTAGAATCCCCCATATTAATTCCTGATCATGCCCATTTAAAAATAATGGCACTTTTGCAAAGCTGGCAGTGCATGCTCAAGTCCTTGGGGCCAGAGATTTTCTCTCTGTGTCATCGTTGGTGACATTGCTATGACTCACACCACTCTTTAACCCCTTTGCACAAATGCCTAGTGACCAGATTTAGATTTTGCTCAACTGAGACATTCGTTTCTCCTGCAGCCAAACTATGAATGCAAACCTCAAACTCTGTGTTCTAGCAAGTCCATTTAACAAGCAACCCCCCCCACCCAGTCTATACCTACCCATGCGTGACATAGTGTACATTAGCGTCTATGTGTGAGTTCATAAATATATTTAAAATTAGAATTACATCATAGCAACAAGATAAACCCAACAATAGCCTGATCGTATGCCAAAAAAGCTGTGAAAAGCCCTGTGTTAAGGTTCCGGATCGGGACTGGACTCAAATGCACGACTCAGACAGAAATACAAGCTCACTTGGAGCATTTATTACTTTGGAAAAAACTCTCGAAGTATAGAGAGAGAGGGGAAGGGACTGAATCCTGGGTTGGGTGAGAACAGAGGGCAGAGCAGGAGCGGGGAGCAGGCAAGGGGCTGGACAGTGGATGAATCCTGGGTTGGCATAGCAGAGGGAGAGCGGGATGCGGGAGACAGGGAGGCGTAGCGTGGAGCAGGCAGGAAGCTGCAGGCTGGCAGGTATAAGCAGATAATCAGACAAAGTGTTAATTTCAGCAAGACAAAACAAGGTTGAGAAGCGTTAGTTCAGCAAGACAAAACAAGACTCTGACTTAGTTCAAAACTAGACGAGACCAGAGTAACAACAAACAAGAACTGGGACAAGGCAAAGAACTACGGGAGAATATATAGTGAAGACAATGAGCTAATGAGTGATTGCAGCGTGAGAATGTATGCGAGAGTGATTGAGCGGAGACAAAGGCGTGAGGAATGCAAACGGGGAAAGGAATGTGATAGGCTGGGCAATAACGAGGGTGAAGTGGGCGAAACAAGAAGGGAAACCACACCTAGCCTGCACAACACAGAAGACAGACAGGGACACATAAAAACTAGACAAGAGACGTGAGGAAAAGGGGAAAACACGGAGCACAAACAGGGATGGGGACTGAGAGGAAACGGAGAGTGTAACACCCAGCTCACAATGCAAAAATGTGAAATTATTGTGTATATTATAAATGTTTTTTTTTTAAAACTTTTCCATGACAATATCACCTATTTTGTTCCTCAGGTCATACAGAATGGGAATCTTGTGGTCAATGTAAAGGGTTTGATTGTTAGGTTAAAATACATGATTTTTAGGCTCTTGATACATGATCTGCAGTTGAAGTCGAAAGTTTACATACACCTTAGCCAAATCCAAAAAACTCAGTTTTTCACAATTCCTGACATTTAATGCTAGTAAAAAGGATTAAATGTCTTAGGTCAGTTAGGATCACAACTTTATTTTAAGAATGTGAAATGTCAGAATAATAGAGAATTATTTATTTCAGCTTTTATTTCTTTCATCACATTCCAAGTGGGTCAGAAGTTTTACATACACTCTGTTAGTATTTGGTAGCATTGCCTTTAAATTGTTTAACTTGGGTCACACATTTTGGGTAGCCTTCCACAAGCTTCTCACAATAAGTTGCAGGGATTTTGGCCCATTCCTCCTAACAGAACTGGGGCCCTACCCGGCGCAAAGCGGTGCTAACCCAAACGCAAGTGTCTTTGCTATCTTACACCCGGCGCTGGGTTCATTATAACGCCTAGCGCACACGTCGTTTAACTACCATGTATTCTTGCGCCCGTTGCAAGTGAACTGGGCGTGTTGGTCTTAAGATGAGGAGTGGCCAGGATTATTTTTGGTGTATTGCTATCTTGAGCCAGCAGAAAGCGCTTGCACTAGAACCACCACAAACCTGGTCTAAAGTCATGTCGCAGTTGTTTACATGTTATTTTAACGGCGCATATAAGTGCGTCTACATAGGCGTGTGCACAACGCGCGTACCCTCCTGAAAGAATACCTAACCCGGACCACTTTGCTAGGACTAACCCGAGATAAGGAAGACTGGAGCACACAGAGCTCAGAGCAAAAAAATATTTAATAAGACTGACGTTTCGACGTCAATGACGTCTTCTTCAGAGTCAAACGGAAATACAGACAATGCACCGGGAGGTATATAAATACCCTCCCATCAATTACACATAGTAAGGTGCGCATGTGTGGGACTAATAGATCTTGTAATAGATACAACATACACAATGTTATATTCTTTAACAGGGTAGAGAGAAGACCGACAAATGTCATGGGTAAATAAACTGAATAATAACCTATTATGAGCATGGCATAAACAATATATAATGAAAATCAAATAGCCTATACACAAATTACAAAAAACATGAAAGATTCAGAGACTCATTTAACCCATTAGGTTCCACACTATTAAGTGTATGTATCCAGTACGCCTCTTTGCGGAGCAATTGCTGAATAATATCTCCGCCTCTGGATGACAATGCAAAGTATTTGGGTCATTGTCCATTTGGAAGAGCCATTTGCGACCAAGCTTTAACTTCCTGGCTGATGTCTTGAGATGTTGGTTCAATATATCCACATAATTTTTCTTCCTCATGATGCCATCTATTTTATGAAGTGCACCAGTCCCTCCTGCAGCAAAGCACCCCCACAACATAATGCTGCCACCCTGTGCTTCATGATTGGGATGGTGTTCTTCGGCTTGCAAGCCTTACCCTTTTTCCTCCAAACATAACCATGGTCATTATGGCCAAACAGTTACATTTTTGTTTCATCAGACCAGAGGACATTTCTCCAAAAAGTAAGATCTTTGTCCCCATGTGCAGTTGCAAACTGTAGTCTGGCTTTTTTTATGGCAGTTTTGGAGTAGTGCCTTCTTCCTTGCTGAGCAGCCTTTCTGGTTATCTCGATATAGGACTCGTTTTACTGTGGATATAGATACTTTTGTATCTGTTCCCTTCAGCATCTTCACAAGGTCCTTTGCTGTTGTTCTGGGATTGATTTGCACTTTCCGCACCAAAGCACGTTCATCTCTCAGAGACAGAACGTGTCTCCTTCCTAGCGGTATGACGGCTGTGTGGTCCCATGGTGTTTATACTTGCGTACTATTGTTTGTACAGACTAGCGTTTGTACAGACTGCGTACCTTCAGGCGTTCGGAAATTGCTCCCAAGGATGAACCAGACTTGTGGAGGTCCACAATTTTCTTTCTGAGGTCTTGGCTGATTTCTTTTGATTTTCCCATGATGTCAAGCAAAGAGACACTGAGTTTGAAGGTAGGCCTTAAAATACATCCACAGGTACACCTCCAATTTACTGAAATAATGTCAATTAGCCTATCAGAAGTTTCTAAAGCCATGACATCATTTTCTGGAATTTTCCAAGCTGTTTAAAGGCACAGTCAACTTAGTGTATGTAAACTTCTGACCCACTGGAATTGTGATATAGTGAATTAAAAGTGAAATAATCTGTCTGTAAACAATTGTTGGAAAGATTACGTGTGTCATGCACAAAGTAGATGTCCTAACTGACTTGCCAACACTATAGATTGCTAGCATGAAATCTGTGGAGTGGTTATAAATTAATTTTAATGACTTCATTAAAATCCAACCATTGGTTTTAAGCATAGACATGTCCCTTTAAAAATTCAGTGGTCATTTATTGTCTTGGACAACCTGTTTGAGAAATACAGACCAGTTTAGCTCGTTATTACACAACATCGAACGTCTGTGCACAACACCCCATATACTATACCTGCAGCTCTGAAGTGGTTCACGTGATTCCGGTTTTATTCACAACTGTTTTACCCGATAGAGGACAGTATATCCTTTGCAACGGTGTTTGTCATGTTTTCTGGGATGCTTTTTGAATAATAATTTGCAGCCCAGCATAACATAATTTTTTATCTAATCAATGTACTATGACGCAAACAGCTACAGAAAATGCATTTGCTGACGGGAGTTTTTCTTCTGCGATATGAAAAAAGTACTGCTTGTAATTTGCGGTTCTTCTTGCTGGCTACATATGTGCGTTCGTTTTTCCACTCGATCACTGTCCTGTCCAGTAGGCTATGTTGGATATGGTTATTTTCACATTTTGAGTGCATGTTCTGTTTGATTTACCAATTTTCATTGAAGCTATTACATTTGGCAAAATGTTCCTGTTGGAGGAATATAATTTTATTGTAATGTTATCGTACATATAGGCTTATCTTTCTGGGCTATACTTGTCACTGTGGTCAAGGAAAATACTAATTCCAATTTACTGTGCACTGATATATAGATTAATGTAAAATTTTCCTTGGAGTCCTTATGAATGGGAACATATTTTTTTAACCACAGAAAAATCTGAATCTAGGGCAAAATAATACATACTGTAGAATACAGGGGAAACTGATGTTTTATTGAGGTACACGAGTGAATGATTAGGCTACATATTTAGGTGTGTGTAACAGTCAATGTTTTCATGTTAAACCATCAGAAGGGGCAGATGTATATGCTTTATAATGGACAATACAAATTTTATTCATTTTATGACATGTTTTGGATAGGGTTTTGGACCCATATATATCTACCCCCCTATACTGATGAAAAGATAGTAATTCCCACTTGAAAATGATGCAAAAGTGAGTTTTATGAACCAAAACAGTTGATTTGTGGACACAAAGTTTATGATCCAGGAAATGTATAGATTTACCTTTT
The DNA here is from genome assembly GCA_029718625.1 of Synaphobranchus kaupii. Taxonomy (NCBI): domain Eukaryota; kingdom Metazoa; phylum Chordata; class Actinopteri; order Anguilliformes; family Synaphobranchidae; genus Synaphobranchus; species Synaphobranchus kaupii. Next base: position 95,821,805 of record CM056378.1, on the reverse strand, counting down.
TCACATATGTAGCTCTCAGTATTTAATTGCAAAAAAAAGAAAAACAATTCATTTTTTTTTTTCTCAAAAGTTTCTTTGCTTTTGTGGCACTTTATTTTGACTTAAATTATGAAAATAAACAAATCTAAGTCCATATTGTTTCATTTAAGCCATTTGCCAAGTTTCTGTGATGCTCACACCTGGAGTTATAAACCTTAAACAGAGCACCCCCTGAATAGGTGAGAATTGACCAAATTTGCCGCAAAGGAGTTAAAGTGGAACACGCACATTGATGGAAGGCGACAGACAAATAGAGGCACCTGGTTTTCACCAGAAAACTTCTAGAATGCTGAACAGATGGTGCTGCAGAGCACTGATCCAGAGCTCAGTAACCTCCCCCTAATCCCTGCCCCACCCATTTCCTTCAGACATACATAACTGACCCAGGATCAGTGTATTTGTTTTTGTACAACCTTCTTTCCACTGTGGGTCTTATATTTGTAATAAGGGATATTATCACTCATTTCTGAATCATTTATTTGTCAAAAATCTCAGTTGAAAATGTAGAAGGCTTTTTGAAAGAAAATCCTTGGCTTTTTGCAAGAAAAGACTGGAATCCATGCCTCCCTATTTGCTTCTTTGCCCACCTTTCTTATTTTTACAAAAGGGGTTGCATTGTCCCCAAAACAAGACGTCATTGAAAGGGGCACCTCTGGTTAAGGTGCAGTGCAGAGATCCACCATGGATTCATTCTGGACCATTCCAGCTGGGCGATGGCAGACGATCGGATTGGAGTGAGGCATGTCTGGCACCAGCATAAAAACAGGGTGGGTCAGAGTCAGCCAGTCCTCTGGCTGATTGAACACTTGTGTTCTGCCTGTGATGTCATGAAAGCTCTGTGATCTCACTGCAGTCTATGAGCCGTTGGGTTTTAGAGCAAAGAGAAGCGGCCGGCTCAAATAACACATTTCAGAGGAGGTACATGCTAGCCCTCTCTTAAACAAATTGGAATTCTGGGCATGCCAAATTGTGTTAAAATATATTTTAAAATACACTTTAAAGGTAGCATTATGTTTTCCTTTTCTTCACAAACACAGTTTGCCCAGTTCAGCGATCACTAAAATGAACTTGCCAAAACTGAGTTTGTGAAGTCAGTGCAATGCTTGCGCTTACTTGCATTCGAGTCATAGGACAAAATGTTGATTGAATGCAGGCCGAGAACTAATAAACAATGATCAGATTTACTATCATGTTATGATCAGAATCCCAGATGATTAATGAAAAATCTATAACTATAACTATAGTAATATGAGCATGCTTGTGGGCATTGCATGTGTCCTTCGTCTTGCATGTCGAAGCAGTGGGCCTCAGCAGCACATAAAAATAAACCAGTACAGCAAGGTCAACACCTGCAGGTGCAATCAAGCAGTAGCACAGAGGAACACACAGAGAAATTCCCCAGCTTCTGGATTTAAGGCTTAACCAGACAGAACTGCTGCTTCTCATCATTCCTTCAGTACTTCACATACAGCGAGCGACCCTGGCTTTAGATGAGAGTACCTAAGGTACCAAAGTATTACATTATTATAGCACAGCATGTTCCAAAGAGTAAAGTCTACTTCTGACATTTATAGCAGGGACAATGAGTCTGTGGTCAGATACAGGATGTCCTTAGGAACAGGTTACAAGATAACTCTCTATTGATTACATCTTTTTTCTAAGAGGAATAAAAATGAAAAAAACTAAGATAAAAACTATTTTTATGCTGCATATAGATTCTATTTGGCTTTATTGTTATTTAACATTTTTATATTTTATATTATTTTTATATTTTTTATTTCAACTTTCTTGGCATGTGTATGAATAGATACATCAACCCTGCAATCCTTAGTTCCAGTAAGTAGGAATGTGAAATATCCTTGAACATGAAAATAGCTTTTAAGCAAAAAAACTTAAATGTGTGTTCTGTTATTAGGTTTCAGTAGAGCACAACATTAAACTAGAGTTCTAAATCTAAAGTTCTAAATATTTCATAACCAACCATAACCTGACTACAGCAGGGAAAGGGTCCACTTCATGAAAAAGATTTGCGCCTGTTAATTTTTCAGTGTAGGCTAAACATAATTCTTTCTCTACTTTTTGGTAATCACTGAACTCACCAGTGTTTGTGAAGAAAAAACACTTGTGTTCAATGTTCAGCTGTTAGGCAAATTCAAGGACAAATGTTAATTGAATCTATCCTGACTATTCTCCCTAATCTGCATTCAAAGCCTGTGGAACAATACATCAACAATATCAACCACAGGTGGAGGTCTATTAACAAAAATAATACAATTACATACCTAACAGCAGCAACAGGAAAAAAAAATTATTGCTATTAAACAATTAACAATAATTCAGGCACACAACAGCCAGAATTACAGCACATAGACATGCATATAAACGAAGTATAAATAAATTAAAACACAGAAGTACTATTTAACTTTTATCTTTTCTATGGTTTTAGATTGACGGCCAGTTGAATCTAAACATTTTGTCAGAGAAGCTTCCGCAGCATTTGTGAGTATTTGGTAGGCTACTTTTTTGTAACATATTTCCTGAACATAATTTAACATAACACCTGTTTACTCAGCTCAAGCTCTGAGCTAATATGCATATTGCTGTTGAAAAAATAAGCAAAGCCCCAGCTTAGCTGACAAGTTGACATCTGTTAAGGAAATGACACTACCTGGTCTTCATAAAAGTCACAAAATATGGAAATCATTTGCTTAAAGAAACATTAATTGAGATTAAATTCAAAGATTCCACTCTGTAGCAGAATGTTTTTTCAACTGGGACCAATACCCACCCTTCGGTGTGACTTTTTTTTTTTTGCATCAAAATGGGGCTGAAAGATAAACATAGTCTCACCATCTGTGAAATTCTAATGCAATCCTTGTCTGTTGGCCTTTCCTGTTACGGTTACATGAGTTGTGACTCGAAATATTATTGCGAAATGCCTTTTCTGGAGGTATAACACCTTCTTCACACTTTTAGTTTGAACCTTGTGCCTTCAAGTCCACAATAGGATGCTAACCTTTTTCTCAGATCATACGGTGTACTGAGCTATCCATGTGCACTTCACAATGTAGCTAAACAACATGGCTTTATGGTTGTGGTTTGGCTTTCAACATACAGTGCTCAAACAAACGGAAACCTTGAACCAACAAGCTGGACCATGAGCATTAGAGCATTAACAGAGCACATTGATATTGCGAAAAGCTCTCCTGACAGATGGCACATAGAAATCCACCTTATGCTATTCCAGCATCAAACCATAAGAGGCAATGATGACCATATTGCTTGCCTTCTTTTTTAATTATTATTATTATTATTATTATTACTATTTTCTTTGGTGCTTAATGGCCCGTGGGAGTAACACAAGACACAACTTTAAACACAGGACTCCTCCCGAGGGATTAGGAATGCTTGAGAATTTATTGAAAGGCAGCATAGAAAAATAAGTGGATGAACCGTTTAGAAATTCTAGAACCTTTTGTACATAGCCACCCAACCCCCCCCCCCCCCCCCCCCCCCCCTTAAAGTGATCCATCCATATCTAGTGCATATCTGGCAGCAGAGATCATTGGACAGTGACACATTTTGGGGAAATTTCTAAGAGAAAAATATTATACTCCATCTGGAAGCCCCTTAATAGGACAACTTTCTTTAAATAACTTACTGAAAATCAGCTGCACCTTTTGAAAATCAATATTATTTGATCTGATAAAAAGATTAATGGAAAAAAAACGATGTGTAAATGTTAAGGATTTGCCATCCGGTGTCATATTGCATGAAAAGCTTCCTCCAACAATAATGATGATTTCCAAATCAATGAGGTCTCTGGGTCAGAGTCCCCACAGCTGATTTATAAATTTTTTTTTTTACTAGGAACTAATGAAGATTTTGATTGGGCAGGAAGCAGAGAGGGGAATCCAATAATCACTACACAAAGAGAAGCTTCCTGCTCACACGGTTTCTGCATGATTTGCCGGCGCCACCACGCAAGGGGTTACGCACAGGGGTGGCGCGCGGCGTGAAATCGGGGGTCCAGTTCATTGGCTCCATGCTGCCATGTGGTGACACTCTGACACAGATCAATATCCAATTCAGCAAACGTTACCACCCCCCCCGATAACCACAACCCAAGTCAGAATTACTTGTCCAAGATCCGTCACACCTAAGTTGTATCTCTCTGTGCTTGTTCGGCTCATTTGAATAAGGCTGTCGCTCCATGCTCTCTCTTTCTCTCTCTCAGTCAGATATAAAAGGTATAGTAATAAGAGAGAAATAGGCAGTAGGTTTCTATAATGAAAAATATCTTAATATGATTTCAGTCTACCCAGGTCTGGATGAAAAAGACAGCTTTATATGTTACATTCCCTCACAGAATTTGTTACTGAGTTATTGCACGTTATATGTGTATATACAGTATTTACATTTTTTTAAAATTATTTTATATTTCCATTATATCCATCCAATATCTAAGCTGCTTATCCCTTGTCAGGGTCATGAGGGGCTGGAGCCTATCCCAGCATTGGGCAAGAGGCAGGAATGCCCCTGGACAAGTCACCAATCCATAGCAGGGCACAGACACCATTCCCTCACATGCTCACACCGATGGGCAATTTAGAGTCTCCAATTAGCCTAACCTGCATGTCTTTGGACTGCGGGAGGAAACTGAAGCATCCGCAGGAAACACACACGGACATGGGGAGAACATACAAACTCCACACTCCTGGGATTCAAACCCCGGACCTACTTGTTGCGAGGCAACAGTGCTATCTACTGCCGCCTCCATTATACACATCATCTGGGATGTTGTTCTTATCTACGAATCAACTGGATTCTTCCACAGCCTAATCTTCTACACTGTAAAAAACTTACAGTGTAGAAGTTATTCTACCCTGTAGCCACAACCAACTAAACACACAAATATAAAAAAAAAAAAAAAAAAACATCTAGTACTATCAACAGAGAAAACACATATGATGTGCGTTTTCCAGCCTTTCACCTACCCCATGAGAAAAATATTAGGAAGCACTTAAATAGGTGCCGATGCCACCAAGATTAGGAAGTCCTTAAATAGGTGCCAATGCTACCAAGATTAGGAAGTCCTTGAATAGGTGCCGATGCCACCAAGATTAAGAAGTACTTGAATAGGTGCCGATGCCACCAGGATTAGGAAGTTCTTGAATAGGTGCCGATGCCACCAAGATTAGGAAATTCTTGAATAGGTGCTGATGCCACCAAGATTAGGAAGTCCTTGAATAGGTGCTGATGCCACCAAGATTAGGAAGTCCTTAAATAGGTGCCGATGCCACCAAGATTAGGAAGTCCTTAAATAGGTACCGGACCCACCAAGATTAGGAAGTCCTTGAATAGGTGCTGATGCCACCAAGATTAGGAATTCCTTGAATAGGTGCCGGACCCACCAAGATTAGGAATTCCTTGAATAGGTGCTGATGCCACCAAGATTAGGAATTCCTTGAATAGGTACCGGACCCACCAAGATTAGGAAGTTCTTGATTAGGTGCCGATGCCACCAAGATTAGGAAGTCCTTGAATAGGTGCCGATGCCACCAAGATTAGGAAGCCCTAAGGGGACGTAAGGGGCCCAAAGAAAAGGAAATTAGTGCACTTTGCTCACGTGTCAGTATGAGGAACGCTGAAGGAATTTCACGAGTGCTGTGCATTTTGGCATTTATGAATATTTTTTGGGTTCCAGGTCCAATATTTATCATTAATTTTTTTTTTTAGCTTGTCACTAATTTTCTGATTCTTGCCATTAATTTTCACTTTTGTATTTTATGTAATGTTCGTGTATGCATTGATTTCTAATGTGTGCGCAGAGCTGTTGAACTAAGCCTTAGTCCATGCTACTCACTGATATAAACATATGGGTGAGGAAAAGTGACTTTAGATCTGGCTGCAGAGTGCAGAGAGGCCATTGCACCTGCAGCTAATCTTTTATCATCACCCTATTACTCTACCCACTCTGGCACAGATGCTACAGGGGAGATGTGATGTTGAGTGTGTTACTGGCAGGCCCTATGTTAGCCAATCATCGATGTATAGCTGAGATAAGACATGAATCCTCTGTGCACCAAAGGCTTCTCGTTCTCTGTCACATATAAATATATTTCTTCTGGAGAACTCATTGGAGCAGGTTGCTCAGAAGGACGGCACATTTCCGGTCCTCAGAGATCAATGGGATTTATTACACCAGGCGCCGTTTCAACAGTTAATGTTCTCCCGCCCCAAGTCTTGAAAGCAACAGGCGCCCAGGAATTCCACTGGACTCAGTTCCTGTGATGATCTTTAAAAAAAAATTGTTTGGGCAAATCAAACTCAGGTCAGTGGGAAGTGTTTAATTAAGCAGGCTTTTTAATATGTTAATTTGCACATTCTAGCGTGGTGATGGCAGCCTTCGTTTTGGAACTCAAAGTAACCTGGGAGCAAAATCTGACTGCGGGTGAGGCTCCCTGACAGAGACGAAAGCAGAGGAAGAGGAGGAGATGAAGCAAGCTGGCGTGGAAATTGCACACACATCAGGCGTAATTGTTATATTTTGGAACAAAATGTGTCGTTTCAACCCCCTTCCCTCCCAGTTGACAATCTTTCCACTTTCCCTGCAGACCGTTGGCAATTGAACATTCACATTTTCAAAAACTGAAACCTATGATATTATAACACAATAAATGTGTGGCACAATACAACCAAAATTGTGTTTTAAAATTGATCTGCGCTGCGCAAGAGATTTAGACGGGGGAAATTGATGTCAGCACAGACAATCTGCATCCAGCTACACCTCATAGAAGGGAAAATATTAATCAGCTCTCCATCATGTCCTCACTGTAAGTAAAACAGAAACTGGACCAACTGCTGGCCCTGGGTTTTGCTCTGTTTTTTTTGGCTTTGATTGGCTCACTGGAGATGACTATGACTTTGCCTTGGCTTTACCCACTTTTACCTCTCTGATTCTTATGTGATCTGCTGAAACTGAAAGAGCGGAGATGCCATTAAAATAGGCCAGGATGTACGGCGAAGCCTATTGTGACAAATCCTTTGTAAAATGTGCTATGTAAATAAATTTTGACTGACTGATTTGATTGAATTAAGTACCTGTGTCTTTCCTTCCCAAACAGGACCAAAGTGCCATTACAATATCATGTATTGCTACAAAATTCTGAAATTAAATTTCAGTTAGTTTAGTTTTTTTTTTATTGAAGTGCATTTATTATCTCTGGGACCACGGTCCATGGTTTCCCAGACATGTATTAAGCTTAGTCCTAGACAAAAAACCTTTTTCAATGAAGATCTTCATTGTATTTTTATTTTAGTCTAGGACTAGGCCTAATCCATGTCTGGGAAACCGGCCCTATAAGTTTCTTCGATACTAGACTTTTATTTTATTTTCCTTTTGTCGCTTCGTTGCATTGCAATTTTATTTTGCGCATTGAAATTTGATCAATTGATATTTGCATGTCCATAACGCCGTGAGGGAGAATTTATTGAGTTCAGTAGTGACAGAAAGCATTGGGTACCTTAACACAGGGCAGCATGTGCTGCCCCCCTCTAAATTGTGGGGGTCATGATGTCAGACTGTAAAGCGGTACAGGTGCACAGTCAAATAGAGAAATCAGGTTAAATTATGAGCGAAGCCAAGCAATTTAGAGGTGTAAACTCCTCTATTTTAGCAGGAAGCAGCACATTATAGTGGAGGCCTGCGCTCAGCAGTTTCATTATAGGAAACATTTTATATTTGAAGACCTTCAGTCACAGGGAAATGCTTAAATGGTGATATTTATTTTTCAAGAATTCTGCCGGCAGACAAACTGGATATATGTACAGAAAATATCATGCCACATTTAATGAAATAAAGATCCTGAAGTTATACTGTATATCATACCCTGCGACGCACACATACAATACAAAGCCAGTTGTGTGGAGATTAAGCATTCAGCCTGTTTCCAAGCTAAGCATTATAATTCAAAACACAGAATAAGAAGCACCTTTTTGTAGGATCATCACTTCTAATCTGTGTGGTTGACCCAATTACATTGTGTTATTTTGTGACAGAAAAATTATAGAAATGGCAAGGCACAAAATAAATTGTATTTAATTTTCTACAGTACATTTGATTGTTTCATTGTTTCCTGGTTCAAGAGACCTTTTGATAATGTCTTCTGCTGTCCTTTATATGGCATGGTTTTATTACAATAAATTACTTAAATCTTAATGTGTCATATTTCGAAGCATTTACAAATAAAAAAAGAACAACAAATTGAACATAAAAAAACATGATAAGTGTATAAAATTGGAATATATAATATGTGTAAAGCATACCAGGGGCCACATGTATAAAACTCTGAGTAAAATAATGGATAAAAGAATGCTCAGGAAGAAAGTCAGAAATCTGCTTACACAAAGTTTGGCATTTTCTTCCTCTGCCTTTTTATCATGGTGTCACCATATCACACTGACTCCAAACATTGCGTACGCATGGTGTCCCGCGTGTGCCGAGGTATGCAGATTTTCATATTACATTAATATTACAATAATTCATATTACGTACATATTATTTTATACATCTGAATGTCTGTGTGGAAACTCCCTTACGCAGCTTTCTGAGTCATTTTTCTGCTCAGCACTGTTTATACATGTGGCCCCTGGTGTATCTTTCATACTTCTTTGTGGCAGAAGTAACCTATCCTAATGGTAATGTAAAATAATTCACTGTTAAAGAAAAAAAAAATCCTACAAGATAAAATAATGGATTTGTCAGACATTCTCTCACATTCCTTCAACTTCTTGCAATGCTTTTTCATGGAAATTAAAGCAAATATTATTTTTTCTATCCATAGAGTCTGACCCCTTTTGCAAGAAGTCAGAGTGAGAAACTGGTGAAATTCTACATGCTGAGAAGGTTCTGTAGAGGGCGCAAATACTTTAATAGTGACTTATTAACATCATAATTTGAAAAGGCAGGGCAACTAATCACAAGGCCCTCTTGATAGATTGGCTGAAGTACATGATAGATTGGGTGCGCACAGTCCTTTCATGGCCAAATGTATTTTAATCGCTCTTAGTAATTAACAACCGTTGCCGTAAGCCGTATTGTCTGTGCCGGCACTAAGAAAAGGTCCTGCAAAAAACATAACAAAAAACAAAACAAAAACAAACAGCTCAAAATGATACCGCTGCATCACTCGCCCGCCAAATCCCATCGCAGTAATCACTGCGAAACGGGGCAAGAGTAAGTGAGGTTTTCCATTTAGAAAAGGTGCATGAGAAACATTTTCGGCACGTTCATTTTATATTCAAGAACAATAATGCAGTCTCATCTGATTTAAACCGTTCCGCATTCACAAGCTTCTCTTTAATCAGCATAAAATATGCTGTGGCTTTCAACAGTGTGCAATCCATTTCAGTTGGATCCTTTTTTGTCATTTTTGCACACACACACACACACACACACACACACACACACACACACACACACACACACACACACACACACACACACACACACACACACACGCACGCGCACACACATACAAAGCACGGTACTCCATCTCTTTAATTCGGTTTCCCAGGTAATGTTTAGATATCAGAGGAGAAAGATAGGAGGCAAAAGGGCAACTGTTCATCTGAATGCACCAGTAGGAAATGCATTTATTGCAGAATTGCTTTCCAGGACAAAATGACCACAACAGGGGGTTGGTGTGGAGGCCATTATTTATTTGCTTTGTAGACAGGGAGCGCCGCTTGCCCAGGGTTTACTGTTTGTGTTTTCCTCGCTAGGTTCCCATCCATCTCCTCCACCCAAGTGGAGTTGTTTGCGATTATTTAGTCCTACCTGCGGCGCAGTCAGCTCTGTGACATCGCACCGTCTGCTATTTTTAGAGCGACGAGCCTACGAAAGACGATCGAGGTGAAAACATTAACTAAAACCCCCAACCGAACACAGCAGAAACAAGGGGGGGCCGAGCTTCACATGTTTTGGCACCAACATGCGCCCGTGCTCGCACCCGCGCCAAGTTTTGTTCATTTCCCACTCATTTTGGGAATTAATTTCTTCCGCGGAGTCGGTGGCATTCCCGCCTTTGGCTCGCCCTCCTGCTCGCCATTGAGCGGCGCTCTAAAATGCGTCCCCTTTGAGCGAATAAGCTGTGCTTTTCCGCGTAAAAAAAAAAAGAAATCGAGATCTTGACGGACGTGAATTTCCATAAGTTTATTCAGGAAATCGATGAGCGACTTCCACGGGTTTCATTTTCTCCCCTGCTCTCCTCTCTCATTTGTGGCCTGCCAGACACAGACACCCTCCTGCCCGGACACTTCATAAAGCCAGGCTGCAAAGCTGGAAAATTGAATTTGCTTGTTTTTATCAGCCGTGACCCATTGCGCAAAGCCTGATAACCCTGATCTAATTATGTTCTGCAATTCTAGAGTTTTTTTTCTCTCTCTCTCTCTCCTTGCCCTCCACTATCTTTCATCCAGTCATTCATTCCTCCTTTCCTTCCCTTTGTCTGATTTTCTCTGTGGCAGGAAAGGAAAAAAAAAAAGAGCCCTAATCCCAAAAGCACCAGAGAGAGATAAAGTGGAGCCAGAGTGCCACATCGATACATTAGACTACCTGAGAGCTAATGGCGCAAGCAATCATGATGTTAAGAGGCAGAAACGTTGGAGCTTGTGTTACAGAGAGCTCAAAAGCATGGCCTAATTAGAGAGGGTTTGTCGTGATTGGAGGCTGTCCGCGTCTGCCCATCCTCAAATCCCTTTTATTTTTGCAGCTTGTTTGGACAGGAGAGGAATGCCGGGGCCGACGCCCTGTTTTGGCCTGCATTTATCAAATACACTTATCTCCCAGTTGATGTGGGTTTCCCTCTGGTTTAGCCCTCCCCGATCTTCCTCCGATGTCCATTCGATTTGGGAAATTGGTCTCAGTAACAGAGCCAGCATGTCATAATGCATCCATGGCAAACATTGTATTTTCTCTACAAGTCACCCATGTTCTGCTTTTAACGTTAAGGCACACAAGGAAAACGCTCCTGCTCGAGCCCTGTAACGGGACTGGGATCCCCCAGGCCCGTGGGGCCCATCACAATTATTGTGGCTCCGAGACATGTTTAGTCCGATGCGGCCGATCAGAATCAAGTTTGCGGGATAAGCGTGGGATGATAAATGGCATGTAATATAATACACAATATATGAAAAAAGTATTAATTAGTACAGTGCTTAATCATGCATATAAAGTCCATCTAGAATGTGAATAGTATTTGACTTTAAATCTGATTAGAAACCTGGTTAGTTTAATTTCCAACCGCTAACTATGACGTACTGTATGTGGTTTGTTCTATTCAAAGACTTTGTTAAATAATATTGGCCTGTTTGAATTGTGAACTGTGAGTGAAGCTGCCCGTTCTGTTTTAAATGCATCATTTTAAATGCATTACAAATGCCATAATTTAGGCTTATAATACATCAAAACTATGTTAAGGGGCATCACATTATTTTAATCAGTCTTTTTTGGCTCATTGTGTGCCTTTATTGTTTTTATATATTAAGATGAGATTAAAGAGAAACAGCGTGCTCTTCCATTCTCCCTGCCTTTATGTCTATTTTGTACATGTGTGTATATTTTCATTCAAATTCTAAATATGCATCTGTCTAAAAGTTGAATTATTCAGAATTTCTATGTTTTTATTTTTTATTTTTTGCGGGATGGGAGCAGGCAATCAATCAATGCATTGGTTCGAAACGGTGAATCTTTTCAACCATATATATGAACGTATCTAAAATACTGTGAAGTGATTACAGTGGCCTGCATCCTGATTTGAAACTGATGGGGCCTGAAGATATCCTGTGATCGGGCCGGGTATCAGGCCTAATTTTAACTCTCTGATGTTGGGTAAAATCAGGTATGGCCAACCCGGAATTTTACAAATACTAGTGTAGCAACACTGCAACAATGCAGCAAAGCTTCCAGTTTTTGTAGTGTACCAGTATGCTCAACTAGCAAATGAACAGCTGTACTACTAGCTGCATTTGACAGCACAGGAATGATTAACATATTAACATTACGTTAAAGAAGGCAAAATGGCATTAGACCTAGCTGGCTAGCCTGTTCTGATCAATATGAACATTAAAATGTAATTTATTCCTCAGACTTACTTTATGCAAACGAACACGTAGACTACTGAATGAAAGAGGACATTGCTCCTGTGCTGTTTGTTGCAGAGCTGCAAGAGCTGCCCCTTCGTGAAGATGCCAAATTTGATCAATCCTCACATATTTAAGTATTGTAACTCCAAGTGTCAATATCACAGAAATTGGTTGAAACAAAGCAAGCCAGTGTTGTGCCATTTACCATACTAACTTAGATTAGCTTATTTCCATAATTCCACAAATTAACTGCCACAAATTCAAAGAAATCTTGGCAAAAATGCAAAAAACAAAGTTCTTCAAATGTTTTTCTTTAGTTTGCAATGAAATACTGAAAGTTAAAAATGTATAACAGTTAAAACTATACATACTGGATCATAGGCTCCTTGTCCACAAGTCTGCAAAATCTGAGGGTGATATGCAGAACTAATAAAGATCTATTATGCAAAATGTAAGTAGTGTACCCTGTTGTCCCTTAGTGTCTCCGAATCTATCGAAAATGGTTAAATTGTGCACTGCTGCAAATAAAAAAATAATCAACTGTTTTGTCTCAGGAAAGTCACTTTTGCATTATTTTCAAGTGGGAATTACTATTTTGTCATCAGTATAGGGGGATAAAAATGCTGGCAATCGAATGCTGGCTAGCACTCAAGATATCATACAAGACAGTGGTGGAGTGGGAAAACTAATGTATATTATTGAAATATTACAAGCAGTACTTGCGTATTGAGGAGGAAATCTTCGCCTCACCGTGCGAATGTACATCGGCGCATATTTTGTAATCCATTGCGCAAAGCAGTAACACAACTAAACTTTCTGCTGCGCTCTGTCATGTTTTTTTCTTCTTCTAAGCATCAAATGTAACGTGTAAAACACATGAACTCCCAGACAGATGCTATTGTCCAATGTGCCATGCTTGGGTCGATATAGTTGCAGATCAGACTGGGTGGGGGTTGCTTGTTAAATGGACCACCTGGTGGCATTTGGAAACTCTGTATTTGGAATAGTTGTAATGTATCATGTGCTAATGAAGCTGGAATACAGAGTTTGTTGTTTCCTCTCATAGTTTGGTTGCAGGAGCAATGAATGTCTGAGTTGAGAAATCTCACAGCTCTTGTGGCATGGCCACTAGGGGATCTGTGCAAAGGGCTTAATGTCACATTTAACACAACGAAAAATGTATTTAAAAAAATAAGTATGAAAGCTCAAATATGGCTGTTCTACTTTGCGAGTTGAGCATAATGGTACACTACAAAAACTAGAAACTTTGGGCCATTGTTGCCACCCGTTGTTGACAGCTGCCGAATTCCTTGCTCCCCCCATGTTCTGTGATCGCAAGCACGTTTACTAGCAACTTTTCTGCGGGAGACACTGCATTATTTTCTGTTGTGCTGTATGGTTTTGTTGGCTTCCTATTTCAGCAATCGAGCTCTATTGGCTTAAAATTTGGCCATAGCTTGTTGGGTTGATTCGAGTCGGCCATTAAAACGTCTGGCCTAGGCAGGCTCGGGCCTCATTTATAGCCCGATGTAAAACTCTAGATTATAGGAACTGGGTTGCAGTCTATTTTCTGATGCCATAAATATCTAAGGATTGTTTTTAGGTGGTCTTAGAAAAAGCTCTCTAAAGAATTTTCTCTAAAGGAGATGGACAGTAAAGAATGAAAAGTGAATTGAACATACTCAGTAAAGCTGCATCGGGTGCTGTGTCTGGGGTAGAGCATGGGATGTGTTCTCAGGTGTCAGCACAGGTGGAATGAAACTGAGCCTTCAGCCTTTCTTCAGAGCAGTTCTCACTGTGGTGCCCTGTGTGAGGCTTTTTGTCTGCCAAACACACATATGCATGCAGGCTCACACAGACACGCACACACACATCCAGACATACACACACACACACACACACACACACACACACACACACACACACACACACACACACACACACACACACACACACACACACACACACACACACACACACACACACACACACACACACACACACACACACACACACACACACACTGCCAATCAAGTGTAGGGCAAACAGAAATGTACTGCTGCATTAAATTGTGTGCCTTTAGCTAGATTAGGGTTTCATGCTCATCTTATGCTGGATTAAAGTTTAATACCAGCATTGTCAAGTGTGTGACCTCAAGCTGTGCAATCACACTGGAAACAGATGGGGTATCCATTTCTGGAGCACTCCAAAATCCTAACAAGGACCACCAGCTGTTGTCTTGAACAAACATTAAAGAATAAGAGGACATCTCATTCTTGGAAGTTGGGGGGACCCTAACACTTGGCTAGGAGGCTGGTAGCTCAGTGGGACTAGCCTAATTCAGCCTATGCCCAACTGCCTCAGGGATGAGAAGGGCATTGGTTACAGATATCCCAAGATAAGATGAATTTGGTGATAAAAGTATTGATTTCCTTCATAAAAGAACCGTCAAAAATTTATTATAATTCAAGAACAGGACCTTTCTTCTGATGGATGACCCTAGATTAAATGGCCATGCTCGATAATTCATGCAAAAAATTTATTTATTGATGAATTGTTCAGTGTACGATCCTCCCGTCAGTAATTCTTTAGAAACGCAGAGTCCTTTGGTGGTGTTATATGAATGGAAAGCAAGATAGTTTAAATTCTATTTTTTTCTATTCTTTTTCATACGTATTTCTACTTATTTTCTTAAGCGCTCTACTTAACTTTATGACACATTGGATTATTAGCACCTCAAAAATGTCAAACGTTAACTATAACTGAGCTTTCCGTGATGACCATTTGCTTTTGAGTACATTACAAGCTGTACTGTGCTTTATGTTCATGGAAAGTGTTGACCTGCATTTCTTCAGTTAGTACCCGAATGAAATTCGTCTTGAGAGACCTGGAGGTCAGACAGCCACCTTAAAGTACATCTATTGGATAGTGTGTGTAGTACTATTATTCATATTGTAGAAAATCCAGACTGATACTACATTTTGGATTTGTCATCACACAGTTGTCATAGACATTCCTATTTATGTTAAGAGGGTCAATGGACTCGGATGATGCCGGTATTGTAAATTTTTTGCACAAGTGATTCTTTTTTCCTCCAATGTTTTTTAATAGCTCTGGACCTAGGTTTTCTGTGTGTGCATGTCTGAAAAAGCTCTGGTATGTATGCATTTGTGTTTGCAGCAAATCAGCTTTATTTCTCTGCAGAGAACAGTCGTTTTTTTTTTTAAAACAATCTCAGAGACGGTGGAATAGATCTGAGCTGTGATAGGGTGCTAGAGATGTTAAATGGTATATCTGGGAGAATCATGTTTTCACCCGTTTCATTAAGCAGCATCAGTATTTTGACCACTTTGTTTCGTGCCCAAACAGATTTTTATAATGGTTTGAAACAAATGGAATGTAAAAATCTATTATATAATGGACCATTATAACAGAATATCCTCTGGACATGATTGAATACAATGTGTATACCCATGTGTTGATTGGGATGATTAAACTACTCACAACCTATACAAAGGGAGGTTTTATTTACTAAATGCACCGAATAGCTATTCCATAAGGGCTAATTAAGCACTCCTACTGGACTGAGAGAGCAGTTTTGGACCTTCTGGCAGATGTTTCAATTGAGGTGTGAATGATTAACTTAGGACATGGTGTACTGAAAAAATATAGTCACTCAGACGTATCAGTCTTTTGACTGAAGCTTTTCCAAGGCCTGAGCAATAACATTTTTTTAATTAAATGTCGGTAAATAACCCCCTTGTTTGTTTCTTGAGGGAGTGTATTGTATAAGCAATGCATTTTTCCCAATTAAATCTAGCTGGGTGTATGGAGCTTTTTTGTATTAATGTAGTTTTGGAGTGTATACCTCTCATTTCTGATCATTTTAGGGAACATAATACCCCCCCCCCCCCTGGAGATTTGACCTAAACAAATGTTTTTTGTCAGGTTTCATGTTAATCTCTGATGATGGATGCTTTCATTTTTATTTTTTATTTTTTTTAAATTTTACATTCTTTTTACATTTCTCAACTCATACATTCATTGCTCCTGCAACCAAAATATTTTTTTGTTATTTTTATGTTTTATGTTTTGTTGCAAAACCTGCTGTTTAAATCCAGAATTGCAGACGCCTAAAAAAGTGCAGATGTTCACGCCATTTCAAAAACAGACTTTAAATATAAAAAAACTGCTGTTTTAAACAAAAGTCTAACTGGGTTGGTTTAGGGAACATAGCCATTTGGACCAGTGTAGATGGAGAAAGGCATTTGCATTTGCAGGGGTTTGCATTGATGAATGTGATCTGGACAGTAATCTTATAACAATCATCCATGTCCTAAATAGTAGGATCTATATTTTCAAAATATTTCAGTAGAAAGTGTTTTTCATTTGTTTTATCTTCAACAATAGCTTGAAAGTATATTGGTGAACACAGACTCAGATAGAACACCCAAAAAATGGAGACATTAATAATCAAATACCTAACTCCCCATCACAAAGCAATTCCTCACCTTATCATATCAATGAAGTTCTGTAATTATGATAGGTACTCAAGAAAGGCATAGTTGAATCAATTAACTGTCAATACAGCATTACGACTTTTAAGAGAAGGTCAAGATCTGCAACCAGGCAAAGATATTAATCACAGTCCAAGTGAACATGCAATAGCATGTAAGAATCAATGTTTCCTATATATACACAGTACACACATACGAGCATGTGGTTAGATTAGCTTCAAAAATCCTCTGCTGTTTTGTCAGATCTAAGAAACATGTACTGGTAATAACACATAAGTGTTATTTAATTGGCGGCTGAGTGGTAAAACAGAAAGTTACACACGTCCTGAGCCTACAGCTTGCTTTATGGGAAATTGACTTTTTTGTGATCCACCTCTATTAAAATGTAGCCTAACAAGTTCAAATATAGACTAGAAATGTCCTTATCTTGTGTACAAACAACCTCATGCCACATACCATTTTTTAAATTATTATTTGAATTCTGCGAATGGAAAGTTTGTTGTGTAAGTCATTTTCATTATGTGTTTCTCACAAACCCACCTTATCCCCTCCTGGACCCTCCAGTGGGTCCCAACCCAAAGTTTGGGAACCCCTGCACTACTATGCAGTAGTGAGGAAACAGTGAGGTTTTATTAGACCGGGGCTTCCAAATTCAATCACTGACTCAATGGTTTGAACCAATAATTGTATGTTGCTGTGGAAAACTATGCCATTTGATTGGCTGAGAAAAGTAAGCGATAGAGAGCTAATTGTAGCTTCACCCATTATAGGGTTAACAAAACCTCACTCTGCATCTCTGCGATATAGCCTTCACATGACACTGAACTGGAGGTGAGAACACATGCAGCATAACAGCAGCAACAGTGACACACCACTTATTCAATGCGCATTTACAGGTAACATGGTAGCAGTCCTGACCGGTCAGTTCATAGTCACAACCACTGTTATTACCAGATCCGGGGAAAATACTTTATTTGTTACACTTTAACCCATTAGATACCTGTAAAATCCTAGTAGGTAACTGACAGTTTTAAAAGAATCCAGTTTCACAAATCTTCAATACAAAGGTACTTACTTCACATGATTTGTTTTTTTCCATTTGGCTTTCCTGATTAACAAACTAATTTCCTTGCAGGTGTTCTGATCAATACATGCCTCTTCGATCGATAAATCAATTCAGGTTAAAAATACACTCATTCTTCCCTGGAACTTTTTAGGTGAATTTCATGGCTGTTAATTATAAAACCCATTAAGTCTGGAAATGCAGGTCAATTAAACTGAGAGATTCATTATTGGAAGAGTGCCTGTGAAAATGAATATGCATTTTATTCATTTTTCTGCTGCATATTTTCATTCCCGATAATATTTTACTTCTTTTATTAAACTTTATAATTAAAAATATTACTGAAAAAATACTTCTGGCAGTACATAAATGGCTATCTTTCCATGAGAGTGTAATGAGCTCAACATATAATTATCCTAAGTTCTCCTTGCTGAGATGTGTTAGAGTTGAAGTGTCAGATGCATGTGTATTTGCATAGCTTTATGTGCAATTAGTGTAATGGAAGGAACTGAATAGGCAACGTCCGTGTTTAAGTTCTCAAGTAGATCAATCTGAGCCTGACTGCCTGTTGATTAATCATCCCACTGGCTGTTTCCTGCTGTCCCAGACTCACTTCTACAAAAGAAGCGCCCAACTGATTGATCTTAGAGTTACCTCAAGATAACGCTAACTCGCTCTGTCCAATAGGCGTACAATGTGACTGCACATTTCATATCTTTTTTTTTTAACCGATTTACTGGCTAGATCAACGTAAAGGACGTAATACTGCAAATATTATTAGCAAGTGTGACAGGGACAGGAAGTGAGCGGTGAGAGATTGAAAGGAAGGAATGGCTAACAGGAGAGATACTGTAAGCAGAGGAAAACAAAAGAGGGTGTGACAGTACAGGATTCCTCCGGCTTCATTGGTCAATCTGTCTTTACATATGAACAACAGCACAGGGGCATGTTGCAGGTTTACATTCATGTGATTGCTAAAGAATCATGTAACGCAACTTGCTATATGTATGCCGTGTACTATATCAGTTTTTCACTATATAGTGAGCTCCACAATTATGGGCAACCCTGATTGGCGATGCACAAAAAATGCTTTAAAAAATAAACAAAATAATTACTGAGATAAACTCAAAATGCCAAGATGTGAAAAATATTGTAGTTTATTAATGTTTCAATGGAACCAACCAAAATCATACATATGTTTAATAAAACATAAATTTCACAAAAATCAAGGTTTCATAATTTACACCCCTGGTTTAGTACTTGGTGCAACCACCTCTGACAAGATTTTGGGTCTGTACTCCAGCACATTGGATTTCAAATAAAACTGAAAAAAATTAGGTTAAATTGCAGGCGGTTAATGTGAGGTTAAAGGGGACATATAGCACTCTGTAAAATGGCTCTGGTTCATTAGCTTTTTACCTTAAATTGGACATGACCGTGGGTTCAAACCACAAATTGACCCATATTTGCTGGAAAAATAAGTTAAATTTAGCTTTTTTACCACTAGGGCGCAACCATTTTGGACCAACTGCAGTCGTGACATCACTAGGTTGGTTGGTCTCGGCTGCTCAATGTATTATTACAGTGAGCTCAACGATGTATCGTGAGGAAAAAATAAAACAAAAAACACACAGACGGTCCTTTTGTATTGCTCCGAGATGCTCAAATGAGTATTACCGAACAAATCTTAATTTAAAACTCAATTTCCACAAACTGCTTACATATACAGTGCCCTCCACAATTATTGGCACCCCTGGTAAAGATGAGTAAAAAGGGTTATACAAAAATTCACCTTTTGGTGAATTAGCTTAATCTCACACTGAACAAATGAGAAAAATCCAACCTTTAATTGAAGTAAATTTATTTTAAGAAAAAAAAATCCCTCATTAAGAAATAATTATTTTTAACAAAACCACGTGTGTCACAATTATTGGCACCCCTAGAAATTCTTATGAACAAAATGTAACTGATGCACTTTTTTCCATTTATATTTTACTTTTTAAAGTTGATCAGAGTGTTTAGGAATTTCAAGCAGTAATCCATGACTTTCTGTTTCACTGGGGTATAAATATGAGGTGACACAGAGGCCATATTCCCTTATTCATACATCAACATGGGAAAAATAAGAGAACACACAAATCAAATGAGGGAAAAGTGTGTTGAGCTTCATAAATCAGGGAATGGCTATAAAAAATAGCTACTCACCTGAAAATGCCCATATCTACTGTTAGGGCAATACTTAAAAAGTTCAAAGCAACTGGAACTGTTACAACTGGAACTGACCCAAGTTTATTTTGCCCCCATGCACAGTGAGGAGGATGGTAAGAGAGGCAAAAAAATCCCCAAGGATCACCGTTGGAGAATTACAGAGGAAAGTAGCATCTTGGGGTCATAAAGTCTCCAAAACTACCATTAGACGTCACCTCAATGCCAACAAATTATTTGGAAGGCATGCCAGAAAAAAGCCTTTTCTGTCATTTCACTAAATGTAAGCACCTGGAGTTTGCTAAACGCTACTGGAACTTTGAAACTTTGACTGGAACCGTGTTCTATGGTCAGATGAAACGAAAATTGAGCTTTTCGGCAACCAACACTCAAGGTGGGTTTGGCGTAAAAAGAAGGATGGCTATACCGAAAATAACCTGATCCCCACTGTTAAAGGCATAGTTCGGAAATTTGGACATAATGTCTCAATTACGACTTACCCATGATGTAGTTGATTGATGGAAACCATTTTCAGCTAATTCCATGCTGTCCCTTCTTTTGGACATGCACATGTTGCTAATGCTAGCGCAACTCTATGGCAACCGGTAGCATCCACTACCAAACACACTTAAACACTCCACAGTGCACCCAAAGCAAATAAATTATGACGACAGTCTATCGGGGGAGAGATACTTTACGTTACCTACGAATGGAGTGCCGGCACTGGTCGACTACAACAACAAAGAAAAGTAACAAGTTGCAATGGCCACGTTCGCTCCGCCATATATTAGGTCAGCACAAAGTAAAAGATTCAACGATAGTTTGACTTCAAAAATGATGGTATAAACACTCAAAATAACCCAGATAGACTGTCGTCGTATTTTATTTGCTTTGGGTGCACTGTGGAGTGTTTAAGTGCATTTGGTAGTGTATGCTACCGGTTGCCATAGAGTTGCGCTAGCATTAGCAACGTGTGTATGTCCAAAAGAAGGGACAGCATGGAATTAGCTGAAAATGGTTTCCATCAATCAACTACATCATAGGTAAGTCGTAATTGAGATATTATGTCCAATATCCCTTTAAGCCATTTTGGTGGAGGTTCTGTGATGTTGTGGGGCTGTTTTTCCTCCAAAGGCCCTGGGAACTTTGTTAGGGTACATAGCATCATGAACTCCATGAAATACCAGGACATTTTTTATCTGAATCTGGCTGCCTCTGCCAGGAAACTAAAACTGGGTTGTCGTTGGATCTTCCAGCAGGACAATGATCCAAAACATACATCCAAATCAACACAAAAATGGTTAACTGAACACAAACCCAAGCTTCTGCCATGGCCATCTCAGTCCCCTGACCTAAACCCCATTAAAAACCTGTGGGCTGTGCTGAAGAGGAGAGTGCACAAGAGAGGACCTAGGACTCTGGATGATTTGGAGAGATTCTGTAAAGAGGAATGGTCTCAGATTCCTTGCTCTGTATTCTCCAACCTTATTAGATGTTACAGGAGAAGACTCACTGCTGTTTTATTGGCAAAGGGAGGTTTTACAACATATTAAATGCAGGGGTCCCAATAATTGTGGCACACGTGGTTTTGTTAAAAATAATTATTTCTTGATGAGGGATTTTTTTTTCTCAGAATAAATTTACTTCAATTAAAGGTTGGATTTTTCTCATTTTTTCAGTGTGAGATTAAGCTAATTCACCAAACGGTTAATTTTTTATAACCCTTTTTACTCATCTTTACCAGGGGTGCCAATAATTGTGGAGGGCACTGTACATATATATATATATATATATATATATATATATATATATATATATATATATAAACCTGTCAGTGTACCAAGCAGATACTGTTGCACTCGTCAGCTCAAAGACGCGCTTTTTGCAGTGTAAGCATTTGATGTTCCATCCGTGTTCACTTCCTTTCCTTTCGTTCTCCCCATATTAGGTGAACTAACCGATTTGATAAATGTCAGTTAGCCACTCAATTTTATAATTAGTCCCAAATGCCCATGGAATTAGACTTTGTGGTTTTCTGTGCCTAATCATTGAAATGCAAGTTTAAATCCCTCTGCGTCAGATGATGGAGATAAACTGCTGCCCCCATTTAGCAGACATGCTTTTCCGGAGCAATTTACATAGCTTACTTTTTTTAATACATACAATTCCTTTATACGGCTGGATATTTATTGAGGCAAGTCAGGTTAAGCACCTTGCTCAAGGGCACAATGGCAGTGTCCCACTTGGGAATTGGTCCTGCAACATCTGAGTTATATCCACTGCTCCCTAGCCATTATAAT
>CM056378.1:95717034-95797034 GCA_029718625.1 Synaphobranchus kaupii | reverse complement strand
CTGCTTTAGTGCATAACCAATGTAGGAACAGATATGTATGATTCTGCATTTCATGGAGAACAGCAGGGATGTCTTATAATTGGCATATAAATAACCATAATCTTGCAGAGCTTTTGTGAACAGACAAGCACATTCACAGGGAAAGTGGAAAGAGCCAACGACCAGCCACAATATATCAGTTAATCAATAATTGAAACAAATCTTTGTTGGCTTACAGAGAGAAAAAAATCCACAAATTTAGTCACCTTGTAGAGCTCTTTCAGAGCTGCTAACGTATATTGTTACACCATCAGGGGCAATGTCATGGAAAGTAATCTATCAGGTAGCTGGGTTCACGTGGGTATCTCTTCCACTGCACAGCTGCATCCAGTGAGGATGAGTCAGATATTTGGATTAGATGCACAACACGGTTATTAATGCAGATAATTTCACACAGGTAAATTCACCAGATATGCAACTCCCACCTGTCCTCCCTGATGGTTCACTGTGGAAGGTTCCAGGTTTGTAACAGGAGTTTCCAATGATATTTTAGAGTACAGAATGTTCATTGCCACAGTATTGTAATTTGGTCATGCCCATTAATGACTTTTCAGAAGATGTTTTGGTTTTAGTGGTAGGGAGACATAACTCATTGTTAAGAATACAAAAGGGAGTATCTGGGGAGTGTAAAGGATCTGTGGCATTCCCTGGAGAATTTCAGAGTGACCCAGAACAGAGGTGACAATTGTCTCCGCCTTGGCCCCCTGAGAATATGCTCACCCGGTTGAGCCAAGATCATTTACAGTGCGACTGGTTAGAGAGACGAGGTAAATCACACTAAGGGAACAGCCCTGAATGAAGGAGATTTCCTTCAACCCACCCACTGAACAGACTACATCTAATGAAGGTGTGTTTTTTATGTCCATTAAAGAAAAGCTTATTGGGCGATTTATAAAGAAAATTAACCCTTCTTTGGGATATAATAAGGTATTGGTAGGTTCAGACTATCAGCAGAACATTTTGACCGACAGCAAACACACCTACCAAATTTCCCGACTTAAAAAGCTCAGTTTCGAATCTGGTTATTTACCATGGCTCTATCCCTCAAGCTCAGTTTCAGGAGTGTCCATAAAATGGAATAGTAGTGGGATACTAAGTGGCATATCTGACTCTGGTCTTTATTCTTCGTGATGTGTCCTTGGGTTTGGACTGAATGTCAAAGTTCTGATACATGTATTGGTCAAAGCATCTCCCAGGGAGGGAGGGTTTAGTCAGAATGGTATTCCCCACCTCATTGCTCAATAATAGCTACTCTGGTCAGTACAGTGCCTGCAAAGAGACCATAGCAGCAGTGAAACAGGACGACAGTATTAAAGTACTAAAAGGAAATGGGAATAGAAAGTTGTTAAAAAAGGGAGAGGATAGTGTTGAGGCAAGAGTTTCCCCCCCCTTTTTTTTTTTTTGGAGGTGACAATTACATTGGTTAGTATGGTTTGTTATAACCCCACACAATCCACGTGGAGGTTTGGAAAAAGCATGGCGTTGCTGGAAAAATACGATATCAATTTCAGAATTTGACAAAAATGTTCTGTGACATCTACCTCTTTGTCTATGACCCTGTGATCTACCTCTTTTCTATGACCCTGAAGATGACTGAATTGCTGAGTCTATGAGTTTCAGTGGGAATTGACATAGCAAACCCAGACAGCAAACACCTTCAGCCAGGCAACATATGGTGCTTTATAAAAATCCTCTTTTTAATACCCTGATCCCTGGTAAAGTTAAACACTGGAGCTTAGAGGATTCCAGTGATCTGGCTGCAGCCCTTGCCTCTCGTGGCTGATTATGTTTATCGTGAAGGGGAGGAGGGGTGAAGACATTTTCTTCTTACTACAAAGCCCTTTATTCCACATCCCAGCTAAATGCAGCAGATGCCATTAGAAATAATGTACATTATGTAAACTATGCTTTCAAATGATTCAGGATGTTCACAATTTAAATGGCATGCCTTTGGATGCCCTTCCCCATGATGATAAAATGGATGTTTAATGCTCGCTGGTGACAAATAAACAGGGAAAACAATTCACATGCATCACACAAAATGGCAAAGGCATTTGACTAAAAGTCCACATCTGGGTAACAACACACAACAGTATATGTTTACGAAATAAAGTGGACGAAACACAAGGAGCAGTTGACCGACAGTCATCCTGTATTTCAATGCATTTTATCCGCTTCCTTTGTAAGGACATCGGAAAAAGCCTGGATTCTAAAAAAAAAAAAAAAAAAAGATTCCCTCACCTTTGCAGACAAGTTTCCTTAAAATAAAAATGAAAGAAAAACAAAACAGAAACAAAACATTCACAGCTCATTTTCCCCCCATATGAAACAGCACTCGCACAAAGTCTCCTGAACGGAGTGGCAAAACAATGTTCTCAATATTTTGAAAGCGCCACAGAAAACGATGTTCTACTACCACAGCTGGGGAAATATACTATTACGACGTGGGTGGGGTAGCCGTCTGGCTGGCTCTTAAACTGGACCGGCCTCTTGTAAATAATATGAAATGCGTAATGGAAACGGGCTCTTTTTCACATGAAGGGGTTTTTACAATTTGAACTCATTTTAAAAAATGGAGCTCATCACATGTCGGGTGCATGCTGCTGTCAAACTGATATACAATTTACAATTCCCTGAAACAATTCTGATTTGGAGTAGTGGGCTCACTGGAGTGTTGATACTTCACGCTAATGTAAAGGGTGAATTACTCAACACAGCTGCACACTCTGGCATTGTCATCCTCGTTCAAATCACTTCAGAATGAACACAACCTTGAGTTTCAGCTAACATTATGACAGCCTGCTTTTCAATCTGTAAAACCCTCCCTTTTTATTTGTTTGCAATTAATCTGCTATTTGCACATATACAACTTATTGGACAGGCTCCAGCATAAGTATTAAAAAAAAATAGTTTGTGGAATGAAAGGGCTCAGAAGCGTTCGAGAGCCGAAATTAATGACAGGAATGCTTGTGAAGCGTGCTAATGGAATTTTCTCAGCTGCTAATTATTATACAGTGGTATGGGCTGTTTCTTCATGCAGAACGAAAATAGTGTTAATCCCACCTCTGCACCTCAATTGATTATCCAGAATTATTGTTTATGGCTGTTGTTGTCAAAACTGGCACATTTCCACAGCTATACCAGGAAAACAGAAACTGAAATGTTAAACATTTTTTACATAGGAATTCCTCCTGATGTCACTTTACTTACTTTCAGTAAGTTTTTCCCCTCGCACACACGAGTGCACAGTTTTCTTTTTGCCCATTGCGTTCGTGTACTTCTTTGGTTTGATAGTGTTCAGAAAGCGTTACAGTATTTCTGACCCTAATTTTTCATTATTTTGTAGAATGGCTCACATAAGAAATGGGTTCATGGTACAAATTAATAATGTTTCTGTGACTTCGTTTCCACCGGGGAACCGATTGGCTTCACATCAAGCAAGCTAATAAATTTGAACCACTTTACTGTCGTGCTTAATAATGTACCTCTTAGAAAATTAATTCTTTTTAATTTGGCTCAGATTGCTATTTCTTTTCCCCCGCTCTGCATTCCAGTTCAGCCACTGGTGCAGAGAAATGAAACCAAGGAAAATTTACCTCATTTTATTTCCCAGCCAGTCTTTGTATCAGATCTGAAATGCAGAAAAATGGATCAAACAAAATGTCATAACACTGAATTTTAAGCAACGCCCATTAAAGTGTGTGCAGAAACGGTTTAGGAGGTAAATTAACAAACCACGTCATTTCTTTTAAATCATTTGAAGTGTGCGCCTGTGTAAACAGAAAGTAACATTAGCATGCTTTTGAACAGTTCCAATAAACATAGTATTGCCCATGTATAAGATAGAGAGGGAAACACACTTTTCAGAATTCTCTCTACTCGCCATTATTATATTAAATACATTTATAGAGTCCGTGTTACATCCAGAAAAAAACAAAAAACTGCTCAGTAGTATATTTGGATGAAAAAAGGAAGCGAATAGTAAAATGGTGTCTGTGCATTGCAGGGCATAAACAGGCTCTAATCATCTACCTACTGATGCAAATTAATTATAACAATCAATCACCGTAAATTACAAGAAAAGACTGGATATAGCCTAAAGTCAATTAGCAATCAACAAGTCTGGCAAATTCTTGGAGCTGATTGGCGTGAAACTAATTGAAAGAGAAGGACACCGTTTCCATTAATAAAGTAAATGTCATAAGAACAGCATACTTAATTAAAGGTTGCAACCCTGGCCAGGAGAGAAGAACTCTGGAAAATGGAGGGACTGTTTATTAATAGTTGGTGCGGCTGACTGCCTGGTGTGCTCTACTCTACCCAGAGCCAAGACTCCTCTGATTCTGGAGCACTGAGTAATCTGCACTGATTTAAAGGGGGAAGTCTACTGCCACTGAATGCCTGATGCACACACATTTAATGTGCGATACTGCCTATTTTTCACCATGGTAAATACAATAACTCCAACGCTTCAGGTAAAGTAATGTCAAATGCTGTTGGATAATGTATGAAATTATGTTTTCCGATAATGATGAAGATGATGACAAGAAGCCAAATGCTGCTAATTTAAAGCAATAAGGCTTAGAAATATATATATATCAACACATTATACGACAAGTATTAAATATATATATATATATATATATATATATATATATATATATATATATATTTCATACAGTATGTTGTCTTTATGATGTAAATATATCATGCAATTGTTGTCACAATCTTTGGCACTTGAAACGGCTGCATGTTCTTGACATGAAATGTCATAAAAGAATAAAGCTGTTTTTATTCACCAAGATTGTCCTGTCCTCTTAAATAAATATTTTGAGTGTGGATCGATTCTGAATCTAGTTACTGAAGTTCTGAACCTCTAATTTAACCCATATGGCTGATAAAGGAGCACAAATGGACAATGTCTATTTGCATTTAAACTATAAATCCATTTAAAATCTCCTGATGCTGACCAGTTTTGTATAAAAACACGGCCCATCCCAATATTAACTCAATAATATTAATATAATAATATTGAATAATAATTCAATGCCAGAGTGTTGTGGAACTCTAAGCTTCAGCAGTGCCACAGTGTTCCAGAACACTAGTCAATATGGCTGCAAACATTCTAAATTGACATTGTTTCTGCCAATGTGCAAACCTATAATAAGACACATTATTATATTTGTTAATGAGGATAGATGGCACACCTGCTGGTTCAGTTGTAAATACACTATTAGAACAAAGTCAAACAATATTTCTGGTAATATAAAATGGGTTAGAATTCACTGCAATTTGAGCATTAAAAATGTGCTCATTAAAAGTTTTCTCATTAATGTATTTGCAAGAATCCCCTGTATCTCCCTTCTTGTACTGCCCGATATATAATGTATCGCATACTGGTCTCCTGACCAGTGCTGGATCCAGTAAAAGAATAGAGTCACTAAGAACAAGAACTAAGAGTCTGAGCTCCAGGCCTCATGCTGATTTATTCAGGAAAAAGAGAGGTTGGGTCTGGGCAAAGTGTCTCCTCTGACATTAGTTGGGGGGTTCTGAGGGGACTCCAGGGAGGTAGTGGACACGCCTTTACTCCGGGCAATGGCAGATCCATTGGGGCCTGACAAGTGTGGATGGATGGCAACTATTCGGATCAGAAGCAGGCTGACAATAAATTAAAACAGCTGGCAAAAACAGATTTTCATGAAACGTCAACGTGATGGAGCAGGACCAAGGGCCTTCTACGCTATAAACTCCAGCTGGATGGATACTTAGCCTGGAGACCAAACTAAAGAAATTGATTCTCTCCCCCCCACTGCCCCAACACACACATGCGCACATGCACATGCACATTCACACGCACATGCACACACACACACACACACCATTTTCTTTATTTTATACCCCCATCTCTTTATGTCTCTAGGGGCATTCCAAATGAGAGTGCCCTCTGAGACAAAACCTGAACACAAAGCCATTTGGACCTTTTATAAACCTCCATTTCTGCTGTACCATGTCTGCTCCAAAATAGCAGATTCGACAGCAAATTCATTTTCATTAGGAGAGACCGTGTGCACTTGTGTGTGTGCGCACGCATGTGTGATGTGTATGTGTGCGTGTGCCCGCAAGTGTGTACGCATGTGTGAGTGATTGCGCGTGTGTGTGTGTGTGTGTGTGTGTGTGTGTGTGTGTGTGCGTGTGTGCATTTGCTGTGGGTTTGGCAGGGCCTGTTGGCAAGACTACAATATTTCTCATCATCGGACTCAGATTCATGATGCGTTAATGCCCCTTAATGTTTTCCATCTTCACTGTGCAAATTCTACAATCAAAAAAATTAACAAAAAAACGGAATTCCTCAACCCTCTGTACAAACTTTATTCTCTGTGACAGTCATGTCTAACTAGTTGAAGTCGGAAGTTTACACACACTTAGGTTGAAGTCATTAACACTCATTTTTAACCACTGCACAGATTTCATGTTAGCAAACTATAGTGTTGGCAAGTCAGTTAGGACATCTACTTTGTGCAGTAGTAATTTTTTCCAACAATTGTTTACAGATAATTTCACTTTTAATTCACTATATCACAATCCCAGTGGTTCAGAAGTTTACATACACTAAGTTGACTATGCCTTTAAACAGCTTGAAAAATTCCAGAAAATGATGTCATGGCTTTAGAAACTTCTGATAGGCTAATTGACATTATTTGAGTCAATTGTAAGTGTACCTGTGGATGTATTTTAAGGCCTACCTTCAAAGTGCCTCTTTGCTTGACATCATGGGAAAATCAAAAGAAATCAGCCAAGACCTCAGAAACAAAATTGTGGACCTCCACAAGTCTGGTTCATCCTTAGGAGCAATTTCCCAAAAATGCCTGAAGGTACCATGTTTGTCTGTACAAACAATAGTATGCAAAAATAAACACCATGGGACCACGCAGCCGTCATACTGCTCTGGAAGGAGACGCGTTCTGTCTCCTAGAGATGAACGTGCTTTTGTGCGAAAAGTGCAAATCAATCCCAGAACAACAGCAAAGGACCTTGTGAAGATGCTGAAGGGACCAGGTACAAAAGTATCTATATCCACATTAAAACGAGTCCTATATTGACATAACCTGAAAGGCTGCTCAGCAAGGAAGAAGCCACTACTCCAAAACCGCCATAAAAAAGCCAGACTACAGTTTGCAACTGTACATGGGGACAAAGATCTTACTTTTTGGAGAAATGTCCTCTGGTCCGACGAAACAAAAATTGAACTGTTTGGCCATAATGACCATCGTTATGTTTGGAGGAAAAAGGGTGAGGCTTGCAAGCCGAAGAACACCATCCCAACCATGAAGCATGGGGGTGGCAGCATCACGTTGTAGGGGTGCTTTGCTGTAGGAGGGACTGGTGCACTTAAAATAGATGGCATCATGAGGAAGGAAAATTATGTGGATATATTGAACCAACATCTCAAGACATCAGCCAGGAAGTTAAAAGCTTGGTCGCAAATGGCTCTTCCAAATGGACAATGACCCAAAGCATACTTCCAAAGTTGTGGCAAAATGGCTTAAGGACAACAAAGTCAAGGTATTGGAGTGGCCATCACAAAGTCCTGACCTCAATCCAATCGAAAATTTGTGGGCAGAACTGAAAAAGAATATGCGAGCAAGGAGGCCTACAAACCTGACTCAGTTACACCAGTTCTGTCAGGGGGAATGGGCCAAAATTCCAGCAACTTATTGTGAGAAGCTTGTGGAAGGCTAGCCGAAACATTTGACCCAAGTTAAACAATTTAAAGGCAATGCTACCAAATACTAACAGAGTGTATGTAAACTTCTGACCCACTGGGAATGTAATGAAAGAAATAAAAGCTGAAATAAATCATTCTCTCTACTATTACTCTGACATTTCACATTCTTAAAATAAAGTTGTGATCCTAACTGACCTAAGACAGGGAATGTTTACTAGGATGTCAGGAATTGTGAAAAACTGAGTTTAAAAGGATTTTGCTAAGGTGTATGTAAACTTCCGACTTCAACTGTACATGCAATGTGCTCTGACTGTAAACAAAATTCCAGGGGGGAGATAACATTTAAGGAATCAGGTTAACGGTACATCTTGGTTTCTCCTCTTGCCTTTTATATCTTTCACCTTACAAAACACCAAATTGATCTGTGTGCTGTTTACAGATTTTTACTGTGTTGACACCAGAGTCTGACAGATTATGATATGAATGAGCATCCTGACGAGCAAAAAAAAAAAAAGTATTTTTATTTTTTAAAGTTTTTTTTTTTTAAGTTTAAAAAAAAAATCATAGATATGTTGAAACAAACATTTTGAAACTACAGAAGCAATGAGAGATTAAAGCTTTGTGAATCCCAAAATGGGTTAAAAGCTATCGCTTTATCAGCAGCTGCCTACAGTATTTCCGACTTTCTGTGATATCTTAGATTCACAATTCAATGTGACAGTTCAGATGGAAAGAAATACAGTGCAAAGTTGGGTGACTTTACAAAAAGGTTAGACATTAATGTTTTGAATGTGTCAAATTATGAGGAACTGGTAACTGGTCTAAATGCATCTGAATGGAACCATTAAGCATGCTGTTTTAAATAAAATTATCACCTGAATTATTTGAATTTGGCAGGGCTTACTCAAATCAAGTAAATGTGTCTAGGTGCTCCCTGGTAAATTCTCTCTGCCATCCTCATGTAAATATAACAAGATAAATAATCAATTTGAACCAGTAATCTTTTTACTTTTTCAATGGAATCCCAAGTGGTGAGACATTAAAGTCATGTTTCTTTAATACTCCTCCAATGTTTCCTCACAGCATGTACTCTAATACAGCATAGTCATACTTTTCCAGAGCTCGCATTAGTTTTTACATATTGTCCATTCATAGAGTCACATATTTACTTAGCCAAAGTAAGTACCATTCTCAACAGCAGGGCTTCATCTGGGATTTGAGCCAAAAACCTCGCAGACACAAACCCAGTCCCATAAACACAACAAGACGGTCGCCACATCATGTAGGATTGTGGGATTATCGAAATACCCAGAAGGGATTCCAGTATTTGTTTGCTCACCCACTACTGTGAGTAGCACTTGTTTTTGTTTGCTTGAAGCTTACAGTCTACTGGAACGAATGGAAAAACAAAACAATAATGACAAAGTGTGGAATGTTACAGTGTGTAATGAATATGCTGCCGTAACAGCAGTAATGACTCTTACAAGAATAATGGCATAAGAATGCACATAAAAAAAGTTCTTACACTATATAAAGACTCATTCACATAATTCACTAACTTAATCTACTATCTCTGTCCAATAAAGGGATAGTTCCGAATTTTGGACATAATGGGCCCTATCTTACACCCGGCGCAAAGCGGCACTAACCCAAATGCAAGTGTCTTTGCTATCTTACACCCGGCGCTAGGTTCATAATAACGCCTAGCGCTTACGTCCTTTAACTACCATGTATTCTTGCGCCCGTTACAAGTGAGCTGGGCGTGTTGGTCTTAAGATGAGGAGTGGCCAGGATTATTTTTGGCGCATTGCTATCTTGAGCCAGCAGAAAGCATTTGCGCTAGAACCACCACAAACCTGGTCTAAAGTCATGTCGCAGTTGTTTACATGTTATTTTAACGGCGCATATACTGTAAGTGCGTCTACATAGGCGTGTGCACAACGTGCATACCCTCCTGTCTGTTACACACAGGGGCGCGCACAAGCATGACTAAAATATCTAGATCACAATGTAAAATATTATTATTGTGTAGGCTATCAAAAATGCATAATAATAAAAGGTTCCATAGGTCCACATACCTTTCCCTCAGCAACAATTACATTGCTCTCAGCCCACTCCATCAACATCCAGGCGATGTGCGATGGTACGGGACAATGGCTATCCATTAAAAAGGAGCTGATAATACCTATATCAAGCCTAATGCGCGAATTGTCATTTGCACCTAATGTGTGAATTGTCATTCAATGGAAAACTCACGCACTGCAATAGACGAACATTTGAGTTCTGAAAATGCGCTTCAGATGTCATTACAATACAGCTCTGTTTATCTAGGAATACAGCCTGGAAGTAAATAGAATGGTTTGTGACTGAAAAAAGTTTGAAACCTTGTCCAGTGAATATTGCTTTTATTGTGTTTCAAATAGCCTAGGCTACAGCGGACTTGCTGTGCAGAAGGTTTTTTCGATAGCCTATGGTTAAAAAACGGAGATAAATGTCATCATGTTATCTGAATTGTAACCTTAGCTATTCTTCGTCCTTCATATTTTTTTAATTACAGTGACAATACCCTCAGCTTATTAAAACCCCGCTGATTTCACCTGTTATTCCATAACTGAACAAAAGATTTTAAAGAGAACTAAGCGTCTAATTAGAAACGAAATTTGCAGCACGTTACACAATTAATTTTAATGCCATTGTCTGCATGTGCGCTTTACAGGAGCAGGTCTGTTTCCCTTGCTGTATAAATCACACTTTTCACAGTCTTCCTAGGAAAGTGGATCATTTTAAAGCATTTTTTTTACACTACCAGTAAAACAGGTTGGTCACATTTCCGTAAGCAGGACATTATAAAACAAGGGAAAATATGCTGAACCTACGGGTTGCCAACCTGACAGATTTATTGTATTTAGTGTCATCATTAAGGCAAAATAACGTTATTTATGTTATTAATCAAAATTAGAATGCAGGTAGCCTAATGAACTTCGGATGAACCTTCAACATGAGTTCATTGCATAATCAAACGAAATTCGTTAAACAAGCAGGCTAATTTGGCGTCTTCTAAGGTGAGACAGAAGCAATTGGTCACTTATTCTCAGCTGTTGCAGGTGCTTTTAACAAAATTTAACAGCATATATTTTGTAAACAGCACTGTCAGGAATTACCGGGAACTCATAATGGTTAGCCCAAATAATATTGATCATAGGCTACTATTGATCCATATAGCCTATTCCTTGATCGCACTAAACATGCACGAGCATGTCTGTTTCGCCATCATAAGCAATCCGCCAAGGTGGAAAAGCAGGCTTTTAAAGGGAATGGGATGTGACATTTCGATTGGTTTATTGCATGGCACGCCCAAGACACACCTATAATTAATAAGGAGACTAGGTTCAGCCCATTTGGACGTTGCGCCGTGCATAGTTCCAAAAAAAAACGCCGTTAAAATAGCAAAAGTGGACTTGGACACGCCCTAAATTGACTTTACGCCATGCACTTAGACGAAGCGCCAATATAGAGCCCAATGTCTCAATTACGAATTACCCATGATGTAGTTGATTGATGGAAACCATTTTCAGCTAATTCCATGCTGTCCCTTCTTTTGGACATACACACATTGCTAATGTTAGCGTAACTCTATGGCAACCGGTAGCATCCACTACCAAACGCACTTAAACACTGCACAGTACACCCAAAGCAAATAAAATACGACGACAGTCTATCTGGGTTATTTTGAGTCTTTATACCGGTGGCGGAGCGAACATGGCCATTGCAACTTGTTACTCTTCTTTGTTGTTGTAGTCGACCAGTGCCAGCACTACATTCGTAGGTAACGTAAAGTATCACTCCCCCGATAGACTGTCGTCGTATTTTATTTGCTTTGGGTGCACTTTGGAGTGTTTAAGTGCGTTTGGTAGTGGATGCTACCAGTTGCCATAGAGTTGCGCTAGCATTATCAACGTGTGTATGTCCAAAAGAAGGGACAGCATGGAATTATCTGAAAATGGTTTCCATCAATCAACTACATCATGGGTAAATCGTAATTGAGACATTATGTCCAAAATTCCAAACTATCCCTTTAAGTTCCTTAGAGTGACACACTCCCCTTGGGATTTTATACTGTGCAAACAGGCTGTGGTCGGCATTACTTTGTAAATATCATTGCACTTTTTTAATTGTGCAGCCCGGTGCTGTGATCAAGTGTGCATCGCATGTTTATGACCCTTGAAACATGGGTGGTCTTTTCGTGCCTCCAGTTCTGTGTGACCACTCGCCTTCCACAGGCCTCCTTCTTTTCTACCGCCTCAATTAAAATGCAAATGAAAGCCCCTTGTGATGTGTCCCGTAGAGTATCTAATCACAGTCTTCTGGTATTGTCCGCCGACCTCCCAACCCACACGCGTGCACCGTACCGTTAAGAGGTTTATCAGTCGGCCGCCGATGGCCGAGGAGCGACGCCAGGATCCCAGCGGGATCCGCGGAATGAGCAGCCCGACCTGAGTTTCTCGAAAAGGTTGCAACCTTTCCTTTTAAGTGATGTGGGAGCAAGGGAATGAAACCAGGTGGGCCTTTTGCTCCCTGGCGTCTGTGAGATGGGAACCCCCCGCCCTCTTCATCTCCATCATATAACGCAGTTGGAAAGAGATGGTAAAGGGAGGGTACTCCTCTCTATGCTCGGAATATTAGCTTGAGTGCATTTGGCCTGATCAATAAAACAATAGGGACAGGGGACGGGGAATGGGGTGATGGATTCATTTTGGTCAATAAGTTTTGCAAAAAAAAAACAGTCTTTGAAAAGAAGCATAAATGTCAGTAATTCAGAACAGACTTTCTCTCTTCTCTCCCTTTATTGTAATCCTGGAGAGGTAATGCTATTTTCCTCTCATTTTCCTGCAGTCAATTCATAACAGGATGCACTCAGTAAAATCTAATTCTAAATGTGAATTAAAAAAAAAATAAAAAAAACTTTCAGGGTATGACGGCTTATTATGTGGGTGTCTCATAACACCTTCTACGAGAAAATAATTCTGGTTTGTGTTTAAAAATGAGTTTTTTCTTTAGCCGAGCAAACTCTGAAAATTGAGTTCCTCTTTGCCACAAGTGATCTGATTCACCCAAAATGAAAGAGACAGCTAAATTTGAATTTGCCAAAACAATCCCAAACCCCTCACCCCAACATAACATCACAAGAGCAGGTCCTGAGAGAGTTGTGGAGAAATTAACACATTTACATGTAAATTGCCACCTTCCCTCTGCAACCGACTATTCATTTTGTAGTGAAGCCAGAACCTTATTAAATGTTTATAGATGTATACACTATACCAGCACAGGTCAATAATCCCTTTACCCTATTGTTATTTACCTGTAAACTGATAAGGGCTAAATTAAGCAAACTATGGATTCTTGTTTTGATGTATAATCACTACTATTTAGCATCCAGTCCTTACTTCATGGTTCTGAGTGTTTATCTTAAAAACAATTAAACAATTTATTTCCTGCAGAGAAGGATGTCTTTTAAGATGATAACACCATTGTCCACAGAGCTTGAGTAGTTACCAATTGATGAAGGAAGCATGACCTTGACATTAACCATATACCATGGCCATTTCAATCAATAGATCTGAAACCAAGCTACTAGCATTTATGGGATATCTTGGAATGATACACTTCCGTAAACTAGTGGTGTTGTATTCTTCCTGTAGAATTCCAGATGCTAGTAGACTATATGCCGCAGTGCATGCATGCTTTATTGACCACAAATAGTGGCCCAACATCCTATTAAATGACATTAATATTACTTTATTTATTGATGTTTACAATATATTTTTGTTCACAACCTGAATCTATGCAGCAAAGAAACAAAGAAAGGCATTGTAATAAAAAAAGCAAAAATCATGATGTTTATGAAGCTAAAACTACCTCACCAAGTATCTCCTGTTTTTCGGATTTACAATAATGTAATTCATCTCAGCCTGTGTCATAGGATAAGGGACTTATGGTATCTCTACATTTGGAAAACAAATATCAGATGCTAGGTAGTCCATGAGTCTGATGAAGTGGTGTACATAGTTATACAATCTCCATCTTCCAAAGCAGACAGAAGAACTTGGAACTCATTCCCACTCCATTCCGCACACTGTTTTTCATAGCAAATTAGGCTACTTCAGTATTGTCATAGCAAGCTTTATGCTAGCTAGCTAGGTTTTCTTAGTTAGCTATATGGATGCTAGCTACCTATAGACTCAGTTATTATGTAATATTATGCATTTGATTTGTATTTCTATTATGTTGGATTTGGTGTTGCTTTGTAATGCTTGCTAATTAATTCTGGTAAAGAGTGTCTGCTTGCTAACTGACTGTAATTACCAAGTTAGGCACAGTTTAACTGTGTAAACAGTCCCTAGCTACTTCTAACTTGTTAGCTTTTGGTATCATAACATGAGTGGTCCATAGTCATACAGCACATTTACAATTGACCACATGATCAATTCATAGATTAGGTTTGGTTTTGGTTGCAACTTACTTAAAACCCATATTTCGCCCTGTCAATATCTCAGCCGTTTTAGCACCAATTACCAAGCCACTTGGCAATTCATCTCATCAATATCTCATCATAAAACAAGTATGGGAAAAATCTGTTCAGCTTTTTTATGTACTTTAAAAAATTTGCAACAACCTTGCTCAAATTCTACAACTCTAATCGCTAAAATAGACACAGCAATATGTCGGGCATGACACAGACTAATGCTTTTGATAGTTCACATTTCAATTAAATATATGTAAAAGTGAATTTACAAATCACTGCTTTCTGCTTTTATGTGCATTTTACATACTGTCCCAACTTATTTGGAATTGGGGTTTGTATATTACTGACATAACTGGGAACCCAATGTAAAGCCATATAAATGTATTTATATATTCTGCACATTCATTGGTGCTTCCATATGACGACTTTTAAGACGTACACGTTTTAACTATCTGTCCTCACTACCAAATTCTTAATGTACCTAATGACACATATTCATATTCTTCAAAATGGTAAGTGACCTATGACTGATGCTCTAGAAGCCAGTCTATAGGCCATATAACTCCCACTAAAATAGGTTTAGACATAGGCTATAGATATATAATGCACATTCATACATTAAGGGGAGCACAATGTCTAGTCTATTTCTGTACATGATGCTGATTATTTTGCACAGAAGACTGTGTACACACTTTAAAATGAATCACCTGCTGCTGGAGTGCATAAATACAGTGATATTTCATTGTGACTTATACCATCATAGATTGTACTCTTAATCTGCAGATTAGAATCATCCATACAAGGAGTAGTCTATACTGGACATGTGGCCAAGGCTACCACCACCCATGAAAATCACTCATGTACACCTAAATAGTATGAAATATATGAAACCATACACTGTTGGCATACAGAGTAGTAGTCTATAAGATTTCAGTCATAGCACAATATGTAGGACTAATTGGCCTGATATGTCATACATAGTGAAGTTCCAAGGGTAGAAATAAAAAAATGAGTTGAGGGGGTTCAAACATCTAAATATTCTCGTATGGCCAAGACTCTTGAGGCTTTTGTGCAGATAGCCCTCATAATTTATATACATAAAATGCTCTCTTTCTTATTCTTTCCCTCTCTCTTTCTCTCTCTCCCCATCATGCATTCCCATCGGCAGGCGAGATAGACCTCATCCATAAAATCCTTCATCCGTTATCATTTGTTATTCCTTCCTTGGGTTTGTTAAGGTGAGAATTACATTAGAATCTCCCTCAGGGAATTAGGGAGAGAGAGCCGTCACACTACGCAGGCGGACTTCAGTGTGGGGTGGAATTCAATTAAATAAACCCAGGAACTATATTCATACAGACCAGCTTCTTCCAAAAACTCATATATGTGACAAGCTCCAATACATCACCTTCATTTTAATATCAACTAATAGTGTAAGGCTTGCTCACGGAGACTATTCTTCCTCAACTTCCGCAAAAGAAAGGAGAATGTCGGGTCTGACTGGGGCCACTTTCCACAATCCGATTATCTGCCTATGTAATTGAGTCTCGCTAAGACGCTCATGAGACAGTGATGGCTTCCTAGTTTGTCTATAAATCCTCCTGCCATCTCTGACCATTTGTCAAGCGGGACACAAAGGTGCACAAATCGAGACGCCTTCTCCAGGGGAACGGTAACACAAAAATCATCACACAAATGACGTGTTGTTAAAAGGCCAATGGAAAATGGAGGCATCGGCAAAACCCAGGAGAACCAAATGTGTTCGATTTGGTTTAAATAAATAACAGAAAGATACAGCGCATATTCTAAATGCTGAAGTGGTATGCACGCAGAAACTTAAATGTGACCATTTAAAAATATATTCTTAAATTGCAAATTGAGTCCCTGTTTGTGTCCTGTTTATCTTACCAATTTTGCTTACCAAAAAATGTTTACTCTTACCTATGTCTGATAATAAACGGTCTCTTTCTTCTTTTTCATGAATGTTTTCATGCAATAACGGCAACCACATAGTGCTAGAACCGATCAATGTCCTGCAGCCCACAGCTAGCACTAACTAGCTAGACTTGTGAAGTCAGCTTCTGGGGAGTCCTCTCCAGTCCTCTTGGCTGGAAGTGTGGGACGAAGGGAAATTATTGTGGCACCATGCTGACAATAACCAATTCAGGTTTCCTGCATGGTTGGAAAAGTTCTGGATCTAATATATCCGTAAACACGGGAGGCCAACTTCCGTGGTCTCCACATTAACTGCACAACAATAAGGTGAAACAAGAGGTCTAGCCACAGTGTTCTCCAGCTTAAACCAAATAAATAAAGAAAACAGAAATGCCTAAAAACGGCAAAAACACATAATTGGAAATTGCTGCTGTGCAAAGTGTGCACTCGGGCTCTGTGGGAGATAATGAATGGTTGGGGTAGAACTGGGCCTCTCAATCTTTCCACCTGAAGAACAGGCACAGACAGGTGTGGAGAAAAAGAGGAACAAAGCACAGAAGCCAATTTTTAGGACAATAAAAAAGAAAAAAACCATATCCATTTGGCAGAGGAGAATAGTGTGATTGTTATATAACTGCCGTTTCTCCACAGTTCGGCCTGTATCTGAGAAACCTGCAGCCTGGAAGGCTTTCACAAGTGGTGAGGCGAGACAATGGGGAAATGATCCAAACACTGATACTGAAATTGCTAAGGCCCCTGCACTGGGGTGTGTGTGTGCGTGTGGGTGTGTGTGTGTGTGTATATGTGTGTGTGTGTGTGTGTGTGTGTGTGTGTGTGTGTGTGTGTGTGTGTGTGTGTGTGTGTCGTGCGTGCGTGTGTTTGTCCGCATGCGATCACCTCTGACTCCATTCTTTCAGGTGCATTGTGAATGTAATTGCTATTAATTTTCAGAAAAAAATTATATTAATTACATTGACCTTTGTACCATTGTACATTAATTTTTGGAGCTGTGGGTTGTGACACTTTTAATTGATTTTAATTTTAATTGAGTTTAATTGATAGCTGTGATGTTGGGGTTCTGGAGTCAATATTTCTGGAGAAATAAACTGTTTTGCCCTCAGTAGTTTCCATCATGCTTAGCACACAGAGTTGAGCTTTTTCCACAAATATTGGTGCAATAAATCATAAAAACTGTTGAGCTATTGAATCCATAAAATATCTCAACTTACAACCTGAACACTCAAATCTCAGGCACATTTTGAAATTTGTGGCCATTAAAATAATAACATGTAGAAGTTATACTTATGTAAGTTATACTTATGTCGCCACATGTAAACAGTGAAAACACACGACATTGCAGCGGTCATAATGTGACATAACAGCTGATGTCATTTTATGTTTAAAATCATGTTTGCCGGGGGCGGGCTTCAGAATAAGGGGACAGACTAATCAGCTGTCCATGAACACCTTCCTAATTTCCATTGGCTCTGAGTTTCGTATGCCTCGCACAAACTCACATGGCCTGTGTTTACTTATTCGCTTCATGCTGAAAATGTTGCTATTGAACTGTGGTAATGGACGTTGAAAAGGTTTTCAAGATCAACTGATATGGTGTCAGTGGACCACGACTTTGAAAAGAAAAAAGATAAAATTGACTGCAAAACAGAGGCGAAAGGAGAATTCACAGCACCGGGACTCTTGTAGTCAAAAACATAAAAATAAAAAAAAGACTATAAAACGAAAACGAACACGGCGTCATTATCAGCAGCGGAGACATGCTTATTTCAGCAACTAGGCTATTGACATGTATTGGCTTAATGGTTCTGAACTCAACTGTTAAAGAACATTCAGAGCAAACAAAAGCACCAGCTGAAAATAATAAGGTACACGATAGTATTGTCGTTTGCCCTGAAATCTTCGTTTTGGACTTGGGTAAGTTTTAGTTTTTGCAATCTATCTATCTTTATGTTAATCTAACTTATCTGTCTGTTAGTCGAGGGCTGTGTCCGAAACAGAGGCCGATCTATTGCGTCCTGTGTACTACCGTGTAGGCTAACGTTAACGTAACGTTACTGCTTACTACTGACATAACTTTACAGTAAGTTACCCGAAAAATATCCTCAATATTATTATCAGCGAAAACCTGGAAAAAAGTATAGCATCCAGGGATTTAAAGTAGCCAGCTACTCTTCACGCCCATTAAGTTTGCCAGCCTGAGGTGTGAATCATTGCAAATGACCCCGTGCTACTTGTGGACCATTTTACCAGCACCAGACACATATCGACTGATTTCAACAGATTACTGTCAAATACCTTCCATTTCATAATATTTGAATATTCTTATGAAATCACCCGGAACATGGACCATCCCTTTAATTCTGGCAGCTACTAAAAATTACAAAAATGCACAGGAAACACCGGCGCCTTCCTTTGCCGCTGTGTGATGATATTGTCACTCATACAGAAGTCAACCCAACGTAAGTACCGTTCTTTTCCTTTCCGAAGTTACAAAGTCACTAAGGATGTTTAAAATGAATAACCGGAAGTACATAGCGAACCAAAAAGATTTAACAATGACTACGTTACATGCACTATAAGCTGGCCATTTAGCTGTCTAGCTATCGTTCTGTCATAGCTAATGTTAGTTAATGACTGCTTGTAAGGCTTTTCACTGACTTTTCAACTAAAAATATTTACTGGGCACTAGCAATCTTTGTAGCTAATGCATTGCTATATTGCAAAGTTGCTATATAAATATATTATTCATTACTTGTCCAACATAATTGCTTGACATTTTGGATGCTACAGTAACATGCTTCTCATCACACGATGTTCAACACTGTACCACAACCGCACACAAACACACAGGCTGGCAACCATTCGCAGGGACGGAGCTTCGACCGAGAGCTACTAGCGAGGCAGTGTCCTGCTTTGGTTTGGGATTGCAGTTCTCCCTTGTGGACACTAGACGGAGTTACAAATGATATATTACTCCTTTAAATCAGGGAACCTCCTACCAGGTTACCCTCAGCGTGTAATCCAATGACATCATCTTGCTTGAATGTAAAGGACAAGCCTAGATGGGCTGAAAGGTCTGTTTTCATCAATATTCATTCTTATGTTCTATCTTATAATCCTGACATACAACACCATGGCATTATGCAAGTAAACCCTGGAATCAGTTCATATTAGTCCTTACATTTTACTCACAATTCAACAACTAAGTCAGGGGTGTTCTATGATTGCAAACGCATATACAATTGTTTGCATCGAAGGAAATAAGACTCACATTTATTTGTGAGTCAGAGTTAAGGAAAAATGTTGACTGAATCCCAGCCAAAGTGCCCAAGGACATGAAAGTACAAGTAACTGCAACCTTGGCAGGAAATAATGTAAAAATATACTACAGTGAAGAATTATTATTTTTTAAACAGTTCCGTCATGGCTTCTTTGTTATTGTTAGGAGAGGAGCTACTTCACTAACAAAGAGTGTTTGTGTGTCTAATGTAGGCATGTAGGTAGAAACAAAACAGAAAAAAGAAGCTGGCTGGAGATAGAGTGGTGGTGCAGTTGTCACCACTCTGGTTGAGGGCCAGCTCAAGCATGTGCTTCCTCCGTGAGCGACCAGCTCCAGCTTCCCTCAAAGGAGGAGTCTTCAGATGTTCACAAGTTGTTTTTCTTTGGTTGGAATCATCAAACCAAAACAACACTAAGCAAACTAAACTTAGCCTCAAACTCAACACCTGGCCAAAAATGTTAGCTAACAAACAGAATTTGAGGCCTGTAGCAACCAGAGCACCCAATGTGCTCCAAACTGAGTCTCTGCCAAAAACAGGGCGAGGCACACAGAAATGGGCCTTCTTATGCCTTCTCCCCAGTCACCTGACTGCCCACAAAATGTCCTCTTCTCATGACTTCAAAATGGGAGACTGCATCTCACCAGCCAATAATAGGGAAAGATACAATAGAAAGGAAAGATAGAAATGTGTGGCCTATGAATATGCACGTCCATCTTAACAGTTATTAAACGTATTGTACCTGTGTAGCTTCTTGTGAAGTTCTCCACAATGTTGCAATGTAGGCATGTGTCTTAAAAGCAACCTCTTAACAGTGCACCATCTGACTGCAGTCTGAAGTTAATGTTGTTGTCATGACAGCACCATGCTGTACAGGAATGTGTTGTTGCTTTCCAAGGCAATGATCTGCAGTGCCAACTAAAGATAATTTGGTGATGAATAAAAGTACAAATTGCAGACATATTATATCATTTGTCTCCTGAAAAGGCTTAGGGGGAAATCAAAGTTTTTATTTTTTTTGTTGAAAAAATGAACAAGCAGTGAACAAGCAGCTCCATTATGCAAGAGACATTAAATTAAATAAACTGATGCGAAAAAAAAATAAATGAAGAAAATCTCACAGAAGCTGTCATTGTGAAATTTCTTTAAAATAAAATTAATGAATGCACTACAGCGCAAGCGTCTGCCTCATGGGTTTTCAGTCTGGTTTATTAGGAACTGAATCAAATTCAGGTGGATAAAGTGCACAATTAGACATAGAGCTTACCTTCATATTGGTTTACATAAATTGCCTGCCTTGGTGGATGACATTCATGACCCTTCTAGGTCAGGTTGCTTCCCTTGTTTCCTAAACCTAAGTCCAACACAGTTTGTCTCATATATTTGCTTCACCAACATGAAGGTTATGACACAGCCAGACTGATATCCTTGACATTTTGCGTGCAGGTTATTAACCTTTTGGGCAGAGGCAGAGATTTAGAGGTAGACAGGCAAGACCCAGGAGGACCAGACACCTCCAACCAATGAGTCACTAGGGCCTTTGGTGCTAGAGTGTAGAGTGTAAGTTCAGCCTTTAGCGACAGAAGAAATTGTGTGTGTGCTATGTGTTTTTAGACAAAACCCCAAGGGGCTCCTGTGATTTTTCAATCACAGCTAATTTAAAATAAAGCACAAAATCCCATTGACCTGCCCAGTCAAGCTGGATGAAAACTGGAACCTGTGAAATTGTCAACTAAAAATAAATGTTTAAATCAGAAAACAAAGATTTACTCAAAAATGACTCAACTTGTGGCTCCCAGAATACACCAAACTTGAACGAATGACAAAATGAAAAAATATAAATTATTCAATATATAGTAAATGCATAAACAATATATGATGACTAGCTATGTGACATTTTCATATAATTTCATATACATATAGTTGCATGATCGAAGTTAACTCATGCTGGGCAGGAGAGCACCACTAGTTGCTAAGCGGGTCAGAATTAGCTGTTCTGGTGATTAGAACATGGGGTAAATTATATTTCCCATCTGTCTCTACATCAAACAAATGAACAAGATTCATCAGTGTTAATTAAAACTTCCAATCCAATATGACAACTTGTTTGCAAGGAAGTTACCATTGATATAATTTTGAAGGATAATCAAACTTCTTTAACCTTTTAACATTTTCTGCATGTCATGACTAAAGCACAAAAAAAAAAAAGAACAACAGAGGGAAGT
The DNA here is from genome assembly GCA_029718625.1 of Synaphobranchus kaupii. NCBI lineage: Eukaryota > Metazoa > Chordata > Actinopteri > Anguilliformes > Synaphobranchidae > Synaphobranchus > Synaphobranchus kaupii. Next base: position 95,775,290 of record CM056378.1, on the reverse strand, counting down.
TCCATGTTTAATGAATATCCTAAAATCTTTTAAAATATTTTTATTATTTTTTATTATTTTTTCATAGTTTTATTATTCATATTCATATCACATAGGCGTGCCTGGTACTTCCCTCCCGATGGAATAAGAGATAAATTTCAATTGACATCATTCTGTGTGTTGAGTTTTAATGTCAATAATGTGGGCTGTCTTTGACGGCCTTCCAGCCTCCCTTCTGACTCCTACAAGAAACTTCAAAGAAACACTTCACAGAAACCCTCAGTCTTGCATTAAAAATGTTAACCTTGAAGACATTCTAACTACTCACGAGTACATGTTCAGGGGTTCTAATGAATGTTCTGGTAGAATAGGAGAAATATGTATACATTTATACTCATATACTGTATACATAACAGACAGCATATGTATATACAGTTAAATGCTTTGTACTGGGTCATGCTTTTTGTCAGTTTTACTCTGTACATTGGATTTGAAATAAAACAATGAATGTTTAAAGTTTTAATTCAAGGGTATTTACAGCCATATAAGGTGCTCCGTTTAGGGATTAGAGCTCTTTGTATACAGACCCCCCCCCAAATACATAGTTCATTGTTTTATTTCAAATCCAATGTCCTGGAGTACATAGCCAAAACAACAAAAAGCATGTCACTGTCCCAATACTTTTGCATTTAATAATAATAATAATAAATATAGCTGCAAGCAGCGATTTCCGGGGACCGTGAGGAATCAGCGGCATTTGTCAAACGCAGAAACCGCAAAATGGTAGACAACTCTACACAGGGTTGACCCAAAATACAAATATTTGTTTCTAATCAGGGCTTTTGCCATTGCTGATGGTATCTTTACCCGATCCGGTAAGGGCTTGCGTATTAAGTCTTTTAAGTACACGTGAAACAGTGAACAGTTAATACTGTTACATTTCTTAACTTTTGCAATAAAAAGGTGTTTCTTAATGTGAAAACAACATTAAAAGAAGCATAGCATTTGCACAATAGTTTTGCCAAACATTAACCAAGCCATTGGTACCAAGCCGGAATTGACCACATACACATGGAAAGCCAATACTGTATCCACTAGGCCTAAGCAGGTTAACAGAAATGAGCAGGCCAAATAAGACTTGTGTGTTGCGGTATCACATTGTTTTGGCTTACTGACTTCATAATTCAAACAGATAACTGGTAATATTGTGAAATTTCCTAGCCTTTGCAATAAAAAGAACATTCTTACAATGACGTGCACATTGTGTGCCTCAAAAAAAACTCGGGAACAGGTGGGGATCGAACCACCAACCTACTACACGGCAGTCAAATGCCTTAACCACTAAGCTACAGGAACTTTCACAGTTGGTATAGTAGGTAGACGGCCTGTTAAGCAGAGATATTGTACTTGGCGGATGGCATACCTGCCATCCCAACATTTGTATTTCTTTAGTGCCACCACGGAGATTGATTGGGTTTAAACTGCAGGGCTCAAGTCTTGATCTAACTCTCAATCAACCCACCAAGTTTCAGAACTTTATATCAAACGGTTTTAGAAGTACTAGCATTTGTGCGATAAGCCACGCCCAATGCAAAATCCATTGGCTTCTCATTCGGCCAATTTTTGACATACACCTTAGTAACGTAATGTGTGTATGTAGGGAAGCGGTTTGAGTACCTTGAACAGGTTTCGTGCAAATTGGTCAAATTCTGTAGGAGGAGTAGCATTTTAAGTGTTTTACAAAAAATGCTAATTAGTGGAAAATCGAAGAAGGCAGACTTCATGGTTTCTTGAGGCAAATTTGTTGGGCAGGAGTAGCGGGATGTGTCCACCAACTTATGTGACTGTAGATCAAACGGGGCGTCGGCAGTGGGCGTGTCAATGCTTTTAAGTGAATTTTTAAATATTTTCTTATATTTGGATCTCTATAGCGCCACCACATGGCTCGATTGGGTTGAAACTGGAGACGTCAGGTCCTGATGTTACTCATAAAAGAATTTCCAAGTTTCATAACTTTCTGTGAAATGGTTTTGGAATTATTAGCATTTTTGTGATAAGCCACGCCCACTGGATATTTATTGGCTCGTCATTCGGCCATCTTTTAAAATATCAAAATTCTGTATATAGGTTTTATGAGGCATGGTGTAAGGAGTGTGTTTACCAGGTTTCATGTAAATTGGTCAAAATTTATAGGAGGAGTAGTATTTTAAGTGTTTTACAAGTAATGCTAATTAGCGGAAAATCCAATAGGGCTAACTTGATGGTTCTGTGAGGCAAATTTGTTCAGTATGAGCAGACGGACCTCTATCCCACATTTTGTGACTCTAGATAAAACGGGGCGTATGCAGTGGGCGTGTCAATGATTTTTAGTGAATTTTTAAATATTTTCTTATATTTGGATCTCTATAGTGCCACCACGTGGTTCGATTGGGTTGAAACTGTAGAGGTCAATTCCACATGTTACTCTTAATAGATCTACTGGGTTTCATAACTTTCTGTCAAATGATTTTGGAATTATCAGCATTTTTGTGATAAGTCACGCCCATTGAAAATTAATTGGCTCGTCATTCGGCCATCTTTTAAAATATCACAATTTTGAATATAAATTTTATGAAGCATGGTCTAAGGAGTTCTTGTCCCACGTTTCATGTAAATTGACCAAATTTTGTAGGAGGAGTAGTATTTTAAGTGTTTTACAAGTAATGCTAATTAGCGGAAAATCCAATATGGCTGACTTCATGGATCCTTGAGGTAAATTTGTTCAACATGAGCAGAGGGACCTGTATACCACATTTTGTGACTTTAGGTCAAACGGGGCATCGGCAGTGGGCGTGTCAATGATTTTTAGTGAATTTTAAAATATTTTCTTATATTTGGATTGATATAGCGCCACCACGTGGCTCGATTGGGTTAAAACTGTAGGGGTCTATTCCTCATGTTACTCTTAATAGATCTACCAGGTTTCATAACTTTTTGTCAAATGATTTTGGAATTATCAGCATTTTTGTGATAAGTCACGCCCATTGAAAATTAATTGGCTCGTCATTCGGTCATCTTTTAAAATATCAAAATTCTGAATATAACTTTTATGAAGCATGGTCTAACGAGTTTGTGTACCTCGTTTCATGTAAATTGGCCAAATTTTGTAGGAGGAGTAGCATTTTAAGTGTTATACAAAAAATGCTAATTAGCGGAAAATCCAATATGGCTGACTTCATGGATCCTTGAGGTAAATCTGTTCAGCATGAGCAGAGAGACCTGTACACCACATTTTGTGACTCTAGGTCAAACGGGGCGTCGCCAGTGGGCGTGTCAATGTCACAATATTAACACGTACACTACAGCGCCACCAACTGGCCTATCACCACGAAATTCGGTGTGAGCTTGTATGATGACAACTTCTAACTACTTGCCAAGTTTCATGCTAATCAGCCAAGCGGTTAAGGAAAACCTCAAAGAAGTAATAAATGAGTACATTTAAGCAAAAATGTCGGCAAATTCAAGATGGCGCCCACCAAATTAGTAAAGTTCTATGATCCAAATCCGGCTCTTTGTCACTTTAGCAAGTTATACATCTCTGCAAAGGAACTGTGATTTTTAGTGAATTTCTTTATATTTCTTTATATTTGGAACTCTATAGCGCCACCACATGGATAGATTGGGATAAAACTGTACATGTCTAGTCCTAATGGGACTCTTAAAAGACCTACCAAGTTTCATAGCTTTCTGTCAAATCGTTTTGGAATTATTAGCATTTTTGTGATAAGCCACGCCCAGTGAAATTTCATTGGCTCGTCATTCGGCCATATTTGAAAATATCAAAATTCCAAATATAACTTTTATGAGACATGGTCTAAGGAGTATGTAAACCGAGTTTCATCTCAATTGGTCAAATTTTGTAGGAGGAGTAGCATTTTAAGCGGTTTACAAAAAATGCTAATTAGCAAAAAATCCAATATGGCGGACTTTATGGGTCCTTGAGGCAAATTTGTTCAGAATGAGCAAATGGACATGCATACCAAATTTTGTGACTCTAGGTGAAACGGGGCGTCGGCAGTGGGCGTGTCAATGTCAAAATTTTGTCACGTGCACTACAGCGCCACCAGGTGTTCAATCTGCGTCATAATATAATGGATTCAAGAGTTTGGGAATCCCAACAAGCGTGCCAAGTCTGGTGATTCTAGGACAAACCAGCTCATGGGAATTTTAGGTGAAAGGGGAGAAAAAAAATTTAAAAAAAGAAAAAAAGAATCTGAACAAAAACAATAGGGTACCGGCAGCTTCGCTGCACGGTCCCCTAATAATAATAAATATAGCTGCAAGCAGCGATTTCCGGGGACCGTGAGGAATCAGCGGCATTTGTCAAACGCAGAAACCGCAAAATGGTAGACAACTCTACACAGGGTTGACCCAAAATACAAATATTTGTTTCTAATCAGGGCTTTTGCCATTGCTGATGGTATCTTTACCCGATCCGGTAAGGGCTTGCGTATTAAGTCTTTTAAGTACACGTGAAACAGTGAACAGTTAATACTGTTACATTTCTTAACTTTTGCAATAAAAAGGTGTTTCTTAATGTGAAAACAACATTAAAAGAAGCATAGCATTTGCACAATAGTTTTGCCAAACATTAACCAAGCCATTGGTACCAAGCCGGAATTGACCACATACACATGGAAAGCCAATACTGTATCCACTAGGCCTAAGCAGGTTAACAGAAATGAGCAGGCCAAATAAGACTTGTGTGTTGCGGTATCACATTGTTTTGGCTTACTGACTTCATAATTCAAACAGATAACTGGTAATATTGTGAAATTTCCTAGCCTTTGCAATAAAAAGAACATTCTTACAATGACGTGCACATTGTGTGCCTCAAAAAAAACTTGGGAACAGGCGGGGATCGAACCACCAACCTACTACACGGCAGTCAAATGCCTTAACCACTAAGCTACAGGAACTTTCACAGTTGGTATAGTAGGTAGACGGCCTGTTAAGCAGAGATATTGTACTTGGCGGATGGCATACCTGCCATCCCAACATTTGTATTTCTTTAGTGCCACCACGGAGATTGATTGGGTTTAAACTGCAGGGCTCAAGTCTTGATCTAACTCTCAATCAACCCACCAAGTTTCAGAACTTTATATCAAACGGTTTTAGAAGTACTAGCATTTGTGCGATAAGCCACGCCCAATGCAAAATCCATTGGCTTCTCATTCGGCCAATTTTTGACATACACCTTAGTAACGTAATGTGTGTATGTAGGGAAGCGGTTTGAGTACCTTGAACAGGTTTCGTGCAAATTGGTCAAATTCTGTAGGAGGAGTAGCATTTTAAGTGTTTTACAAAAAATGCTAATTAGTGGAAAATCGAAGAAGGCAGACTTCATGGTTTCTTGAGGCAAATTTGTTGGGCAGGAGTAGCGGGATGTGTCCACCAACTTATGTGACTGTAGATCAAACGGGGCGTCGGCAGTGGGCGTGTCAATGCTTTTAAGTGAATTTTTAAATATTTTCTTATATTTGGATCTCTATAGCGCCACCACATGGCTCGATTGGGTTGAAACTGGAGACGTCAGGTCCTGATGTTACTCTTAAAAGAATTTCCAAGTTTCATAACTTTCTGTGAAATGGTTTTGGAATTATTAGCATTTTTGTGATAAGCCACGCCCACTGGATATTTATTGGCTCGTCATTCGGCCATCTTTTAAAATATCAAAATTCTGTATATAGGTTTTATGAGGCATGGTGTAAGGAGTGTGTTTACCAGGTTTCATGTAAATTGGTCAAAAGTTATAGGAGGAGTAGTATTTTAAGTGTTTTACAAGTAATGCTAATTAGCGGAAAATCCAATAGGGCTAACTTGATGGTTCTGTGAGGCAAATTTGTTCAGTATGAGCAGGCGGACCTCTATCCCACATTTTGTGACTCTAGATAAAACGGGGCGTATGCAGTGGGCGTGTCAATGATTTTTAGTGAATTTTTAAATATTTTCTTATATTTGGATCTCTATAGCGCCACCACGTGGTTCGATTGGGTTGAAACTGTAGAGGTCAATTCCACATGTTACTCTTAATAGATCTACCGGGTTTCATAACTTTCTGTCAAATGATTTTGGAATTATCAGCATTTTTGTGATAAGTCACGCCCATTGAAAATTAATTGGCTCGTCATTCGGTCATCTTTTAAAATATCAAAATTCTGAATATAACTTTTATGAAGCATGGTCTAACGAGTTTGTGTACCTCGTTTCATGTAAATTGGCCAAATTTTGTAGGAGGAGTAGCATTTTAAGTGTTATACAAAAAATGCTAATTAGCGGAAAATCCAATATGGCTGACTTCATGGATCCTTGAGGTAAATCTGTTCAGCATGAGCAGAGAGACCTGTACACCACATTTTGTGACTCTAGGTCAAACGGGGCGTCGCCAGTGGGCGTGTCAATGTCACAATATTAACACGTACACTACAGCGCCACCAACTGGCCTATCGCCACGAACTTCGGTGTGAGCTTGTATGATGACAACTTATAACTACTTGCCAAGTTTCATGCTAATCAGCCAAGCGGTTAAGGAAAACCTCAAAGAAGTAATAAATGAGTACATTTAAGCAAAAATGTCGGCAAATTCAAGATGGCGCCCACCAAATTAGTAAAGTTCTATGATCCAAATCTGGCTCTTTGTCACTGTAGCAAGTTATACATCTCTGCAAAGGAACTGTGATTTTTAGTGAATTTTTTTATATTTCTTTATATTTGGAACTCTATAGCGCCACCACATGGATAGATTGGGATAAAACTGTACATGTCTAGTCCTAATGGGACTCTTAAAAGACCTACCAAGTTTCATAGCTTTCTGTCAAATCGTTTTGGAATTATTAGCATTTTTGTGATAAGCTACGCCCAGTGAAATTTAATTGGCTCGTCATTCGGCCATATTTGAAAATATAAAAATTCCAAATATAACTTTTATGAGACATGGTCTAAGGAGTATGTAAACCGAGTTTCATCTCAATTGGTCAAATTTTGTAGGAGGAGTAGCATTTTAAGCGTTTTACAAAAAATGCTAATTAGCAAAAAATCCAATATGGCGGACTTTATGGGTCCTTGAGGCAAATTTGTTCAGAATGAGCAAATGGACATGCATACCAAATTTTGTGACTCTAGGTGAAACGGGGCGTCGGCAGTGGGCGTGTCAATGTCAAAATTTTGTCACGTGCACTACAGCGCCACCAGGTGTTCAATCTGCGTCATAATATAATGGATTCTAGAGTTTGGGAATCCCAACAAGCGTGCCAAGTCTGGTGATTCTAGGACAAACCAGCTCATGGGAATTTTAGGTGAAAGGGGAGAAAAAAAAAAAAAGAAAAAAAAAAAAAAGAATCTGAACAAAAACAATAGGGTACCGGCAGCTTCGCTGCACGGTCCCCTAATAATACTTTCAAATTAGAGTAATATAATATTCCATAAAAATGTGTGCTATAAAGTGCAGACTGTCAACTTTAATTTGAGGGTATTTATATCGATATCAGGTGTGTTTTGTGTAGGCATTAGAGCCCTTTTTATACACAGTTACCCCTTTACTTAAGGACTACACTGTATATATAGTACATACAGTGTACATATATAGTACACTGTATATATAGTACATAGAAACAAACCAAACATCATAATGGGTGGTAGACAGGTTTGATGATTCATATTTTGTAGTTTGGGATTAATAACTTTAAATCGTTATTGGGAGATTCATTCATTAATCCCACAAAAATGTGCATATGTGCATTCAAATCCCCCCTCCCAAATCTCAATATGAATCCACATTTCACAGTGGTAAACAGAGTTATAGGATACACCAGGGGTTCCCAAACTGGTCCTGGGGGACCCCTGTGTATGCTGGTTTACGTTGCAACCACAGTTGCAATCCCAGAATTTTATCAAGCTGTTAATTTCTTAATTAGGTACTTGTCATGTTTAGAGGAATTATTTACCCTCTTAAGCCACATTATATCAGATATAGCTATTGATGCCATGTAGAATAAACACCCCATGTTCACATTGTGCTATGTTATTTAAAAGAGATAAGAAAATTATTTAACAGATCCATTTAAAGGCTGATTTGAATGATGTATTTTAACTGATCAAATTAAAGAGTGAAGTGAATCAATAGGCTCCTAAGTAGGTTGTTGAACACATGCGTTTAACTCATAATCTTTTCTTTAAGCTTATTAACAAAATGCAGGTTTGGCTCATTATCATTTGCTTTGTGTTTGAATTCTTCATTATCTACCAAATGGTTAGTTTTAGTGGCCATGTGTCCACACTTTCACCAATTAGGAGCCTATTGATTCACTTCACTCTTTAAATTGATCAGTTAAAATCATTTGATCAGTAAATACATAATTCAAATCAGCCTTTAAATGGATCTGTTAAATAATTTTCTTATCTCTTTTAAATAATATTGCACAATGTGAACATGGGGTGTTTATTCTACATGGCATCAATAGCTATATCTGATATAATGTGGCTTAAGAGGGTAAATAGTTCCTCTAAACATGACAAGTACCTACTTAAGAAATTAACAGTTTTTTAAAATTCTGGGATTGCAACTGTGGTTGCAACGAAAACCAGCAAACAACAGGGGTCCCCCAGGACCGGTTTGGGAACCCCTGGGATACACTGTATAATGTTTTTTTTTTTTACAATAATAACATTTAAATAGTAGTAATACCTACAAATTAAGTGGTAAATTGTGTCATAGGCAAGTCATTTGCACTCCTGATGAATTTTGCAGAAACCATGAAAAAAATGTTTTAACAAAAAACTATTTTGAGAATCCTCTTCAAGTAAACTCACTTAGGAACATTTGCTGCATAAATAGTTGGGTCCCTTTTTCCCACTATTTCTGCACAAGCTCCAAAGTGCAAACAGAACGCCATCTGCTTTCCTTGAGCAAAGCATTGCCTTAATCCATCAAAGTTCAGCTAACCCCCAGATTGCTTATGATTATTTACTGTCCTCGAAGCTATTCAGGATTGATATCCCTAAAAGACTGATATTGTATGTGTATCGACAGCCTTTCTCCCCTCGGCCCGAGCCATAAGTCAGTCCGTCCAAAGCAAAGCCAAAACGTCGCAGTGGATCGATATTTCACCGGCGTTTATGCGCATACGTGGAGGCCCCTGTCCAAAGACGACTTTCAGGCTTGATGTCAAAGGAACATACAGAAGGGGTACAGAGAGGAGACTGTCAAAGGCCTGGACACACAAGGCTGCATGCAGATGAGCTTAGCACCTTCGCTGCCTGGCAGTCCCTGTAGGAATGATGCCGATTGAACGTTCTGGAGATAACTAAACTGATTCATTTTTAAAAAGCTTCATGTTCCTCTATACAGCACTTATACAGATTTGTTTTATTTTTTACAATTACAGCACTTTCTTCTTCTCATCTCACGTTTCATTTTTTTCAGAAATATAATTTTGCGTTGTAGCTCTACAGTTTTCATGGGTGTGAATAGGAACAAGTCAGGTTAGCAAAAGATGAAGCGTGGAGAGATCAGAAATGAGAGGGGGAAACCCATTCATTTATCACTATTCACCGTTTATGAATTCTTTGTTTATGTGTTAATATGCCTATTAATGTCACCCAGTGCTGCATGTGAATGGATTGCCACGTAGCCTACTTCAGTACAGCCTTAAAAACCTCGATGGGAAATTTGAGTTTTAATACAAGGTTTGTGCTAACGGATGTGCTTGGACTTGACTCCGTCCACGGCTTTTCAGGTCGATTCCCTCGATAAGTAATTAAGGTCTCCGGCCATGCCGCCGAACGACGCTTGTTTTACACCGAGAGGTCGTGACAGCCTGCGCTTCCCCCATTCCAGATTTCCATCCTTTTTGTCCTTCCAGAGCTGCCTTTGAACTGGAATGGATGAATATTAACAAGAAGCTTAAATATTTATTGGATTCGCTACTGTCGAGACTGATCTGCATGCTGTCAATGGCGGGCGGAAAGCTGTGCGCGTCCGCTTGACGAGGCAGGGCGAGATATTGGAATCTCCCTGTGGCTTGCTCATATGTACTTCACAGGCATGCACATAAAAAAAGAAACACACACACACACACACACACACACACACACACACACACACGCATACACACACACACACACACACACACACACACACACACACACACACACACACACACACACACACACACACACACACACACACACACACATTTTGGAAAAAAATATGAATAACAATGTAACTGCAGGGGGTTTGCCCAAGGAAGGGGACGTTTTTTTTGTTTTATATATACAGGTACGTATAATTTCTTTAATATACAAACAGCACGAGTGCATTACATTTTTCACTGAGTTTTCGTTACTGTAAAATGTCCTCTGTAAGATCAGTATCTGAGCATTTGAGCATATGATAAATCCAGTATATCCACTGTTTTCTCATAAATTATAAAATGTAGAAATTAGTAATTCATAAAGGCTTTTATATCATTATTATACATACACAAAATCAGCTGCAATATTTTAAGTGCGATTACTGACTAAAATCTTACTAATCTCAGTATGTTTCATACTGGAAAGCTGGAAAGCTGCTAAACTAATGGATAAATGATTATTTAAAGATATCACATTTCTGATCTATATCTGCACCCATTTTAATTATGACTAATTATATGTATGTACCCAGACAAATCAAACAGAAACTAAAGTCTGCAGATTTCCACAGTTACAAAATTTCCACTCGCCGGTAATATGCTGTTTAAATAGATTAATGCCTACACATCTCGATATCGCTTACACTCACAGAATCATTCGATACAAAAACAGTAATTAGACGAGTCTACAGTAGATCAAACTCAGGGTATTATTTTGCTGTGTGCCGTGTTTTTTGTATGAATTGCTTTTCAGTAATGAAATTAGTGCTGACACATTTATTGACACAGTGACTGTGATTCTGTCACATTGTGTAGGTAACAACCAAGTGCATAAATATTTACTGCTAGCAAAAGGAGCAGATCATTTTCTCTGTGTGCCACACCTTCCCTGCGCCTGTTTCCTGGTGCATGACTAATATATTTTTTTATATATTTTTTCAAGCATTCCTTGTGCCAGCCATTTTCCCCAGTACAACATGAAAAGTTCTTAGACTTGGGGGCTTTTGCTGGTAGGCAATGGTTTGTGGAGACCCTGTCACATATCACTAACCGAGCAAGATATGAGGTTACCATGTTTGCCGCCCAGCTCGCATTTTAAAGAGTAGCAGGGTAGCGGCAGACTGAGAAAAACGAGGAGACAGGCCATGATGGGGGGAATCTAAGCTCTGAAAGCCCACAGCGCTTTTAAGTGTGCATCTTAGGAGGACAGGAGAGAAACAACGAGGGCAGAAAGAGGAGCTTGTTGTTTCCCCCCCCCCTCCAAAGGAAATTGAGGAGGTTGCGCGTGTCGAATCTGTTGTTCGCGCCGACGAGAGGCTAAGAATAGCCGGGGTTTTTTGGCCTTCCGCTTGACACAGCCTTAGAAACAGAAAAGACTTTAATGGGACGGTGTTTACAAGGGCTGTAAATAACAGGTCCTGGTGGACAGCTCTCTGTGCTGCAGGAAAATAACGAGCCAGGAAGCCTGTGTTATCAGCAGGCCTCCAATAAAGGCAACCTACCGCACTCTGATCCAGCTCCAAGTCAACATTCCCCCAGTGAGCCAGCCTCCTGTTCTCCTCTGCCACCCACACACAATGTGGCATAGGCCACCAGCTCCGGAAACAATAAGGTGAATGAATAATGTTTCGGTGAAGCAGGTATGACGAAGCCGCCGGACTCGGGTTTCTCTCCATCCGTTAGCACTGACTGGCAAATGTTGCACTTGACAGTGCCGTGCGAGAGCCTTGAAACCCATGTGGGAAAGAAACCTGCTGCCTGTTCTCCTGCCCGGTGGCGGCTTGGGAAAGAAATGGCCTGTGAGCCGGCGACAATGCGCTTTTGTGTTCGCGGCGGGCGGGTAAGCGCACACGAGGCCCTTGTCACCAGGCTCAATGGGAGGATTGGCAGTATAACCGGTGCTCTCCATGTTTTTACCTCACAAGGCACAGGCATTTTGACCAGTCATTCATATTCTTACTGTTTTACTGATTTCAGCCTTGAGGGAGACTTGAGAATCAACCCCCCCCCCCCCCCCCCAAAAAAAAAGGACAATGCTGGAACGGCATAGCAATCAGAGTCCAAGGCTTCCCTGCGCTAACCCTAATTTTGTCCATTGTGGATACATCGTGAATTCTCAAAGTTTACTCTATTCAGTTCACATACACAGCATTAGAAAGGTACAACTAAACCTTTGGAGACATATTAGAGAGGAAAACAAGACAACTTCAAGATGCCCAGAAAGTTAGGATGGAAGCCCTTCAGGACCAAGGCTGAATGCAGCATCCTGCAGGAAAGCCAAGATATAGTCTTTGCCTGAAATCTCTGGAAAATATCTCAAATGGTACAGATGGGCACTTTTAAATGTGTAAACATTGAACTGAAAGCTAGACAGGTTTTATGTAATTGTTTGCAATAAAGCACAATCAGCACAATGTGAACATTGGACTTTTATTCTTGATGGCATGCACAACCATTGCTGACATAATGTGTCCCTCTAAGCACAAAATGCACCTAATTAAGAAAAATGAACAGCTTGTTAAAATTCCGGGATTGCAATTGTGGTTGGAATGAAAGCCAACATACACAGGGGGGACCCCAGGACCGAGGCTGGGAACCACTGGCCCAGAATATTGGTGTTGATTTTTCTTTAGTTGGTTTCATTCTTGTTTTACTCTTTTGAGATTACAATTAAGCGCTGTACACACATCTTGTTTATTCATTTCTAAATGGATATATCAGAGTGCTATTTGCATTATTTTTTGTTTTCTGCAGACAGCTTAACAGTGTGTACTGGTTTGGTTACTGACATCCCTACTACCGTAAATACTATACATTAGATCTCGGCAAGGCCTCCAGTACAATTACAAAGGACTCATACACAAATGGCACTGTTATGATTCAATAAGTGTGCAGTACAATTAAACATAAAAAAGCAAGGAAGACATTTTTTTTATTGTTTTTATTATAAATATATACTAATTTTGATATAATTGTCATGTTTAAACAAGTAAGGACAAGCTATTCTACAGGCTAAATGATTAAAAAAAATGTTGCACAAATATCGTCCAACTCTATGGATGCCCTTGCTGTCTCCACTAGACGCATTCTTTTCCCAGAGGACGAGGACATCATCAGGAATGCAAGCGAAGGGGAAAATAAAAAAAACCTCATCATCGCGGCTTCTGCAGCGCGAACGCGGGGTGTGACGATACCCCCGTTCTGTGCCGTGGTTTTCTTTATTTCATTTCAGCAGTACGTCGGAGACAAAGGATGAGGTGTTCAAAGGAATGTACTCCCGGGCCGTACACTTCACACGAAAAAGGAAGATTGCCAAGGAGAAAGGAAATAATTGGGGTTACCTCTGGGAATCCGGCGAAATGAATGGAGATCCAGGGACCCAAATTAATTTCAATATGTTTTTCACCAGCGAACAGGCACAAAGAAAAAAAAGCCCACAATGTAACGTGCGCAAATTGTAAATTTAAACGCGTGAGGCAGAAAGAATTTAATCTGCACTGTGCTCGGGGTGGTATCCACTTTTTTGTGCCACTGGCTTCAGAGCAGCAGAGGAGAAATTATGGAAAGATGGCATCAGGCGCTAGCAAAACAATGGGGCTGAAATCGGGCCCACTCCCAAGCTCATCTGCCAGGCCAGTACGCTAGTGCTCATAAATGGAAAAAAACTGTGCGCTCATTTGCATCTCGTTAATCCGCTGCTCGTTTAACAGGCTGTGGCGTGCGGGGCTACGGGGACCTCCTCCGTGGCGGGCGCGCGGTAACCGATCCGAGTGGCTCTCCGACGGCTGGTCCGGCCTAGCCTGCGCGGGGGCCTTCGCCGAGCATGCTGTAGAATTTATCACCAACCGCCGTGCGGGCGACCTCCGTCACGTTGCATATTGTTGCATCATTTCCTCCTCCCCAAAGCTCCCTCCTCCTTCCCCAGTGCTCTGGTGATGCTCCTCCCCCTTTGAGGGCCAGTGGGCAGGATTAGAGGAGCCATCTCGTCAGCGTCGTTGCGCGTGCTTGCGAGCCAAATCCAGGGACATTCACTTGAAATTCACTTGAGCTGATTCCATCATGCACAAAAGTGCAGGACTGGTTCCAGAACCCAACCCCTTCCCCCTCCAACTCCCCACAATTCACATTTCACCCTTACCTGCTGCGAGATGCTCCTTCTGCAGCCAGACCTCTTGATTGTTCAGCGGTGCAGGGAAATCGTTGTACACTCCCCTTGTGGAGGAGTATCGAACCTATGTTCATTGTCACTGAAATGAGAGCTATAAAATCACTGTCTAGGACCCATTGACCCCATAGTTATTTCCAACCATGGGCCAGAGTGGGAGGTAAGGAAACAGTATATGAGATACAGTATGGTAAGAAGATGAAGCATTGAACAACAGATATAGTCAGGCATGTATGCTTTCTCACCTTACTGTCTGAGAAAAGCACTTAAGAGCGAAAGGCATGACAGGGACGTGCCAGCTAACGCATCGGTCAGATTCTCTGAGGCGGGTCGTGCGGCCTGAAGCGTTCCCTGGTTTGAACTGCCACCTTTAATCCCGAGTTGGTGTGATTTGTAATTTAGAAACCAGTCATTTAAACCGATTGCCTCATCTCGGTTACGCCCCAAAAAGGGGAGGACTTAACGCTCTGAACTACACTGCTTTTACCAGGCTTAGTGCAGGGGCTAATCCCTGCCCTTTCTCCACCACACACTCAGACTGGGGTGTGGCTGCTTAGAGGTGGTGCTCCAAGAACACCCCTTTTTTTATTTTATTTTATTTTATTTTTTTGGGGGGGGGGGGGGGTGCCTCTTCAGCTCACATGGTCAAGTGTAAACCAATGTACAGCAATCACGTGATTCCGTGCACCCACCAATGTTTTGCAGGGATGAGAGAGGCTTACAGTAGCTGATTGTGGGGTAGTTAAAATTCAAGGATGTATCCTGCCAGGATCCAATTTACATTATCAGTGTTTCAGCAATAATGAGGCACTGGGTTTCAGCTCTTAATTGGATTGCTTCACCATGGTCCCTTATTGATATTTTTAAGCTGTAGTTCATTATGATAAGTAATGAGAAGATTATTGACCAGCAGCACCCAACTGCAAACTCCATCTGTGATCTAAGAGAGACCTGTCAGTTACAGGCCCCAAAGGTGGGGGAGGCAGAGAGACTGATGGGAACTCGGAGTCCTCCGGTGAGCCATAACTCCTGTGCAGGCACACCGCAAACACGTGACGCCGCTGCCCTGCTCATCTGACAAAAGTCGGAATTGACCTTAAAGGGTTTAGCTTTCTCCGCCCCTGTTTCACCTTCACGATGCTGAAATAACAATCCCTCGCTCTCTAACCATATCAAATCCTGTCTTGCAGTGCTGCCATGCTTCAATCATGTTTTACATAAACACTAAGAGCAAAGTTCAGTCACTAAGTCAAGGCTAAGTCAAACAGCAAGCTCCTCTGAGAGGCCATGGTCATATATAATTCATACACCTGGGGGTTTGAGCTTTTAAAGATTCAGGGCGGGAGGCCGGATTTATCCCCCTTCCATGTTTCCTGACAGGATTGCATCTGTCATTCATAAAGCAGAAGCAAAACTTACCCATGTCCCCTCGGTGAGTCCTGTAGGTGGTCTGAGAACTCTCGGAACGTGGGACGGGAGAGAAATAGCCTTCCAAAACGTTCAGCCGAGTAAAAACATTCTTGATGGGACAAGCAAAGTCGTGACACGAGCAGCCATATCCATGTCTCAGCATTTAACAGCCGATCACATTCCGTGAAGCGTGCACAGGAAAACACCGTTTTCCTTTTAACCATAACACCCAATAAATGCTCCTTGAGTTATGATGTAAGGGAGACGTGCAAACCAATTAAAGTATCTGAATAGAGTTTGCAGGAAACAGATTAGATGTCACGGCAAATGGCCACTTCCCACTTACTATTCCTTTGGCAGGTACGAGTAAGAAGTAGGCAGAAAAAAAGATAATTGGCGCTGATTTTTTATTTAATTCTGTGATATATTTATGAAAAACCGGTGGACTAATAAATAATTTCCTTGCAATTAAGGAGACAAGGTTAATAGCTACAGGATAAAATGTGTCACATGACCAGAAGGGCCAATTAAACTTTGCATTTTCATTTAATAATTTCAGTATAAATCATACTAACCTATGTAGAACAGCCCAAGTACTCTGAGGTCTCACGGGATATTGTCCAACATGATATTAAGCAGTGTTTCTGTAAAATGAAGGTCAAAAATCTGACTTGAACTTTACTTTAGAAAGATTTCTTATTATTTTTGAATGAAAAAGGACAGACTGACTCAGGGCTGAAGTACATGGATCCGGAGGTAAGATTGAACAAATTCTGGCTCTAGGAAGGATTGCTTTGATATTTCAAGTTTAAAGTTTTCACATATATATTTAAAACATAGAAGACGAACTACAAAATATTGTTTCAGGTTGACTTCCATCAGCAGAACAAGGGGGCATAGTTGGAAATTAAGGACAGATAAATTCTGCATTGACATCAATAAACTTTTATTTATATACATAAAAATGTCATCCTAGGCATTCAACCTACTGTAACTGAGTTATTGCATTCATTGCGTTCTTTAAATTTTAGAAAGTGTAGAAAGACAGACAATCATGAGCCCTTTACTCACAATAATTGTCTGCATGTGAAGTGTCTTGGCCAAGCAGCCTCCAAGGTTTGGTTCAATGGAACATACCCCAAAGGTGTCATAACTAACATTTTTGGTGTATCCATTGGACCATGCTGTCCTAAACCTGTACCAATGCTTTTACGGTCACCAAGAGTGAATTTAAATAATTGAAATTAAATTACAAAAATAGCTTTGTACTCTATTAATTGGTGGTGGCTGGTGTGGGTCAGCGCTTTTGTTCCGACCAAGCAGTTACACACCTGATTCTACTACTCAACCCCTAGAGTCTTTGCTAGGACCTTGATTCATAGAATAAGGTGTGTACCGCTTGGTTGGAAACAAAAGCCTGCACCCACACTGGCCCTTTCTGGATAAGATTGAGGACCCCTGGACTATAGCGTAGTCATCAAAATAATATCTCAATTATGTTAATTATATTTAGTAATGATAGTTTCGCACATTTGCTCACCCGGGGAGACGAAAAAAGTAAGTGAAAGCAATGCATTTAGCATAGGTGAGCACCGGATTCCCCCATACTTCCCCCAGGTTTGTCAGTTAACTTACCATTTTGCAATTAGTAGGCAATGCACAGTCTAGACAAATGACCTTTTTTCTTTCACACCCAGTACATTACCCCAAATGTTTTAATAGTATATGGCTCATGAGCTTGGAATTGAGGAAAACTTACCTTTAAACTGACCATTTCTCTCAAACTGATTTTATTTGTTTTGCTAGATTAACAATTGGGCAGTTAATTGTCTGAATAATCAATCGCTGTTGGCAGCCATTTCCCGTTATCTTAATTGTCCCTTGTAGCTCGGTACTGTACTGTTTCTTTATGTCACAAAATTGTTCAGTGTGTGTAATATCCAGATTCAGTGTGTGTAATATCCAGATTCAGTGTGTGTAATATCCAGATTCTTTGACAATTTAAATAGAATGTGTCCGACATATCCACAGCCATGTTAAGTGTAAAATTATATTCTTTATTGGCTAAGCACTATCCTTTGAGTTATTGCACTATCCATTTACTACTAATACTATGTACTGTAAATATTTGTTTAACACACATCCACACATTTAGTATTTAATAAAAACCTCAGAAAGCAATTTGCTCAAGATATTTCTTACTAGGTTTTCTTTTTTTCCAATTTTTTCTTAAAAAGTAATTATTCTCATTATAATGGAATAATTCAGTAGTACATGAAAGAGTCATGATACTGATAGGAATAATAATAATCAAATAATGTTTTTTGGGTGGAAATTAGCAGTGAAGACCAGCTCGGAATACCACTTAAAGTTAATGGTTTGTTTTGGTTTATAGCCAAAATCAACCTCCATGAAAACCATTTTATCCAAAAGCCTTAGTAAGGTAAATTGTTCTCTTTTTAAGTGCACACTAGCATAGCTCAGCACGTTGCCAAGAACAGCCAAGTAAATCCTTTAAATAGCTAAATCAAGATTTAGGTGAGCCAAAATTTTTTTTCAAAAATTAAGACTTGTTTGAAATTGCATCTTTGTAAGATGTCGTGTTTATGCAACTGTACAGGTAAAGTGAGAGTTATGTTGTAATTTTCTGTAAAAATATTTCATGGCCAGTTGATGCTATTTTTTAAGAGATAGATGAGTGAGTGAGTGAGTGAGTGAGTGTGCAGCTGAGCAGAGAGTGTGCAGATGGGAAATATGAATAGTCTGGACAAAGGTTTTCTTCCACAAGCCATGCAGTTCTTTGAAGGCTTTTAATTAGCACAACAACATAAAACGCCCCTCATACATTCTGCATACGGTCTCATTGAGGAATATGTGAGAAAGGTATAAGGGCCCAAATGGACTGATGACACAATAAAATAAGTCCTTTCCTAACAAAAACAGTGCCAGCCAGTGGAACACATGTCCTGATAGATCAGGCTTGGATTCAGACAACCCTTGGAGTCATTATAAATCTGGAACGTTGAACTGATTTTAAGGAACTGCAGGTGCAACAGTGCACCAATCAGCAATATTTAGCATTTAAATTTGAAACTCACAGTTAAATGAAAATGTTCATTTTATTCACTTCACAAACAAAAATGAGCAAGCTAGACAGTAATAAAAAAATAAAAATAAAGAAAGAAATAAAAAAAGTAACAGTAATATATTTGTGAAATAAAGTTAATGATAAATTAACTTGCAAAACATTGGTGGGTGCACGGAATCACGTGATTGCTGTAGATTGGTTTACACTTGACCATGTGAGCTGAAGAGGCACCCCCCTCCCAAAAAAACCCCGAGCGTCATGGGTTCAATCAACATTTTTCCTTATAGGAGTAGTAACTAATGCAACTAATGGAAATGATATCACCAATCAAATCAAAATCAAACTTCAATGAAGTATTGGGAAAACATACAGTATATTGAGAATGCTCATGTGTCCCATACTGGTTGAGAGTGCACAGCAACCTGACGGCCTTTATGTTCCTGAAGCCGGTGGAATCAGGGCCGGTTCTAGCATAGGGGCCACCGCCCTAGGCGAGAGGTGGGGCTCTGGGAGTGTGGCTAGGACCGGGGGATTTTGCCGGATTTTCCAATTTTTTTATTTTCCTTTTTGTTTTGCCCCAGATGGTTAGCCCCCCCCCCCCCCCCCCCCCCCCCAAATAGAGATGGCACCCTCTGCAATTGCCTATATCGCCTCTGCCCTGCATGAAAGGATATAAAAGATTTAAATCAATGAGAACAAACTATTTGGTGTGAAACAGGGTACCGTCCATTTAATAAACTGAAGGCGCTGGGCATTCACAAAATAAACGCATAATAAGCGCTCAAATACAGACAGGTAAGACAAACAATATAGGCTATGGCTACTTGCACTCAGAATAAAGGCAGCAACGCGTTTTGACCAGGTGCGGTCTTCTTCAGGCAACAGGTTGCTCTCCCATTTTTTATCTCTTTTATACCTCTTCTCCTCAAAGCAACCTTCATAGCCTATCCACCATTTTATGTGATTTATTACTTCTGCATTAGTCCATGGGCCAGACCAGATATCGGTACCATCTGAGTGTGCCTTACCTATACTAAATTGTTTATAGGGTCAATATAAGTAAATGAATATATGATAGCCTTTCCACAGGAGCAGCTTTTCATAGGTATTGGATATTTAGTTATTTTCCCCTGTTAGCGCCTGTAGGAGATTGCGGGGGTGGATGTCGGAGGGGACGTGTCATTCCAAGAAGCCTTCCTTGGGCTCGGCCGTGCTTGGGATGTCTCAGATGAGCTCTTCAAGGAGCTGCAGGAAATCACATGCCGCATGTATGTATCCTCTACGCACACTACAGATGTCAATTCAATTCAATTCAATTCAATTTTATTTGTATAGCGCTTTTTACAGAGAACTGTTGCAAAGACTGTCAACCTTCTTCGGTACCAACTTTTCTGCACCAGACGTGGGGAGGTCGAGTCCAGCCAGCTTCCACCATGTGAGGATTGCCTATTCATGCATTCCATTCATGCTATCAGGCTGCAGTCTGGAGACGGTCTCTTCAAACCCAGCCATCTGTACCAAGCCCCAAGAACTATGGGTGGACCACAGACGATGAGGGGCTGCTGGAAATCCAGTAGATGCCGTCTTGCAGTTGGTCTCCTGCAAGTGTGTGAGGTCGTGAAAACCACCAGAGTGCACATGTCTCAACAATGGCCTGAAGTGCACAAACCTGTGCAAACTTACAAACCTGTACCAACCAACGCAGTGAGGAAGAGCATGCTGCACAGCTGACAGACTCACATGTGGATGACGATGATGATGTTGACCTAGTCATGGGTGGCATGGTGTCTCAGGAAGGGTAGATTGCATTGTCCTAATATTGTGCTGACAGACTGGACACATTTTGAATGCAGCTGCTCATATACGCATTAACACAAATAAAACTTTTTGACTGCCAATTTAGTAGACACTATACAGTATAGTATATCTAGACATGTCTGTTGAACATGTTTCTACATGTAATACTAATAGTCAGTAGTCCAGACACACCCCAGGGAGAGGATATAATGAAAGAAAGATGATTTCCAGGGAAGGCACTTTCCCGGTTTTGAATGACAGCAGTCCATACTTTAAGAGGGGATAACCACTAATAAGCTGTCAGTCAGCAAGGTCTATCATATCAAAACATAATCTAGGGATGTATAGGAATTAAAAAATCACAACTAGAATTTGCTCACCCAGATGGTACCGGGTTAAATTTTGTGTCTGAGCGCATGGACTACATGAAAGGATAGCAGACCAAAGATTTCAAAATAGCAATATCAGTTTCTTTCCCATTCACATTAAAAAATTTTTTTTCTATGTTACATGTCAGGACATATTAGACTGACTATGTAAATGTTATGATATCTGACTGGTTAAAGTTAACTATAAATGCAATCGATATAATCCTATACCTAAATAATGATCTACTTTGGTAATACACAGACTTACGAGTGGTCAGTTCATTGCAAGGCATGAATACACTTTTTCAGTCCTGATATTGATATTGACTGATATTGACTCTAACCTTGGAGTGTGCTCTGTCTAAATGACTTTAATTACTATGGATTGCTGTTGACAAATCCTTTTATTTGGCTCAGATGGAGAATATGTCTGGTGGCTGTACGAGAGCCGGTCACTTGTTGACACTGTCTGCCATTGTGCTTTTCTGAACATTTGGGATACTTCACACAAGCCCCAAAATGTGTTACTTATATTGTCATTTTGTTTATAAACAATTATACAATATTTAAATACTTAAAGGGCTCTATTTTCCAGCCACCGCATGGCATGCGATGAGCTGTTACAGTCAATGGCGCATGGCACACTGGGCATGGCCAATTAATTTAGCTATTTTCAGACCAGAGGTGAGGAGTGCACAGCTCACAGCGGACTGCAGTGGAAGACGATAATGCAACAACCCTTAAAAAATGTATACTATCAAATGTAATAATGCATTTGTTTCATGGGTGAATGTCTAAAATCACAAACTAAGTAGGCCTATACTTAATAATTTGTGTTTTTATAGGACATGTTGTGCAGTGATTGGATCAGATAGCATAAGTCAATAAATAATACAAACTGACCACTAGACTGTTATATAGAACAAAGCGTGCCTTTGTGTGGTAGCCTAGGATATTATAATAAAAAGTCCACCATATATTGTTGTGGCAAAGTGAGTGCCACCGCTCCAGAGAAGAGTCGCACGCGTTAGTTTCAGTTTGTGGGTTTTTATTGGTCCCCCCCCCCCCCACCACAATTGGCTCTTTAAGCCTTTTCTCTCCCCGTGTGCTTCTCGCAGAAAGCACACGCAACCACACCGCAAACTCCCTCTCTTCTCCAGGTCAAAAAAACTCCCTTTTCCTGGTGGAAGTCTCCTTTTATCCTCCCAGGCTCACTGTCGAACAATCAAGGCAATTGGTTAAGTGATTCAATCCACAACAATCATACGTCACTAATTGCCTGAATTCCGACAGCTGTGCCGGTTCCACAAACCACCCGAGTTCACTCTCTCTCTTGCCGGCAGCGCCTAAACCCACGCCCCCCCCTACCACATACCCCCAGCGCCCGACTTAGGCCGGGAAGCCATCCGGCCGATGACCGTCCACTGGACTGGATCTGAGGCACCTTTCCGAGTCAAGTCGGTTAAGGGACTGGTCAGCTCTGAGTAAGCAGGAATAAACCTCCTGTAGTAGCCGGCCAGTCCCAAAAACCTCCTCACCTCTTTTTCTGTCTTGGGTCGGGGACAGGTCGCAATCACTGCAGTTTTGTCCACGAGAGGCTGCACCTGTCCACTTTCCAAGTGGTACCCCAAATACCGTACCTCCGCTCGGCCAATTGCACACTTCTTTGGGTTAGCCGTGAGCCCCGCCTGTCTCAGAGACTCGAGCACCGCCCCCACATGCCGCACATGCTGAGCCCAGCTGCTGCTGTGGATGATGATGTCATCATGCGTCAGCATGCGGATGCAGCACCCTGTCCATCAGACGTTGAAATGTTGCAGGGGCCCCGAATAACCCAAACGGAAGTGTCCGGAATTGGTATAACCCGTCCGGAGCGGAGAAAGCCATTTTTTCCTTGGACTCTGGAGACAAGGGAATCTGCCAGTAGCCCTTGGTTAAATCCAGTGTTGAAAAAAAGCGAGCTGTGCCTAGCCGATCCAAGAGCTCGTCGAGCCGAGGCATTGGATAGGCATCAAATCGTGACACTTCATTCACCTTACGATAGTCTACACAGAACCGAATAGATCCATCAGGCTTTCCCACTAGCATGATTCCAGGACTATTCCACGCACTGTTAGACTCCTCTATTACCCCCAATTCCAGCATTGCCTTTATTTCTGCCTGAACCAATTTTTTTTAATGTTCCGGCAGTCTATAGGGCCGTGAACGCACTGTCACGCCCGGGGTTGTCTCAATGTGGTGGTTTATGAGGTTAGTGAGACCTGGTAGAGAGGAAAACACATCCGCAAACCGCTTTTGCAACAAGGCAAGATCCGCTCTCTGATTCGGTAAGAGATGGCTATCTGAAAGGGGTGAGGTTTGATTGGTAGAATGTGGTACCTCTGGCCCCTGCTCATCTCTTTCCTTATCTACCGTAACCAGGGAGACCGGTACCACCTCTTTCCATGCTTTTAATAGATTGAGATGGTAAATCTATTTCGCCCCCTCTCTATCAGATCGCTCCCCCTCATAAACGACGTCCCCCACTCGTCGTGTGACCACAAAGGGTCCTTGCCACTTGGCGAGTAATTTTGTGCTGGAAGTCGGGAGCAATACCAGGACTTTATCTCCCGGTGAAAATTGTCGTAGCTTAGTTCCTTTATTGTAGTGCCTCTGCTGACGTTCCTGAGCCTCAAGCAAATTCTCCCGTGACAATCTACCCAGTTTATGGAGTTTTGCTCGTAGGTCCATAACGTATTGAATTTCGTTTTTACTGGGACTTGGACCCTCCTCCCAGCTTTCTTTAACTAGGTTCAAGACACCCCGTGGTTTCCTACCGAACAACAATTCAAAGGGAGAAAATCCCGTGGAGGCCTGGGGAACCTCTCGCACTGCGAACAATAGCGGAACTAACCACTTATCCCAATTTCGGCTATCATCGTGTACGAACTTTCGAATCATAGATTTCAAAGTCCTATTAAAAAGCTCAACGAGCCCATCCGTTTGCGGATGGTACACGCTGGTTTTAATGGACTGAACACCCAATAATTCATACAATTCGCATAATGTGCGTGACATAAACGAAGTGCCTTGATCTTTCGAGATTCCGACGCGGGAGATTATCTGGAACAATGCCTGCGCAACACTCTTGGCTGAGATATTACGTAACGGCACTGCTACGGGATACCGGGTTGCATAATCCACGAGAACTAATACAAATCGGTATCCCTGCATGCTCCTGTCAAATGGCCCGATGAGGTCCATGCCCACTCTATCAAAAGGGACCTCAATCAACGGTTAAGGGCGCAACGGCGCTTTTGGGATGGCCGGGGAATTCACTAGCTGACAGTCTGCACAAGACGCACACCACCGACGTACATCCGCCCAAATTCCCGACCAATAAAAGCGGGCCATTATCCGGGTTAGTGTTTTTTCATAGCCTAAATGACCAGCCATGGGGTTGTAATGAGCTGCCTGGAAAATCATTTCCCGGAGGCTTTTAGGTACCAACAACTCGGTCGTTTCCTCACCTGTCTGAGTGTCACGACTCACTCTATACAATCTATCCTTAATAATTACAAAATATGGGTGAGAGCGTGCAGCGTCCGGGTGCACCAACTGGCCATCAACATATATCACCTGGTCAAAGGCGAAGTGTAGGGTGTCGTCACGAGATGAGTGGGAAATCCTCCACGGGGTGGAATACCGGCACCTGGGGAGTCTCTACCAGAGGCTCTCCCGATACTGCCCCCCCTCGGCAGTGTCGGACGACCCTGCGTCACCACTGTCAACTGCACACACCTCACACTTCCCTAGCGGTCGTGATCGCACCCCCATCAGCTTCTCAGCTACCTGTTTAAACCCCTTCCAATCTGTGCCCAAAATCAGAAGGTGCGAGAGGCAGGAGCTAACCGCAGCCTCTAGAATATGCTTTTTATCATTGATGTGAATTTCCACTGGTACTATAGGGTATTTGTGTACGTCCCCATGCACACACCTAATAGCCACCCAATGTGCCGCCACCAAAACCTCTGGTCGAACCAGGCTCTGTTAGATCATGGTCTGCATAGCCCCTGAGTCCAACAGCACCTGGTGTTCACTCCCTTGCACCCTTACCGGAATGCAGTACGCCCCGTCTGGATCGGGAGTGGAGGTGGGCGGGCCGACAACACGGACCACCTGTCCCACCTCCATGAGTGGACAATCACGGCACAGATGGCCCGGCTCTCCGCACCGCCAACACCCCGGTCCAGTTGTCTGAGGAGCTCCCTGAGGACCGGACTGCACCGCCACTGAGCCTGAGTGGGGAGAAGGGGGAGAAAAAACATGGGGATTAACCATAGGGAAGTAGGGGTTTTGGTGACGGGAAACTGAGGGAAGGGAACGAGGGGGAAACTTCCTCCAGGGCGCCGGCTCCGGTTTCCGTTGCTGGGTGAAGGGGTGTTGTGCCAGGTGGTCCTCAGCCAGGGTGACGGCGACATCCAGATTGATCGGGTGATGGCACTGCACCCAGTTGGCTGTAGCCGCCGGCAACCCCGCGATGAACCACTCCAGGACCACCTGCTCCACTATTCCAGCAGCAGAGCGGATTTCCGGCCGGATCCAGCGCCTCACCATGTCCGTCAGCCGCTGGGCGTATGCGAACGGTTGGTCTTCTTCCATCAGGGTGGTCTCCCCGGAAGCGCCGTCTGTGGTCTTCCTGGCTGAATCCCATTCGGTCGAGGACCGCCTTCTTGATGTTCTGATAGTCCGCCCTAGCTGCTGGCGGCAGGCTATGCGCAGCTTGCTGCGCCTCCCCTGACAAGAGGGGCAGGAGACGTACGGACCATTCTTCCAGTGGCCACCTGCACGTCTCCGCTGCTACCTCGAATGCCTCGAGGAAAGCTTGAGCGTCGTCGTCCGCGGTCATCTTTGGGAGGTGGAATTTTGGGGACGAGACGCTCCGCCTTCCCCGAGAGTCCGAATCAAATCAAGCATTCAAATAGTACATTTGGACAACGTCATTTGTGAACAAAAGAAAATGAGAAATACGAGTTAATCCATCTGTCTATGCTTGCCAAGGGTGTATGTCTTTATTCATAAGCACCATTGATTGCTACAACGATACAACACAATCGATTTAATTAAAATAAATTTTCAAAACACTGTCAAAGTAACGTAGAATAACAGCAATAACCCATTATTTAATGGCCATCCCCTAAAATAACAGGATTTATACATTTATTATATGGTTTTTCACTGGCAACATTGCTGCCAGTCTTTTCACCATTTTCTTACAAGATATTTCTTACAGTGCAGAATATTGATAATCATAATTAGGACTGAGCCTAGCCTAGCCTACTATTAGCCTACAGTGAGTAGTCTAATCTTTTCAAACAAGCTTCACTTTCCATTCATAATAAGTTACAAATACTACAAATATTAGTGTACACATCAGCATCGCACAGCTGCATTTATATTTTCTCATTACAGATGGGTGTAAGAAAAATAACGGAATACAGTAGCCTACCTCCAGGATCACAATGCAGTATAATAACAACCATAAACAATTACAAACAGAAATACATACAAGAATCAGCCTAACACAAAAAAAGAAAAAAAGACAATGCACAATGAATGCAAAGTATATATTTTTTATGCCAGGGGGATTTATGATTTATGAAATTATATCAAATTGGATGGTATATGATCCATGAAAATGGTTTATTGGCTTTTGAATAGGTTATGAATGATCATGTATGCATTGCTTGGGAAAGCCTTGAAATTAGCAACTCGCCATGGACTGACACACCCACACAGCGGCTCTTCTTCCACTTCAGCGCACGGCGAGTCAAACATGAAAGCGTGAAAATCCATGACGAAATTGCCACTTCGCCAGTGCGACGGCTCACCACACGCCATGCAATGGCCGGAAAATAGAGCCCAAAATGTGAGGACACTGACACAATGTGAGGTGCCCTCTGCCCAAGTTCTCCCACTGGACCTCATTCTCTGTTATCATGATCAGTTAGCTACATTTAATTGAATAAAAAGTGTATACTGATTGACGCAGCTTTAAATGCAACATTTACAATGCAGTCAAAGTTAAGAACATTTATTTAAATAGTTTCCCATTGAATCCAGGCCTGGGTTTTTTGGTAAACAAGTTTTTTTTAATTTTATATTCTATTTTTTAAATATTACATGAATATTTTTCTCACTATGGGAGGTTGGGAGGGGGGGGGGGGGGGGGGGTGTTTTGTGTCATTAGATGGTTGGTGCTAAAGCCTCTTAGGATGAAAGATCTCTCTTTTCACATGTAGCACACTGTCATTATTTCCCCATGCAGTAACTGTGAACCCAGAATTGCTCTAAAAATCAGCTCGGTTTGCTTGCTAGACTGAGCACCGCTGATAAGAATGTGCAGTTATTGTGCATCAAACTCACGTAGAGAAAGTGATGCAGTGGCAATAGCAATAAGGAGGACAACACTGCCTGGACTGGATAAAAGCGGTGAGCAAAGGCTTGCTGTGTAAGGAATGAATCTCACTCAAACACTTTTTTTTAAACCTCAATTTTAGTTCAGGCTTGGCTGGAGATGTAGATGATGAAGAAATAAGTGAACAATTCAATAGGATTTGAATAAAGCAAATATTAATAATGCACCCCTTAACACACAGCATGCTCATTTCATACCTTTTCCTTTTCCAAAAGGCAATAACACCAAGTTTAATCCAAATCTGTCTATATTTTTTCAGTTATCCTGTAAACAGGCAAATACAGATTGTCATGCTGTCAAAGCTGCAGGCTGTGGGCCTGCCCGGGTTGGACACAGCCAACAAAGTGCAGTACTCCACAGATTTAAATGTAAAAGAAACCTACTTTATCATTTGCTGTGAGTCTGTGCACATATTGCAGATAAACACATTTTATAATACTTCTCAGCTTCTTACACAAACATTGCATTTTTTTTATGATGGCACCAGTTGGCTGTCTTATCAGGTAAATATGGAAAGTGTGTACCATAAGAACAAAATTGATACATACAGCTGCGAGAGATCGAGAGATTCCCCAAATATTTATGTTATGCTTTCACTTCTGAGCCAGAAGCCTTACAAAATCTGGGATGTATCAGTTAATATGTTATAACCAATATCGTGTGTGTGTGTTTCACTCCAAATAATCTTTGCCACGTATACCCAGCATGTTTTGATGCTAAATGTAAAGGCCTCCCTATAAAATAGACAGAAAAAAACAGACACTTTTTTGTCATGCTGTATTTTTGAAGGGACCATAAAAGTGTTTAGATAAACAAAGTGAGTTATGGCGTTGTGCTAAATTTCTTTTTCATAAATTGCCCCTGCACAGTCGCTGGCAGACTGGTGATCTTCATAAACTGCATACATCGATGCTACTTGAGCCTTTCATACCCACATCTCTGAAACATTTTTTTTTGCAATTTACAATTTTATTTTTCTGTGTCATTTCTTAAATATGTCTGTAAATTACACTGATGGTATTTCTCTGAAAGAGCACCTAACAAACAGATATGGTTCACATTGCTATCACATAAAGCAGGTGCAGAACACTAGAATAATATTTGACTACAGAAAAACAAAATACCATTGGGTATAATTACATCTGCATGATGTATTATAACTGAGACTATTTTACATTGAAAATATGAACATAACATTCTGGAATAGATGATGTGATAAGCAACATTTCACATTACAAATCATGTACTATATGACAACGTAATTGGTTCCCCACTGAACTTTTTGCTTTTTGGTCAGCAACACGATAAATATTATATTATTCCCCTGTGTAAAGATGTTTGCCCTGAATCAAGAATTACAAACAAATAACAATATTACTGACAACAGTTATACTTTTTCAGTAACAAAAAACTCAAGTTTTATATTTCCACATGAAAATGACAGGGATTGGTTAAGAGTGGAAATCATAACACTCTCCCAGAGCCTGAGACAAATGGGTAGCATTACCTTGATCTCTCCTGGTATGTTTAGTGCCTCCCTTCTCAGGCCAATTTGTCTCAGCCTGAAGCACTCTTCCAGCATTTAACTGGGACTTCATGATTTTTTTCACATTTGAGATATGATTATTTGACAGCTTTAACCACTGTGACTGTATGTCAAGACAGCTGGGCATCGCTGTATCTCCTTCACTCTAGCCATTGTACAGTGTGCTGATAAAGACCATCACTACAGGTCATATTTCAGTATTCTTTATGTTTTTGTGGATTTGTGATAATCATTTGCCTGCTTTTGCTGTTTATGCTCAGTGAAATAATCTTACATCAAGATTAAAATTAATCTTGCTTCAAGTAGTCATTACAGATTGGAAATTTGCCGTTAGACCACCCTGAGGCAGTCGCAATGCTGTCAGAGCTAGCAGTCAATATTTCGGTACGGCTTGATTTTATTTAGCTGGCTTTCAGTGATTGGGTTTAAAACTGTTTGCAAGCAACTCCTCAAGACGTGTGCAGAAGCCGGATACAGGAAACGCACAGGCAATTTCGTATTTATGTCACAACATTTTTGTTGGACAGCAACACAATTTAATAAGATAATTGTCATTCTCAAGGATGGGCCTTGAGATCTGTTGTCTTCGAATTTTGTTGACTGTTTTCCATAGGATGCACTCCTCCAAGCCCAGAGGTTGAATATATGTTGCTGAAGAGCATAGATGTCTGTGTTTTTATCGAAAGCTTGGGGATTCATTTGTTCCCAGGTGGATGGTTCTCTAAAGTTTGGTTCTGCAGCTAGTGGTTTTACACGGGAGAATAGAAATGTGATCCTCTTTAACTTCTTTGGGCCAGGCTGTGACACAAACACAACAATAATAATCATCAGCATCATGATGTTGGTGATGATGATTTTGATTATAAATCAAATGATAAAGGTAATAATAATAATAATAATAATAATAATAATAATAATAATAATAATAGATATTATGATATGATGATTATGATAGATATCATCAAACTGATGGTGGTAATGATGATGATGATGATATTAACAACAGTCCATGTCTCCAATGGAATATGTGTAAATGAAAAACCCATCTGATGAATATCATATTCTTCCGTTCTGCACGAGGAGGGGCAAAGTGTGAAAGGGAAGGATGTGACAGACACAATTAAATAGCAGGATTTAGCGGCTGTTTAAAAGGGGAAGTTATGAGATGAACCCTGCACTTCTGAGTAAACTCTGGAAGGCTAACCCCATATTATACCACGATGAATCAGTTTACTGACTGCAGGTCCATGCCCCCGAACCGTAGTATTTTATTATTATGATGGTAAGGAACTTCAGAGTGGTGCAAACCACGTGTAAATCTCTCCTCAGAATATTAGCTAAAGTCTCTACCAATTTTACCTGCCATTCAGTTGGCTCCTTTTATGGTTCTCCATTGAGCAGCATACATGGGTTTTTCCTTATTTAACTCATTTTAGTGTGCACCTAAGATGATGCAAAAACCCACTTTAACCAGGGAATCCCTCCTACCCCCTTGTTAGTTCCCTGGCGATTAAAAAATATACCACTTTTAGACCAGTAATATTAAACAAAAAAAATTAACTAAAATGTATTTTGTGGCCTTGCATTTTTTAAAAGTTTTTAGATAGGCCCTAATTGGGAGTGTGTGAATGAATGGTATGTGTGCCCTGCGATGGATTGGTGACCTGATTGGGCCCGTCGCTTGTAAAGAAGTGTCACTGCACTCCCCCACCACCCCATACCTATTGCCTTTCTCAGCAAAATACACTTTGCATGATCTGTGAGATGGAGTCCCACACCCCCCCACCCTCTTTCTGAAATAGCCACGCTAAAAATGCTTCTGCCGCCATCACTTCGCAGAAATCAATTAGAGTGTTTCACAGGTGGACCTGATGTGAGATGAGCGTCGGCAAGCTCCGTAGAGACGACGCAAATGAACCAGGTGGCTCTGCACCCCCACCCCCCGTCGTTCGTTTTAATTAATCTAGCCCGTTTTCGCCCCCCTTTGGTGAGCCTGACACAGTAACGGTGTCATCCTACTTCATAAGTCTAAGGATTGTATGAGAATAGCAAGAGGTCACAGGACTGGGACCATTTTTTTGTCCAGAATTTGTAAGAAGAATGGACTCATGGGTGAAAACAGTTTTTTGAAGAAATGACCACTGGTGACCCGATACTTCAAAGGGGTGAAGGTTCTCCTCAACAACGTGCGGCAGGCCGGGACTCATACCGCAGCTAAATAGATGTAAATGATAGCGTGTTTCTAATGGGTCATGCACGTTAAGGGGCTACCAGGTGCGACCCGTTGACGCGTACACGTACGCAAGCTTTGGATTTTGAATACTGCAGACGGTTATGATTTATATGATAATACGAGGCAACACGTTTATGAATAAATGCATACTTTTTGAGATTAAAAGCGGAGATAAATATGGCGTTCTGCTTTGCATGTCCCCGAAGCAATTAAAAATATTTCTGAGATCGTTTTCAGGACTGTGCGACGTTCTGCGCGTCGACAGATGCAGCGTAGCGATGCGCACAACCGGTGTCTGCGCGTATGCAAATGCTTTCACAGAGGTCACAAAGACATTCACTTTCTGAGGTAAGAATCATTTTTAAACCTTAATGCAGTTCATTCCTTTAGTAATCTCGCTGCACTTGGGGGGGGGGGGGGCGGGGAAGGATAAATTATTAATAAAATGAATATAAACAGGCATTTGACCGGGATTAACTTCATTCAAATGGAGTTTTATATATATATATATATATATATATATATATATATATACACACACACATTAGTGATATGTTCTGAAAGCAATTACATTTTGATTATAAAGCACATGCATATTTGTATGAGTGTGTGTGTGTGTGCGTGTTAAATGACAAATCTCTATATTGCAACATTTTTAAGGTAGTATTTTAGTGAGAACATAATACTTGAAATTTCAGAACCCCTGCTGTATAGTTTATGCCAACACATTATTGGAAATGTCACCTTTGATTTCTTTGTGAATATATAAGCTGACACACTGAAAATTGCATTATTCTTTTATGGTCTGTGCATCTCAGAGTGAACAGTGTTGGAAAAAAAAATGAAATGCAAAAGCAACAAAATATGACAATACAAAACATCTTAGATAACCTTTTTGGTCGATATATTGAAAAATTGTAGGTATAAGCTATAGTTTTGTTCATTGTGTAGGTTTACACATAAAAGCAACCGTAATTACAACACATACTGGCAAGCTGTGGCATTTTGTTATGAATTATTGTAATCTGTGGTAAGTGGGTGAGTCTCAAAAGATTTTTAAAAAACAATGCTCACTTATGACTTCAACAAAAAACATGAAGCTAGTTTTACAATAAGAACACATGGCTTGCATTCACTCGACTGCCCCAGAATGTTCCAGAAAAAAAGACGGCCCTACAACTATCACCCACATGCACCCTTTATACCACGTCATGTGACATACCCAACCAATGCACACTTCACATGCATAATTAACTGTGACTTTTTACCCTACTTAAAACTCTAATGATGTTAATGGCCCATGTCATTACCTTAGAGCGGAGATTCCTCCAGGTAGACTTATTGGTCATCTCAGTGATTCTCCCCACAGATGGCTAAAGCAAATGTTATCCTTAAAAAGCACTATGACCTATGGCAGGGGTCTTCAACCTTATCCCGCAAGGGCCGCTGTGGGTGCGGGCTTTTGTTCCAACCAAGCAGTTACACACCTGATTCTACTAATCAAGGTCCTTAGCAAAGACTCTAGTGATTGATTAGTAGAATCAGGTGTGTCACTGCTTGGTTGGAACAAAAGCCCGCACCCACATTACATTATAGGCATTTAGCAGACGCTCTTATCCAGAGCGACTTACACAACTTCTTATTACATTTATCCATTCATACAGCTGGATATATACTGAAGCAATTCAGGTTAAGTACCTTGCTCAAGGGTACAACGGCAGTGTCCTACCTGGGAATCGAACCTGCAACCTTTCGGTTACAAGTCCAGTTCCTTAACCATTATACTACACTGCCGCCCACAACCGGCCCTTGCAGAATAAAGTTGAAGACCCCTGACCTATGGTATCTAAATGCCTCCTCTTTGTCATAATATTAGATAAAGTACAAATGTATTCATATAAAACACACTGTAAATTTGATTACGTATCAACCCGGTCCCAGTAAAATTCACCAAAAAAAATTTTAATTCACCAATTTTCACCAAAATTCCAAAGAAAAATATTACATATGATTTCAAGCTGTGGTTACTGCTCTGTTGAAAATCCCCAGGGGTCTGCAAACACCTTTTACCTTTTACCATTTTACCAGCACCTAAAGAGTTAAGAGCTATTTCAGAAACATATTAATAGCCAGGTCTGCTCCAGATAAGGTTATAAACTCAAACTGCTGAGTAGCAGTCCTGTCTCTCGTCTTGTCCTACGTCCTCCGCTCGGGTATCTTTATCGCCCATGTCCGCAGCTGTCGCTTTTCATCCCAAGTGTTCCTTTTGCTCTTTCCATTGTGAATAGAGCACTTTGTTCTCACCGCTCATTTCCTTATCTGTGTACCCTTTTCATCACAATTACCTGCATTCCATTTTTTTTAATGCCCTTTTCCCCTTCCCTTCCTTTCCCCCGTTTGGAACGAGCAATCGTAAACACCAGCGCAGACATGCACGCGCTGTCCTCCCGAGCACGCCGCCGCCAAGCGACGTCTTATCACGCCGCGGTCAGGCTCGCACAGGAGGGGAGCCGGAAGACGCTTCATCTGCAGCTCACCAGGCGGACTTCCAGGTGCCCCGGAGTCCGGCGCCCAGAGCTATGGGACTCTGAACCATCCCAACTGAACCCTCTATAACCCCCTGGGGCGATGCCCTCCGCCAATTAGCCTGCGGGGCTAGCGGTTTCAGGCAGCACAGGCATGGACGCGATTCAATCCCGGATGATGGAGCCCATCCACGGACGAGAACTAAAACGGCGCCTTATCCGGAAAAGCCGCCCAGCAGCCCCGCCTACTTTTACCCTCACCCCCCCATCCCTCTTCCGCTTTAAAGATACGGTTACACCGTGTCGGCATGCTGAATTTCCACTGCCACTAATCTCCCTCCGCGAAACAAACTGCAGATTCAATTAGGCAAATGCATGTGTTTTTACAGGGACTGGAGTCCCTTCAAAGGTTCGCATCAGCGATTCTTCTCCCTTCCTCCCCCTTTCCGAAGTCCACGCCGCTCCGTCACAAGTGCTCTTTTATTCAATTGTCAACTCCAGGCTTCAATTTACACTCCTGATTGTCAGATTGATAGATTTACTGTCACAGACGTTTGAGGGCAATCAGCCAGTGATATTGGAGCTCGGTTTTGTGAGAGGGGAAGAGTTGTCAAGGGAATTTCGACACAATGAACTACAAGTATAAAATTGCTTTCTTAAAGACGGACAGCTTTACGTTGTCTGGGACTAGATCAAGGCCTGTTATTAAAGCATCAGTAATTAAGTTGTGTGTGCCCGTATGCTCTTTTCACACACGTGCATATTTTGTCAGCACTTTTTGTGATGATTGATTTTATCTTTCAAAGAAAAACAAGCAGTAAAAACAACCTCGAAATGTGCTCCAATGCTCTGTTTATCTGTGTGATTTTTGTTTGGAAGTGATTCCAAAAGACCAGATGTTCTCTTGTCTGTAAAATGACACAGTAAGAAAAAAACATAAGGATGTATACAAATTGATTATTCATACAATACTTAGAAGGAAGAAGTACATAAACAACTTTAAATGCTAGTATGAGACATATGGAACAAAAGTAAAGGAATGATTAATACAAAAAGAAGGTAGTGAGTGAATGTTCGTTAAATTAATGTTCCTCAAGAGAATGAGACAGGTGCTTTTCCCCTCTTTGGCTGTCGCTTTTTTTCTGTAACCCGTAGTAACCTAGTACGGCGATAGGTGGTCCCTGACATGGTGAGTTATGGTTACACCCAGTAGTACTGGGCTCTGGTGACACTCACATTGAAAGGCAGTGGCTTGTTTTGCTGGTTACCATGGAGATAATTATAGCACCAGCATCAGATGTTGGCTCTGAATTTAATTGCAGTTGAAAGAAAACACAACAAAGACAGCATCCACCGCCAGCAATTCATGATTACAGACAGTAAACATCACAACATTTCTCAAACAACTGACGGTACAATAACCTCAATGCACTGCATGGCATAAACCACTGCATTATTCTTCCACATGGTTTGCATTATAAATGGAATAATAAGGCCAGAAAGATAAAGCAATGATGGGGGAAATATAACCATGTCCTTCATACAAGCAATATAAGTCATAAGCACTACATAGACGTTCATAAATACTTATATCAATAACCACAAATAGGCATATGGTTTGTCTCACCTGGCATGTCATGGTATATCACTTGCTGTGTCAATAGCAATGCAACACACAATATGCCTATTTGCAGTTATTGGCATAAGCATTTCCGAATGCTTATGTTGTGCATATGGAAGTGCTATGTAGTGTTTAAGTAGAAGTTAAATAGATCTTATGAAAGACCAGTCACAGAAAGTATCATCAAAAGAGATATACACCGATCAGCCACAACATTAAAACCACTGACAGGTGAAGTGAATAACATTGATTGTCTCACTGTTTTTTTGGTTCTGTACTCTAGCACTTTGAGTTTGAAAGGATACAATGACAATTAGGTGGAAGTGCAGACTGTCAGCTTTAATTTGAGGGTATTTTCATCCATATCAGAAGCACTGTTTATAAATTATAGAACCTTTTGTACATAGTCCCCCCCCCCCCCCCCCCCCATTTTTGGGCATCAAAAAATATTGGACAGTTTAACATAATGTATAATAAAGTAATAATTTTTAATATTTGGTCGCATATCATTTGCATGCCATGACTTCCTGATGTCTGGTACTCCTACAAGCGATACTATAACCTCTCTGCATTTGAATGGATCTCTATGGGAATTGGGGGGTGGGACTAGATTTAGCTGTAAATTACACTGGAACGGTATGGAACATATGGTTGGCTAAATGGCTCTAAGTCATCAAGGGTCTAACGTATCAAACAAGCCTTAAACCATCACTCTGCTGCCAGAAATACAATATACGTATATATGGATATGGATAACTTGAAGGGTTTCTTCTCCTGACTTATTTTTCCATAGAAATAGGAAAATTTGTCAGGAGAAACAACCCTTAAAGTGATCCATCCATATATACTGCATATCTGACAGCAGAGTGATGGTTTGAGGCTTGTTTGATACCTCAGACCGTTGATGACTTTCAAACATTTTACCAACCATGTATTACATACTGTTCCAGCATAATTTACAGCTAAATCTAGTCCCACCCCCCAATTCCCATAGAGATCCATTCAAATGCAGAGACGTTATAGTATCGCTTGTAAGAGTACCAGAAAATAAGATATAAAGAGTCTTTTGATGTTGTTGGGTCACAGACATCAGGAAGTCATTGCATGCAAAGGATATGTGACCAAATATTAAAAATGATTACTTAATTCTACATTTGGTTAAACTGCCCAATATTTTTCGATGCCCAAAAATGGGGGGGACTATGTACAAAAGGTTCTATAATTTCTAAACGATTCATCCGATATGGATGAAAATACCGTCAAATTAAAGCTGACAGTCTGCATGTCAACCTCATTCTCATTGTATCCTTTCAAACTCATAGGGCTAGAGGACAGAACCAAAATAACAATGAGATAATCAATGTTATTCACTTCACCTGTCAGTAGTTTTAATGTTGTGGCTGATCGGTGGCTGTATGTTGCTTTGTAAAAAAAAAAAGTATGACATTTAAAGAGTATTTTCTGGAATCCTTTATTCTTGAGCAATGACTCAATTTTCAAAATATGGTGCATTTCCCATAAACACAACTGGCTTTTTATTTTTGTGACATGGCCATCGGGTCACCCCTCACGGAACCCATGGCCCTTTCATTTATTACGTGTTGCGGCGTGAGTGTATACATATCCTTAACTCATTTGAACATGAAGCGAATATGGATTTTCTATGATTTGCAGCCTAGAAATATATAGAATGATGAACGTCTAACAACACCAATTGACTAAGTAGGCCGAATGCCGCTGATCAATGCTGAAATGGGGGAAGGGATCAATAGGGAGCACGCACATAAAACAGCGAGGGTCTGAACGATGTGTTCCTGTGGAAAGCATTGCATTCTCGCTCACTCGAGAAGGGCCAGAACCTCCAGAGCTATAGCAGGCCTGCAAGACATGAATAGCAACAGACTTGCACAGATTGCGATCTGAGGGGAATTGAAGCAATCTGGTCCTGTCTGGGCTGTCAGACATTTTCAAACCTGCTCGCAAGCGATCAATGGCCTGGATTGCAGTCACAAACCAAGGCACCCCCCCCCCTCTACACACACAAACACACACACACACACACACACACACAGACATACGGAGACGCACACACACACACACACACACACACACACACACACACACACACACACACACACACACACACACACACACACACACACACACACACACTATGTTTAAAATACACAAATGTTTTAAATTGTTAAAGGTAATGTTTGAATATGTCGTTTTTTAAAACTCACATGCATTTGAAATATTCCATGTTTCAAAATGTTATCTCTTGCTTCTGAATGGCCTTTTTTCACTGATGCATAGCCAATCAGGCTTTGTATTATATAATACAAAAGCTCTGTTGCTGATTAATGTTCTGCAGCAAGAGATGATGATGTATAGGAAGCAAACACTGCTAAAATCAGAATCCTCTGGTATGGTAGATAGAACCATTGTACAGCTAGCGCAGAAATACCTGAGCATTTCAGACTTTCTGTTCAAAGGAAACATGTTTTTCTGCAGCAGGGAACTTTGTAAATAAAACATATGCAGCACTCCCCTCTAACCTAGTGGATTGTCTTGTTTTTTGGCAAAAAATCACAAGGATCATGCTAATACTGGCTGCCAAACTGAAATGGAACGGTTTTTTTGTGACTTTTCCATGACAACATCACCTATTTTGTTCCTCAGGTCATTCTTACAGAATGGGAATCTTGTGGTCAATTTAAAGGGTTTGATTGTTAGGTTAAAATACATGATTTTTAGTTTCTTGTGCGTGATCTACAGTTGAAGTCGAATGTTTACATACACCTTAGCCAAATCCATTTAAACTCAGTTTTTCACAATTCCTGACATTTAATCCTAGTAAAAATTCCCTGTCTTAGGTCAGTTAGGATCACGACTTTATTTTTAAAATGTGAAATGTCAGAATAATAGAGAATGATTTATTTCAGCTTTTATTTCTTTCATCACATTCCCAGTGGGTCAGAAGTTTACATACACTGTTATTATTTGGTAGCATTGCCTTAAAATTGTTTAACTTGGGTCAAACGTTTTGGGTAGCCTTTCACAAACTTCTCACAATAAGTTGCTGGAATTTTAGCCCATTCCTCCTGACAGAACTGGGGTAACTGAGTCAGGTTTGTAGGCCTCCTTGCTTGCACAGCCTTTTTCAGTTCTGCCCACAAATTTTTGATTGGATTGAGGTCAGGACTTTGTGATAGCCACTCCAATACCTAGACTTTGTTGTCCTTAAGCCATTTTGCCACAACTTTGGAAGTATACTTTGGGTCATTGTCCATTTGCGACCAAGCTTTAACTTCCTGGCTGATGTCTTGAGATGTTGCTTCAATATATCCACATAATTTTCCTTCCTCATGATGCAATCTATTTTATGATGCTGCAACCCCCGTGCTTCATGGTTGGGATGGTGTTCTTTGGCTTGCAAGCCTCACCCTTTTTCCTCCAAACATAACGATTGTCATTATGGCCAAACAGTTAAATTTTTGTTTCATCAGACCAGAGGACATTTCTCCAAAAAGTAAGATCTTTGTCCCCATGTGGAGTTGCAAACTGTAGTCTGGCTTTTTTATGGCGGTTTTGGAGTAGTGGCTTCTTCTTTGCTGAGCAGACTTTCATGTTATGTCGATATAGGACTTGTTTTACTGTTGATATAGATACTTTTGTACCTGTTCCCTCCAGCATCTTCACAAGGTCCTTTGCTGTTGTTCTGGGATTGATTTGCACTTTTCGCACCAAAGGACGTTCATCTCTTGGATACAGAATGCGTCTCCTTCCTGAGCGGTTTGACGGCTGCGTGGTCCCATTGTGTTTCTACTTGCGTACTATTGTTTGTACAGACGAACATGGTACCTTCAGGCATTTGGAAATTGCTCCCAAGGATGAACCAGACTTGTGGAGGTCCACAATTTTCTTTCTGAGGTCTTGGCTTATTTCTTTTGATTTTCCCATGATGTCAAGCAAAGAGGCACTGAGTTTGAAGGTAGGCATCCACAGGTACACCTCCAATTGACTCAAATAATGTCCATTAGCCTATCAAAAGTTTCTAAAGCCATGACATAATTTTCTGGAATTTTCCAAGCTGTTTAAAGGCACAGTCAACTTAATGAATGTAAACTTCTGACCCACTGGAATTGTGATATAGTGAATTAAAAGTGAAATAATCTGTCTGTAAACAATTGGAAAAGTTACTTGTGTCATGCACAAAGTAGATGTCCTAACTTCACTTGCCAATACTATAGTTTGCTAACATTAAATCTGTGGAGTGGTTAAAAATTAGTTTTAATGACTTCAACCTAAGTGTATGTAAACTTCCGACTTCAACTGTATATGTAATATTTATGTTATGACGTGGTTGGTCCAGTCCTAATATAAACACACACACACACACGCACACATATGTACACATAAAGTACATACTGCATGCGTGTATTGACACTATGTTCACGTAGCCTCTTTGAGAGCTGATTTATATGGTCTTAGCTGGGCTTTATTCAGGAGCCCAGCGGCAGGCATACTGAATGGGGAGTGCATACACAATAATGTGCTGTACTGTAACGCACTGAAACCCTGCTTCTCTCCCACAAACAAAGCTGCTTATCTCCTGCCTTTAGGCACTGCCGCAACACCGCTGCCAGGATTTCCTTTAGGTTTTCTTTTTCTTCCTTCCTTTCTTCCCTCCCTCTTCTTTTCCCTTTTGTTTTGGTAGGGTCGAGCAAGAACATCCTGGCGATAAGCGAGTCTGTCCCGCGCATCCGGGAGCGTTATGGAATCATCATGCGTGGCGGAGAGGAAAAAGAGGCGTGGCGAAATGCGCCCGCGCGTACGTTTCCCTGAGAAAAGCCCGGCGGTACTCGCAGTCGCGTCACGATCCGTCGTATCGCCAACGATCAGACCCTGATGTGCCACACAATGGGAGGATGAAACATGTCCCCCTGATCTGAATCAGAGGAAGGTGGGTGGGTAAAAAATAGTTTGGTGGGGGTGGGGAGGGGTGAAGTGCTGATTGACAGGACTGTAGAAAAGGAGGAGGGAGTGTCTGTTATCGAGCGGCCGCTCGACGGCTCTCCACTGTTTCACGCTCCAGCCACATGTCAATCCCCTGCTTGGGAAACCCTAGCCACAGATCTGCCGCGTCAACCGCCCCGGATGCACCTCGCTAGCCGCTGCCGGCACATCACAGGGCCTCGGAAGAGCCGATCCCACACCGCCCTCTCTGCGGCCCGCCTGCCTGCGCTCCGCCGGAAGACGGCGCGGGACATCACAGGAGGGGAAACGGTATCGGCTGTAGCGCGCGGCGACGCGCTCCCCCCGCAGATAGGCTCAGCAACAGATGCGCCCTCAGATCTGTCAGTCACGCGTCGAAGCCCGACGGGGGATCTGGCCCCTGCGGCCGACCGCGAGTTCCTGGGAGGGGCGCGAGGCGCGGGATCAGACCGCCTCCTCTATTCACCAACCTGTCAGCTCCCCACACCCCTGGGTGGGAGTCCGAGGCTGCACCTCAGACGCGTGTCAGAGAGGATACTCGTCAAAATATCAAGGCTCTTTGGATGGGAGTCCCTCACACAGCAAGCGCACATGCGCCAAATGCCATTCGACTTTCCGCGAGGGCACTCTCAAAGAGCGCCGTCCCGTAAGAAGGTGGGCGGTCTTTCCTGTCACGGCAAAAACAACTTCCGCAGATAACTTCCTAGCAAACTTCTGTTTTACGATTGTGACAAGTCTGGAGTGATTCGGCTGTTCTCAGGATGAATTCTGGTCAAATAGACCAGTGATATATCTTTATTGAAATCTAAAAGTAGTCATTGCAAGAATATGCCTTAAGCCTTCAGATATGTCACTCTTCTGGGCTTTTACTCTTCTCTTCTTGATTGGTCGCATTCATGTGATCAAGTGCACCAATGCACTGAACTTTTGCACGTCACATCGCTACAGTATACATACTGCTCCTGAGCTTTACTAAGATTTACTAAGACCTTTAGCACATGCAAAACTCATAACATAATCAATGATTGGTGCAATACAAATACTGGTGTGCTATTATTGGTGTTTGCGTGTGCTAAAGTCTTAGTAAATCAGGTCCCACGGGTCTGGCCCCAAAGAGGCTCACACCAGTCAAGAGGCCCGGCCCCTGAGTGTAGGTTGGACCCTGGCCTCGCAGGTTCAAGCCTCGGCCGTGTCAAAGGCTAACCGTGACTGAGAGAGTCTGCAGTGGCAGGTCCTCAGGTGACGATCACTTACGTGTCAACCCCTCCCACTGCGTTCACCTGGGTAACCAAAGAAAGGGAACTTCATGCACACCACTGAATACAGCTCCTTATTTCATTTTAGCTAATACATTTAACATTTTAACTGTACTTTTTTTGAGACCTGATGAAGGCCCATGGCGGCCAAAACGTCTTTTTTAACGTATTAAACATTTTATAATAAAGAGGTATAGCTGGAGCATAGTGTTGCGTGTGCTACTTTCTCTATCTGCGTTGGTGTTTTGACACCTAATACCAGATGTGCGTATAACTATGAATGGTTTGTGTTGCCACCAATTACCCTGGTTCATTTATCTAATTAGACATATGCACCAATGCTGGTTCATTCATAGATTAGACCACAGTTAAACATCCCGCTGCCCTTTATGAGTTTCTGACAAGATTCAGCTAAAATGCCAAAAGACATAAAAGGTGGGGTTAATTAAATATTCAAAGAAAAAACATGCTGCGTTTGTGCCTTCATACCTGCCTGATTAAAAAATATTATTCACCGTGGTGAATGGCACTTGGCCTTGCTCATCATTCATCAGTGTTGACTTCTCTCAATGTGCCTGCTATATAACGAGGCTTCCATCATTTTGTAATAGCATTGTTGCTTAATAATTTCAATGAGTGTTGTCAGAATATTTTATTAATGCTTCAAAATGTTCATCTGAAAAGGCCTTTTTGAACTCTAAAAGATAATAGATTTATACCTTTAATTCTATGTGTATTTTATAAAATTGTGCATTAAAACTGTTCATTCGAGGCAGTGAAAACTGTTCGGGGGTAGTGGTGAAGTGCTTGCAAAGCCTTGTTCAAATGGCATCCCAAATTTTCTGCCTGGAGATTCAGGCTGTTAGCACTGTGCTGCTAATTTGATGCAGTAATTGACACCCTGGCCAACAATGCAGAGCTGTCAGTTTCGCCTAACTGACACCCCAGAGGGGTGAAGGCACATGCTTGGCTCTGACCTTGTGGCTCACAGTAGTCAGTATCATCTGGTGACCGGCTCTGCCAAGTCTCCACACTGTAGAGAGGAACTGTAAAGAAAAACAACAGGAAACGCAAAGTCCAGCTAATTCATCCATCACAATTATCTTTGTTTGGCGCGGCGATGTCGCCTGCGCAATTTTGATATCTCCAGAGAAACAGAGAAATGCATAAAGCCTTTAGGAGATTTGTATTCTCCTGGCCAGACCGAATAGGGCATGGTCCAAACAGGCTTATTCAGACTGACTTGCCGTCCTGAGGACTATGCAACTGCTTGAATGGTTGGCTGTGTCCCAAGGTCTCACCACTTTTCCTCTATATATACTTGATCAGAGGTCAGTTAATATTTCCCTGACGTCACCGGAAAGGGAGGGATGTTTGGAGCCTCATTATCTCTCCCGCAATCATTTTTGCTTGGTAGCCGTCCCACCAAGCAAGCGGCTCTCGGACCGCCGTAGGCTGTGGGCACGCGCCGCTAGCATCGGAGCCGCTCGCCAGCTATTCTGCCATCTCTCAACAGCTGATCCTCATCTCATCTGCCCCGCCTTGACTGTCCGCTAGCGGACCGCTACAGCCCCGGTTTGGAAAGCGCCCGCAGAGTGACAGCTGTGTCGAAGGCAGGCTCATTTTTACAATTAATTAGGATCTGAAATGCATTCGCCCGTGAATTTAAAGAGGCTCGCAACCCGTACCGGTAGCGGTCGCGCAGACCCTCTTGCAGACGAGGTTTAGATACGCAGAGGGCTCCCGTGTTTCGGTGCAGGTTCCATTCCATTGGCCAAGGTAAAAATCTGTCGTCATCTGATGTCTGTCATCTGGTTTGGGCTCGGTATGCGAGGAAATGTTATGCAGGCCTTTTTTTTGCACTGATGATTGCAAATAATTGCACCCTGTTCTCTTGTTTGTTTGTTATTGTGCACGTTTTAACTATGAGATGGAAAAAAAAAGTATATGTGATGAGAAAAGACATAGCATGAGCCAGCAGGAAATGATTACCGCTGAATAATTCCACGGTTATTATGGCTGAACAGCTCCGCAATTCAGGTGCTTGGCTGAGCAACTGCTATAATGCATATTCAACATGCTATTTAAAAAATCTTCTATGTTTAATAATGGGGATTAACTTACGTGTAATAATAATGCCTAATGGTGGTAATTGCGGCTTTTACGAAGCAATAACACAAATTGGTTTTATTGCGTTTTTATGCCCGGCTCAAGATGTAGTTCAGTGTTCAATAAACTCCGATGGAGAACATTTTACACTGAAAGAGTCAATTTAATCCCATTTGGACTGAATATTTTACCGTGTTGAATGTAGACGAGCTGCAAAAATAAAGACATACATACATAAATACATAAATGAGACATTATGTAACTAGTAATTTTTTAAGCTTTGAATGGATAAAGTGTGATGACCTTGTAGCAAAAATACATGCATTTACAATTGTGTATGAAATCCTCTTTTTGAACCCCCCCCCCCCCCCCAAAAAAAATAAAATAAAAAGACCTTCAACATTCAAATCAAATTAATAACAAGTACTTAAGAGCGACAGAGCGAAAGAAAGACAAGACAGACAAAAAAAACAAACAAACAGTGAGAGCGGGAGAGAGGGAGACATAGACAGAGGAAGAAAGAATGAGGAAGAAACCGAGACAGAAATAGAGCGAAAGAGTGAGAGAGAGCGATGGCGAGGGAGAGAGCGCGCGAGAGAGCGTGAGAGAGCGGAGGCATAAGAGACAGGGAAGCACGGCGTATCATCTTCCCTAGAACAAGCTGCATTTAGATCCCGACCATTTCTTCTCCCCTTCTCCGCGTTCTAAGTAATCAATTTCGCTAAAAGGGGCTATTGCATCTTTAATGCAGCTGCAGTTGTGTACCCAGAAAGGCTGCGGGATAGATTTTCTGCCAGGTTTTCATGATGGCAGTCTATCAGAC
Source organism: Synaphobranchus kaupii (assembly GCA_029718625.1). Lineage (NCBI taxonomy): Eukaryota > Metazoa > Chordata > Actinopteri > Anguilliformes > Synaphobranchidae > Synaphobranchus > Synaphobranchus kaupii. Next base: position 95,730,746 of record CM056378.1, on the reverse strand, counting down.
AGAGGGGCACAGGGGAGAAATCATCTCTAAGATGCACCGGGGGACCGCTGGTCTATTGAACTACACGTGTCAGGTTCCATTATTCTTTGGTCATTGGGCATTCATTTGGTAGTAAGAGGCACCCTAATAGTATCTCTTCCATGTTATTACTTTGCCTGTCCCCGCGCTCATGCTGAGTCCTGAGGAGGGCTGCCGCCGTGTCACTGGCCTGATCGTGTCCCCCGAGCCCAGTGATCGGGGTGGAAGCCAAGAGGTCCGCAGGCTCCTCTGGCAGCTTTGGCCGAGCCAGGCCGAGCCAAGGCCGAGCTGAGGCCGACTCCTCCACTGCACAGTATTTGCGGTGCTCTCCCTGACGGAAATTAAATCTTGAAATAAAACATGTTACACATAAATCACCAAGAACAGAAACTGTCTTGCAAAGCTCCCAAATATATGGGCTAATAATATACAACTTATATGCTATACACACAATCACAATCACACACACACACACACAAAGACAATTGTGAAATACGTCTATCATCATATTTTCCAGAGAGTACACATATTTACCGCTTGGGTTTGCAAGTGCCTAATGCCGAGTGGCCATGCAAATTTTTATAAAGATTGTCTTCTTTTATATACAGTGCCCTCCACAATTATTGGCACCCCTGGTAAAGATGAGTAAAAGGGGTTATAAAAATGTACCTTTTGTTGAATTAGCTTAATCTCACACTGAAAAAATTAAACAGATCCAACCTTTAATTGAAGTAAATTTATTATGAGAAAAAAAATCCCTCATCAAGAAATTATTATTTTTAACAAAACCATGTGTGCCACAATTATTGGCACCCGTAGAAATTCTTATGAACAAAATGTAACTAAAGCATTTTTTCCATTTATATTTTACTTTTTAAAGTTGATCAGAGTGTTTAGAAACACTTTCACTTTTCAGCAGTAATCCATGACTTCCTGTTTCACTGGGGTATAAATATGAGGTGACACAGAGGCCATATTCCCTTATTCATACATCGACACGGGAAAGATAAGAGAACACACAAATCAAATGAGGGAAAAGTGTGTTGAGCTTCATAAGTCAGGGAATGGCTATAAAAAATAGCTAATCACCTGGAAATGCCCATATCTACTGTTAGGGCAATACTTAAAAAGTTCAAAGCAACTGGAACTGTTAGAACTGGAACTGACCCAAGTTTATTTTGCCCCCACGCACAGTGAGGAGGATGGTAAAAGAGGCAAAAAAAGTCCCCAAGGATCACTTTTGGAGAATTACAGAGGAAAGTAGCATCTTGGGACAATCAAGTCTTCCAAACTACCATTAGACATCACATCCATGATAACAAATTATTTGGAAGGCATTCCAGAAAAAAGCCTTTCCTGTCATTTCACCACAAATATAAGCGCCTGGAGTTTGCTAAACACTACTGGAACTTTCACTGGAACCATGTTTTATGGTCAGATGAAATTGCTTTTCGGCAACCAACACTCAATGTGGGTTTGGCGTAAAAAAAGGATGGCTATACAGAAAATAACCTGATCCCCACTGTTAAGTATGGTGGAGGTTCCGTGATGTTCTGGGGCTGCTCTTCCCCCTGGGAACCTTGTTAGGATACATGGCATCATGAACTCCATGAAATACCAGGACATTTTAAATCTGAATCTGGCTGCCTCTGCCAGGAAACTAAAAATGGCTCGTCGTTGGATCTTCCAGCAGGACAATGATCCGAAACATACATCCAAATCAACACAAAAATTGTTAACTGAAAACAAAATCAAGCTTCTGCCATGGCCATCTCAGTCCCCAGACCTAAACCCCATTGAAAACCTGTGGGCTGAGCTGAAGAGGAGAGTGCACAAGAGAGGACCTAGAACTCTGGATGATCTGGAGATATTCTGTAAAGAGGAATGTTCTCAAATTCCTTGCTCTGTATTCTCCAAACTTAGTATATGTTATGGGAGAAGACTCAGTGCTGTTTTATTGGCAAAGGGAGGTTTTACAAAGTATTAAATGCAGGGGTGCCAATAATTGTGGCACACGTGGTTTTGTTAAAAATAATTATTTCTTGATGAGGGATTTTTTTTCTCTCAGAAAAAATTCACTTCAATTAAAGGTTGGATTTTTCAAATTTTTTCAGTGTGAGATTAAGCTAATTCACCAAACGGTGAATTTTTTATAACCCTTTTTACTCATCTTTACCAGGGGTGCCAATAATTGTGAAGGGCACTGTATATATATATATTTTTTAAAAACAGTTGAAGCATCTTCCTGTGAAGAGAAGAACCATTTGCTCGGTGACAAATTCTGCACGTGTAGCATTATGAGTCACCTTTTTCAGGGGCCACGGTCCATCCACGCATACAGCTACCAAATGTGCATCTTGCACCAGATCAGCCCCGCTGGTTTTTTGCGCTGGCAGGCTCTCTGTGGGGCATGCGAAGAAAGAGATAGGAGAGCAAATCCCTGGTCATGTGCACTGAGCTTCATACATAGAACATAATACAGCATGCAGAGCAAGCCCTTCAGTCAACAGCCCGGGAATCTTTCAGTATCACACAATCATTTATGACCTTCAACTGTACAGTGGTTCATTTACAATCCTAAAGTAGCAAGGAGGCAATTGCATGCTTTAATATAAACGTTGAAAATATACAACATTAAAAGGACACAATCCACAATGATACAGCAATCTATGCATTATTAATAATACATTCTTTTTTTTTTTTTGTTTCTGATTTTTCCCCATTTTTCTCCCAATTTAGTAGCCAATTGAACCCCTATTCTAATTCAATTTCCCCCCGTGTAGCAACCGCTAGAGAACCACCGCTACACAACCCTGTCAGCCGGTAGTAGGAAGGAGGTCGCCACGTCCTCTACAGGGCGCGACTCCTCGAGCTCCTGACCGTGAATCCAGCTCGCCCAGGGCCGCTATGCGTGCAGCGATTCTCTCCGAGCCCCCCCCCCCACCCAGAAGCAGCCGCCAATTGCTGCTCCCACAGGGCGCCGGCCATGCTCGGATCTGGCAGGACCGGGGCGCGAACCCCGATCCTCGGAGCACAACTGCACCGACTGAAAGTCGGCGCTCTTACCGTTGTACCACGCGACGGCCTATTTAATAATACATTCTTAATGGCCATGATGATCATTAAATGATTATGATATATAATAATAATAATACTAATAATAATCTATCATTACAAATGGTGACTGATGTCAGAAGCACATCACCCCTGCTTGTGTTAAACAGGATCGGTGTAGAGCCACAGTGTGTGAGTGTTGTCACTGCGGGAGCACAGATCTTAACTGATCCGAACTCGGAGGTGACAAAAGCCCGGGGCAGTATATGACTCCTTTACTGAATGTGATCCGCCGCGCGGAGAGGCTAAGCGAGCACGCCGAGCGGCGTCCTAGAGGGAGCGCGTCCGTGTGGCGGGGCCAAGAGCTGTCCTTTCCACGGGCGTCACTGAAAGAGGGATCGCTCGTCGGAGCGTTTTGTCACTACTAACAATTTCCCGAGCGGCAATAGCTCAATAGACAATGGCTCTTTGGTTTCCCGCCTTGTAAAGGATGTCCTCCGTTTCATATTGAAGAGAGCGCCGATGTGATGCATTGGCTAACAGCGGAGTGTCGTGATTAGAAGGAACACTGTAGCCTTGTATAACAGGTATTGTGTTCCCTGTGACTAAGAGCCAAAGGAGTGGGTGATTAAGCTGATGAAGGTGCCAACGGTGTTTGCTTGCAGCGTTCAAGGATAGAAACAAATATATAGACGAGCATAAAAATACATCTCAATAAATAAATAACAGAAATTTTGATTTTATACCTAGACTAATAAATATTTAGTCCTTAAACAGCTACAAAATTAACCTCTGCACTCTGTTGCTAGAGTGCAGAGGTTCATTTTTACCTCCTATAGCAGCTCCAGCTTTCGCCCTTCATACCGGCAGTGTTCTACTCAAGCCCCATACAACAGTAAAGGCACTTTTAAATAAGACATGCTCTGCTGCTCTTTAACCCTGCGCGAGGGTTGTTGTGGGAGCAGAGAGGGCAGCTCCAGTACTTTGGCTGCTGCCCAGCATTCTCGCCGTTTTCCCAAGCCTCAGTCATTCGGAACCTTGGACAGTGGCAGCATTCAGCGCTGGGGATAGAGGCGGCATTCAGCACGCTGGACAGCAGCACCATTCAGCACCAAGGACAGTGGTATCATTCGGCGGCGCCCGACCGTGCCAATGTTCAGGACCTTGGACAGCGGCGGTCGAGCACACTGCCCACATACAGATTCAGGCACGGCTGAGGTTAGTGGCTCGTTGCCGTCAACGGGCCTGTTATAAAACGAAGGTCTCTGTATCTTTGGGGAGGGATTCCCATTGTCGGAGCCTCTGTTTGGGTCAGTTCCTCACAAAAGGCCAAGGTTGAAGTTACGCTTCACCACCCCGGCCCCTGTCCCCTCCCTTCCCAGCCCCTGCACAACAGATAAGTGTGTATAAACCTGTGTTTGCCGGTTTATTTTCCACTTGCACTTGAGTGTTATTTCATCCAACGAAGGGGACTAAAATGGCCATTGGCCAAGTTGCTATTATTGGTATTTGAGCGTGATCCAATCACCGCCCAATTTGCTCAAATCTCCAGAAAACATTATTTTTCTCGAGTTTATTTTTAAACAGTCAGAACAGATTCCTCAGAACAGATGAGAATGATATGAACCATGAACAACAACAAACAGACATAGATAAATAGACATAAGGCTAGGTAAAAATACATTCTTCTAATTTAATGATTACCGCTAGACTAACTCTGTTTGTTAATGCCTGTGTGTACCTACGGTCTGGAACAGTTTGTCAATAATCTCGTCACAGATAGCAGCGAAGAATGAAAAAGTTAAAGAAATTAAGCGCAAGTCGCTAATAAATTGATAAAGTTGCCTGCGTATTTATGCGTATTGCTTATGCCGAGCCGTGGAGGCATACTGCATATCCTTCTCCAAAGGACAATAAACTCAAAATCTTGCATCTTGGATCTTGCTCAGCAAACAAATGCTGTGCACAGTTAAATATGGTAAGCATTCAGTGTTAATCAAACTAACAGAATTTATACGGGGTCCAATGAGCATAACATGTGCTTAGTCAGGTTTTTCATTCCACCCGATCGATAGAATAGTTTATTACCTACATGTATGCAATTAAATATGAAACTTTATCTCGTAACTAATTCCCATCCACGAGGTGCGCTCGTCTGGAGGTGGAATCTCCGCGTCCCCAGCTCTCCGTTTCCCCTTAGCGAGCGCTAACCTTGGCGGCGGGTTCCTCCGCGGCTCTGTCTAATCACTCAGAACGGGCCGGGCTCGCGGCACACAGCCGCAGCTGCCCGCTCCTCTGGGCAAGGTTAGAACAGAGGGCAGGAAGAGCGCAGGCTAACAGCATACCAGTAGCAAACTTTATAAGATCTGCGACGCAGCCCAGCCGCAATTAATTCTGTATCCCCTCGATTTTTTTTAACCGAGAGGGAGTGCTCCTTATAATAACCCAACACGCTCACTTAATTATACTTACCCTGGGCGCACTTAAATTAATTATGCAAACGAGTACTGTGGATACAGGGTGCGTAAATTTATACAGATGATGCAATGACGCTCAGATCTGTAGAATTCAGGAAAGTGAAACGCTGGTTAGGCTTCAAATTCCACACAGGATTGTAACTATAACTACTGGCTAAAATAAACCATTCAATTTATTAATAAACGAACTATAAAAAAAATCGGCAACATTATTCATTTGAGCTCAGTGAGATCCAGGGCTCTCCAGTGTTTTACATTAGCTTGATTTTTATTCTTACTCATTACCATTATTAATAAACTTTATAACAGTACAATGTCTGTAAAGCTCTAGCGGGCGTTTAAATGTCAAATGATATAATTGCCTCTCTGTCGCACACAATCTCATTTCCTCAAAACCCAAACCGTACGTTTTTCTGTCTCTGTTCTTCCCATGCAAAACAAACCAATGGGAATCGGTTGCATACAAAACACAAAAGGCATTGGGATATGTAAAATTTCACATGAAGACGCGGTGCGATTTAGACAGCGGGAAGCAAAGGCTTTCGTCGTAAACTGCGCGGTGGGGGTGGAAGCGGGAATAAAGCTTTATTCGCGGAGGAAAGCAACATGAATGGCATCATCTCTCCCGGAGAAGGGCCCCCGGTATCCGCAGATAAGATACACTTGCATTTGGGAGCCCCTGTTCTCTCTCCGCACGCCCCTGCTTTGCGCCTCGCAATGCCACCCCCCCCGGAATAAGGCACCACAAGAAGCTCACGTGGGAAAGAGGCTTGCCCAACACGTTATCCCCCCGCCGGCTCTGCCAGGCAATCAGCTTTCAAAGCGGGGAGGTGGGCGGATGTGAGCCTCTGCCGTTAGGCTTCCAATGAACTTCTGCCAACTCTCTCTCTCCCCTCCCCTTTTCTCATTCTTCTTAATGCAGTAGCCTTCAAGCAGAACCCATTGTTTATAATATTAATTCTCTATTGAGAACGAAACCTTGGTATGCTGAAAAAAGAGAAAGTGAAGCTGACTGCATTTTTTTTATTATTCTGTTCTGAACACACAGGAGATGTTATTATTTCATTCTGAATGGTACATATTGTGTAATATAATTAAACTTTTGAATTGTGCATAATCATTTATTGTGCGTGATGTGTCATTGTATGAAAATTGCAGGAGAGAAAAATAAAGTACTTTTAATGCAATATACATCTACATAATGCAATAATATAATCTAACATCATTGGGGGCAAAAGTTAAACAGGAAAGTTGTGGCTGGCCTACACGTACATATGTGAGCCACTGTAAACTGTAAAGGGATTCATCCACAATCAGTGAGTTTTTAAAGTGAGCCTCAGCTTGTGTTTTATATGACCCTGTGCTCTAGAGAGGACAGCTGTTTGATTCCTGCGATTTGATTCCTTGACTCAAAAAAGTCAACTACCAGCAAAGTCAACTACCAGAGGTTTATAAGCCAAAGGGCTCAAAACATCTAGCTTTGTTGTGCTCACGAAAGAGAGTCTACTCTCATGTAGACACTGTAATTATCTGCAATATCAAGTAGAGGAGAGTTCAAGCAGAGACTAATTTGATGCGGCACATAAAGAAGAGAGTTGCTTAGAAAATAATCAAATCAATTCTCAGCTTAACTGGAAGAGTAACCCAAACTACTGGCCCCATTACATCTGTTGGGTGGCGCTTTTTCGGTTTTGTTTGAAAAATATGTATATTCACTGTTGAATTTTGAATATGTAGTATATAGTAAGCTGTGTGTATTTTCCTCTCTATCTTCGGCATAGCCACAGTAAATGGACAGCATTGCACGAAGGCAAACCCTTAGCATGGAACGAGAAGGAAGAAGGCGAAAACGGAGATAAGTAATCACTGGCAATGGGGGAAAAGAGTCAGATAAGGAATTAAAAACGAAGTGTTCACAAGAAAATGTGAAGGTAATTACGCCAGGATTCCAACTGTTAAAACTGATTATCCTCAGACTTTGAGCCAATTATTTGAAGACTTTCAAATTAGATTCCCACGGAACCACTGATCAAAAGTTAATTGCTTCAAGGTTCCGAGTGTCAAAACACAGTCGCGGGCCCCCCTCTGATCTCGGGGAAGGGCCGCGTCGCGTCTGCCACGTGCGAGCCGCATCTCGCGCTAATGCGTTTGCGGCGCGGCTTCGCAGCGGAAAATGCAAGCGTGCGGTTCTGTGCGAATCTGGACGAGCTGCGGGAATCCTAATGACTCTGCAGACGTATCCCACGGCAAGCCGCTCGCGCTCTGCGGCCCGCGAAACCCCGCTTCCTGCTGGGGAGTCCGCTCCTCGTGGCAGGCGGGATTTGAAAACCTGGAGGAGGCGTGCAGCTGTACACAACCGAGGCTCCAACACTCGTAAACCCCGTGCAGGTAATTGTAGGCTGCGAGACAATTAGGCCTCCGATATGGCAATCAAAATAATGGGTAGCAGCAGCACCAGAACTGCAACTTCAGCAGTACGACGGGGGAGCCAGCTTGACAACGGCTCTCTTAAGAGCAACAATATTAGATTTTCTTAATGATATCCCCTCTGAGAAAATGTCACTTACACACCGGCCTCCCGTGTCCCGGTAAAACACATGAAATCCTCTACAGCTTAGCCTCAGGACGCAATAATGCAATGCTAAGCCTTCTGCCAAAGGCACTCTCCAAAATGAAAGCACAAAACGCACATTGGAAATGGCTTTTAATCCTACATGGACGTAAATCTTACCAAAGGGGAATTACACTTCTCATGGGTGTTACTTCATAGCTTTGAGAATGACAATGAGATAAAGCTTTGGCCACTGGTGACCTGTTGACCTTTAAAGAACCTGAAGCAGCTCTGGGAGAGAAGGGCTAAAAAAAGCTGTGAAGCAAGAGTTCTTTTAATTGAGAAAGTAATTAAAGGGGAGGGGCTTATCCCTCTGAACCTCCGTCGATGACCCGGCACCAGTGCTTTCCCCTGCTAATGTCCGCAGGTGACCATTGATTTCTGATGCAGCAAATGAAAAACCTGGCCATGGATCGAGGCGCAGCATGTTATGAGCTGCAATGTGACCTATGATAGCCCGTGCTCGCCACGTGCGAGACATTCTCAAAATAACACTAAATGAATCTGACTAAAGCAGCAAGCTACAAGATCCATAATTACCTAAAGAAGCCAACTGGCGTAAAGCCGGTTGAGCCCCATAGCCCCATGCGATTCCCAGAGGTGGGTTTGTGCAGTAAACTGAGATTCGATTCTCTCACGTCTGTGGGTAGCAGCAAACCCACCACTCCGGCCATTTTGAAAAATCAGCAAAGTCAACATTAATGTATATGTTAAGTTTTCAGCTAAAGAAGCACCACAAAACTTCACTTCAGCACAGCCTGTCATTCGAATGCAAAAATAACCAACCCTCCACCCACTTAATTCCAGCTGCAAATTTCAAATACAATCATGTAAAGGCCAACCATTTGGAAAATTGAGGGACTGCTTTTTGATCTTTAGCATTTCTGATGCAATTAACATTACAAATGTCATGCTGAGAAGGTAAATAAGTCCTGTTTAAAATGGCACTGTCAGTGAGAGTAACTTTAATGGGTATTCCCTGCCATGGTATTGACTACCTCGCAACATACATTTTCACATTTCTCTCATCTCTGAAAAAGGCAGACTGCTCCCCCCCCCCCCCCTCACCCTCGGTTACGAGGACGTGCGGATGTTTCTGACAGGCATGCGCTCGAAGTCACGAGGCATTTCAAAGGGTGTACATCATTTCGGCTTTCGGGAAAATAAACCGTAGTGAGGAAAAGTGGGCGTAAGAAGAAGTCTGACCAGTTGAGAGCGTTCGTGACCGGATAGAAAATGGCCTGGAGAAATTAATGCCTTCTGTCGCATCCATAAGGATCCGCAACCATGTTGCACTGCTTCCTCTTACCCTCCATACGAAAACTGCCATAGCGTTCCTCCCTCGGGTGAAGAATGCTTTCAAAAACGTCATTACTAATCAGGCTTTCGTTCATTGTAAAGGAATAGGAATGGGGCTGATGTGTAATGCATAAAAGGAAGATCAAGAAACATGTAGTCTTATCATGCGTCTCACAATCAGAGGTAGATAAGATCTACACTAAATACAGGGAGATATTACTACTGTATGAAAGAGACATGGAAAAACTGGGACTCATGCAATACTTTTGTATTTAAGTCAAAATATGATACTGGGACACATAAACGTGACAGACACCAAAAAATTAATTGTTGCCGAAACCAATGCAAGCACATTTCTTTACAAGTTTGACAACTCTCTGACTCTATCAAAAAGAAAGAAGATAGTTCAATAACCGCAAATAGTCTTTTCAGGTCAGATAAAATTTACCACAGTAGTGTTAACATGGTGTCTCAATGACACGTGAGTGCAAAAGTACAACTTATTTTTTCTAATTCATTAAAGTGTAGATACATACCCCATCCGAGGCGGTCCACAATGAAATTGGACTTTGAAGCTCTCATCTATTTATGGCTGTGTAATGTACGTAATCAATGCAAGAAAATATTTGATTTGGACGATTTTGATAAACTGGTGCAAGGTAAAACGTGAACGGATTAGGTACGTAACCGCGTGAGGAAGCTTGGACACGCAAGGTTATCAGGCTCCTGTATCGTCGGCAGCAATTGAAACAAAGCAATTCTTAGTAGTTTCGTACCAGACAGTAATGCTCTTTTTTTTTAATGACCAATCCACCAGCCATGAAACACGTGGGTAAACGATTCATGCTTATGGACATAACGATTGGGACACGGAAAGAAAGTCAGTACTATATATTCCCCTTGTTTTAAAGTATCGTGGAGTGTATGAATTTGGGCACATATATTTTTTTTACTTGGTTTATGCATGACAGAAACAAACAAAGATCGATCCGATATATATTTATTTTTCATGATTGCCGACGGCATTTTGTGTACGTAACTCTCAGGACACAATGAATTACGTACATGAGCCTGATTCATTTTGCTCTCCCATATGAATACGAGCGACAACTTTCACTAAGCAAAGTGGGATTTAGAAAGGCATATCAAACGTTTGGTTGAAAGAAATGTAGGCCATTAGGATAGGTATATATTTCCACATCAATTATGACAGTGTAGAAAATGTCACACTTTCGTGTCCTATTAATGTGTAAAAAGTTTTAATTTACAACAGTTCAAGAAAGTCTGGCCCATGAGTTTATGTTATGTATTACATGGCTATATGAAGTACCACATACAAGTAAAACTTTCCCATAAAGTAAACACAAGACACTTTGGTAAACAAATGAAAATAACTTTAAAAAATCTCTCCAGTATCATATTTTTACATATATGTATATTGTAAAATATTGTAAATAAAACAAACTTTTTCATCCCCTATCTGCTGTCTCTTTCGGCCCTTTGTGTTCGATCAGACACAAGCCCCGGCAGTAACAGATACTAAGGGCTCATATCATGAACGGTCTGTATGAACTCTTGATCAACTATGGTCAGTTTGATCATCATCACAGATGTGTGGTTGCCTATTCATGATTTATCTTAATCTTAATTAACACCCTTATTCCACACAGAAATCTAGGATCTATAACGTTTTCATAGGTTTGTGAATGGACGTTCCAACTGGTAGAGTTCAAACTGTACCCCAATGACTGCCTGAGCCAAAATGCATAAGTCCAGTGTGTTCCTAGTATTCTTGAGCACATTTATTGACATTTGTTTGTTGACATTTAACAAAAAAAGTGCCTTCGGTGTATTTTGTTTTTTGTATATTTCAGCATTTTTATGACCATGTTGCTATGCCTTTACTTATTGAAAACAAACGCAGCTTCATTTTTAAGTCCATGCAACCTCCAAAGATAACTTGTTTCTCACTGTTGACTGTAGTGCTCTGAACAAAAAATGTTTAGTTCCTCAGTTCAGTTCAAATGATTGCTGCTCAAGTAGTTCCTTATTCTCTTTATTTTATGAAATATGATCCATTGGCAACTACTTTGTTTTTGTTGTGTTAGACCAGTGAGCATGTGCGCAACTGTTTTTGATTTTAAATCATAATAATGGTGAATCACAGTAATCAGAGAAAACACTTTCAGTTGTTTACATTGATCTTTGGCTTTCCCTAAGTAATAAAATACTGAACCATGATAGTTAGACTTAGACAATGAAACTGTTTTGTCAATTATTTTTAACCACTTTGAATGAATTATAATTAAAACAAGGTTATGGTTATTGAAGGATATGTATAATGTGGCAGGAAACATCTCTGGTTCACCTGTAAGACTGCATAATGAAAAGGACTGTATGTTACACAGGAATCAACAGAGTGCATACAGAATTTAACAAACAAGTGACAATGTCACTCAATCAATCAGAGTGCACTTGAAAGTACATGCTATTTGACTTCAGAGACACTTCTGCTGATGGAATATATTGAGCCAATCTTTTGACTTTTTGACAATTACATTAAATTGCAACTCTCCAAATGGTAAAAATATACAGCTGGGAGATAATAGGTATTCTGGAAATATTAAAATTTTGTGTTCCCCAAATAACAAATTTAAAAACAACAAATAATGTTGAAACTCTTGGGACAGATATAAAGCCATAATGTGCAATGATACAAAGGGAACTGGGACTTACAAAGGTAAAACCGACAGTAGGCTAAAAGGCAGCAATCATTATGCATTACCAAGCAAATTAATCTTTAGATCCCAACACAAGCTAGTGAGCTAACACAAACTAAATTACTAATACAATGATTATCTAGCTACTTCACTTTGAATGCGGGCGTGGTGTGTTTACACATTTCATAACTTTCACCATTGCATAGCCTTCTAACATCAGCAAATAAAGCAATGGTTGTGCTAGTTAGCAACAGACATAGATGTGGACTCCCTTCTTGTATAAATAAGATTCATAAATAGAGTTAATAGTTAACAGAGTTTGTACCACCTCTTCATTTATGGTATCTGTTGATAAGTCTAGCATTTTCTATTAAATATTTTTTACAAAGTGGAAACCCTGTCATAATTTTTTTTGGGGAAAAGAAAATATTTTTTGCAGTAATGCATCAAAGCAACCTTCCATGCTTTCCCTTTCCATGGTATACATTGCTTGTCTGATTAAGATGTCCAACATAGCAACAGTAACCAAGGGAAGTATAGGCCCCTTGGATAAGTCATTTGGCTGTTTCATAAATTACTGATGAATGACAAAGTGGAAATGAAACAATGTCAGGTAGCGAAGTTTAATGAAAACAGAACCACGGGTGGTAAATTTTCAAAACATGCGTGGTTCAACAAGTATATATACTTAAGTGCAGCTTAAGTACAAACACTTGTGTAAACTGATAATTTGGGCACTGTGGAAAAATGCAATGAGCTAACTATGATTTGTTTTTTTATTCGCTATTCAATGCAGTCTAAAATATGCAGGTACTTGATATGTTGTGCTTTATGCATACATTTGAATTGAAAAACTGGTTTTGGGTGTTCAGGCATTTAAATAATTTAAAATGAAAACCTTAATTGATTTGGGATCACATGGATTGTTGTTCTTAGTATCTTTTTGACAGCCTCTGGCTGAAGGTATTTATCAAGGTATTTCAATGGCATCAACGTGCCACTGAGGTGCCAATGTGCCACTGACCTTGTTTACCACCCTATCATTTTAACCCAAAGCGGAGCACCCTCTCATTTTCTTTTGTCGATACTGTCCTCTTTACTTTTAGGGGGGGGGGGGGGGGGGGGGGGGTGCCTATCGATTTCCTGGTGCAGCTGGCAGCCGGTGGAAAATGTTGACAAATCGCCGAAGCATGACTACTTTGCCTGCTAATCAATGCAGATAAATAAAGCCATAACGCTCGCTCAATATGTATCTCGCACGGGCACAAACAGTCACTCTCGCCGACTCATTCGCGCCATCGGCCAATCGATCCCAGCAGCCCGCACGCTCGTGCCAGCGCCCAAGACGATATCTGCGTACGGCAGGCAACGCGTACGAGCTCGGGAATGGCAATTCACACTGATTTGTAGCGAGAGTGTGACCGTTTGCGCGTCTCTCTCTCTTTAAGAAAAATAAAGCACAGGTAAATTGAATCTGAGGAAATTCGAGGCCTGCCACTGCAGCCCCCGTGATAATTACTTGGCATCATTCAG